>CM034354.1:59043569-59580984 GCA_019925275.1 Mytilus edulis | reverse complement strand
TTACGATGACTGATTTTTATTATTAATAAGATACAGATGCAATTTTAAATATGACTGTGTCTATCCCTCTGCTATCGTTGCCTCTCTTTTACAGCAGATATAATTTCATTAATACATGTACGTGTACATATGCATCTATATTAACATGAAACTTTAATAAGATCTTTTTTGGGATACCGTTATTGCTTAAAACACCCGTCACCAACAACACACACTTCACCTGAAACTTATCACATCAGTAATTGCAAATATTTGTTCTTGCAATGATCATTAATATGTATTTGTATAGTGTGCATTTTAACTATGATTATATACATTTGTACTTTCATAAACAAACATTTAGTTAATTTAAAACAATGGCCTATTACTATATTAGTTTCATTTGTGTGGAATGTAATACATTGAATTAAAAAATATATAACTTGTGTTGTTACTATATTGTGGTAAGTATTAGTTTCATTCGTTTCCGAAATAGTAAGTTGACATGATATGGTACCATTCTTCATCGATGTGAGATAACATGATATAAAATAGCATTGTATACTGTTTAACCATTTTCATTTCACCTCGTTTTTCATTCGTCTTAATTTAAGCATTGTGATTAATTAATTGAAATGTTTACTTTGAAAAACTGTTTTTAATGTAAGGGTCATATTCACAATTTATTATAATCAAGTGAGATCGGGTGTCTTTCTGAAGAAGCAGTAATTTCTACGACTTCATCTAAGTTAAATAAAAAAAAAAAAAAGATGTATTATATTATCATGACGGAGCAACCATTTAACTTCAAATGGTTAGAGGCGTGTGCTATGATCTTTATACCGCTGCCCCCTTTTGTAAGTTAAATGGTCGTTTCCTTATAACTGGCTCTACAACTAATGATTATGTATTGTTAATTTGTTAATTGTTAGATTAATTTTTGTTTAAAATAACAGATATATATTCCTTTGTTCTTGACATTATTTCAACATCTAATTATATTGAATATGTTAATCTTCAAATAAGGAAATGCATGCGAAAGAGAGTTTTTTAAGTTAAGTTAAATATACATTTCAATTATAGTAGTTAACTGATTTTGTGATTTAATTTGTTCTTTACGAGTCGGCTGTTACTATGTATCTTCCATATGTTCCAGTGCTTGTTTTTTTTTTACATTTTTCAATCACGATTTTCCCTCGCATTTTCTCTGTGCCAAAATTCTAAAGAAAGGTTTCGTAGTTAATGTCACTGCATACGGAAAATATATTGGGAACGATATACGAGAAGACTCTTTTGGATAAAAACACAAACCGTTTCATCTGATGAAAATTCAGTGTAATTTGTATGAATTACTGATATAATATTGGAAAGTATTTTTCCAAAACAAATATTCACTATGGTAAATTTTCATATTGTGGATTTTCTAATCCCAGTGAAGAACTATCTCTTGTTAAACTTTCGGAAGACGCCAAAATGGATGAGTATTCGTGGTAATTCGATATACTGATACTCGATACTGTTTCATACTGTGCATGTGGATTCTGCTGACCAGTATTTGACAAATCATACTTTCTACAAAGAAAGAGAATACGCAGATTATCATAACAATTCATAACAAGAGTATGTCCATAGTACACGAATGCCCCACCCGCACTATCATTTTCTATAATCGGTGGACCGTGCAAATGTGATAAAAACTCTAATTTGGCATTAATGTTAGCAAGATCGTGTCATAGGGAACATGTGTACTACGCTTCAAGTTGATTGGACTTCAACGTCATCAACACCTACCTCGACCAAAAACATAAACCTAAAACTTTAACATGAAGCGGGACACACGGACGAACGGACGCACATACATGAAAACATAATGCCCATAGTTTGGGCATAAAAATTAGTAATTTTTAGAGTAAAATGATT
This sequence comes from Mytilus edulis, assembly GCA_019925275.1. Lineage (NCBI taxonomy): Eukaryota > Metazoa > Mollusca > Bivalvia > Mytilida > Mytilidae > Mytilus > Mytilus edulis. The sequence goes on along the minus strand of CM034354.1, from coordinate 59,579,085 downwards.
TGACAGATCAGTATATTGTTTGAAAAAGGAAACAATATACGCCCATTAAAATCAAGTGAATAAACGTATCATAGATACCAGGATTGAAATTACATATACACGTCAGGCGCGAGTTTTGTCTACAAAAGACTCATCAGTGACGGTCGAATAAAAATGTTGAAAAGGTCAAATAAAGTACGAAGTTGAAGAGCATTGAAGACCTAAAATTCCTTAAAGTTTTGCAAAATACAGCTAATATAAAAAAGAAGATGTGGTATGATTGCCAATGAGACAACTATCCACAAAAGACCAAAATGACATTAACAACTATAGGTCACCGGCCTTCAACAATGAGCAAAGCCCATACCGCATAGTCATTAATAAAAGGCCCCGATAACACAATGTAAAACAATTCAAACGAGAAAACTAACAGCCTTATTTATGTAAACACATGAACGAAAATTAAATATGTAACACATAAACAAACGACCACCACTGAATTACAGGCCACTGACTTGGGACAGGTACATACATAAATAATGTGGCGGGGTTAAACATGTTAGCGGGATCCCAACCCTCCCCCTAACCTGGTACAGTGGTATAACAGTACAACATAAGAACGAACTATAAAAGTCAGTTGAAAAAGGTTTAACTAGGTAATCTATTCCTGTAGTAGAAAAGCCTTAGTATTTCAGAAATTCAAAATTTTGTTTATAATTATGACATATCAATGATAACCCAAGGCAACACAGAAGTGCTGACTACTGGGCTGGTGATACCCTCAAGGAAAAAAATCTCCACCAGCAATCGCATTGACCTAGTGGTTGTAAATAAACTTATCAGCGAAAGATTTATTCTTGCATATTGCTTGAATCCCCGGGGTTACATGAACTTATAGTTATTTTGATAAATCATTATTACACAACACTCTGCATGTTTAATTGGTGGACAACATGGCATGATTTGAGAGTTATTTATTAATCCTGTTGACATTTAGTTTATGATACGCCATGTTTTTTGGACATGTACGTAAATATTTAAATAATCATAAAAAATGTGAGGAAGTACTAAATAGGTAAACAGCAGAACAATTCACATTTAAACCAAATTGCTTAATTTGAATGCGTAGGGTATGCATGTAATGAGTCGGCCCAATTATTGTCTTTTCTATAATAATACACCCATGACACTAGATATTTTAAGTGTAAGTGTTCTTGATGAAAATAGAATTAGAAAAGCAGTTCGATGGAACCATAATTATTGACCGTTATGCTCAGTATATATATGCTTTGCTTAGTTGTTAGAAATTTATAAAAACAAAACACTATTTTCACTAACAGCATATTTCACTTTTTATGCACATTTTACGAGATATGGCATTGCTTTACCTAAAATATATCAAAGGTTTTAACTTATTTCACTGATCTTTTTGGAGTGGAATGTTATAATTCTAGGTTAACACATTGTCTCTCGAACATATAACAAACGTTTAGATTTAGTTTTTTCGAAAAAAAAAATCAAAACCAACATATATTTCATGGTTTTCAATATCCGTCTAGTTTCTATTTCATTTGACTTTCCAACTATTGTTCATTGATCAATATTAATGTGTTTTGTGTTGATTTAGGTTCAAAATATAAAAACCTGGCATCTTTAATGAGTTGTCGCTAGCTTTCATATACAACATTTTCGTTCGGTATGCTTTTTTTTGTTGCACAAAATAAAATTTAAAAAAAACCTCCTGTTTCTAGAGTTGACATAAGCAGTAAACGGTTTTCGATATATGGCAGATGGACAATAAATGTTTGGAATTATTATCTATCCAGTAAGTAATCGTGCAGGCATGATTAACGAATCCTGTTGACAGTTTACATGTGAGAAGATGCGGTATGATTGATAGTGAGACAACTCTTCACAAGAGACCAAATAACACACAAATAAATAACTATATGGCATTGTAGTCAATATCACACGAATCAAATATGAATAGAAACATTTGAAATAAATTTTATCATCACATTTATCATAGTGAAAAATATATCATGTATTTAATATTACCTAAAAATCAACCTCTTCTTCCCAATCACTATAATTACAATTATCAAAACGATGAAACCAGCTGCAGCCAAAGCGATGCCAAATCCTATTCCAAAGTATTCAGATGTATCGGATGTGTTGTCTGCAATATAACGTTAAGCAAATAAAAGTTAACGCATAATAAAATCCGTTTTTCAACAAAATAAAAAAAGGTTGGGGAAAGCATTTAATTGCCTACGAATTTAATAATAACGACTTCGATATATCAACCATCACTTAATTCTCTGAATTCTTTATATTCCATAACCTATTAATACTAATTTCGTGGACGATCTATTATGATAATAATTCAGTCTTAATGATCTTATGAAATTACCGGTTAATACATTTGAAAGAGGGGAGACATATACCAAAGGGACAGTGAAACTCAAAGATCGAACTGACAATGCCATGGCAAAAACAGAAGAAGAGAAAACAGACAAATAATAGTACACAAGACACACCATAGAATAGGAAAGACTTAGCAGCACGAACCCCATATAAAATATAGGAAAATTGAAAACTGATATGCCACGCAGCTACAGTTCTCTTACATTTTAATATGTCTGTATTAAATACTTTGTCTCTTTTGTAATTCTCTACTTACACTTTTTATTTTCTGGACATGTATCCTGTAAAAAAATACTATTTTTAAAACTTGGTAAGTACATATGTTTAGATAAATAAAAGAAAAAAGAAAAAACACATTTTGTTATTGCCGAGATGTTTTCATATTTTGTTTTATATATTATATTTGAACAATCTTTATTACAATACTAATACTTGGCATTAGAAATAATAATACTCAAATGACATACATCAATGTATTCATGTTTACCTTAAAAGTATAAGCATGTACTTACCACTTCATTGCATTCAAATGTTGTACTGTTGCATGAATAACATCTTGCATCAAAGATAATAACAGTCAATTCTCCGTGAATTCATGTCCATTATTTGACACACTTATAAAGTATCCAGATGCAACATATTCTTCGGCAACTGAACGTTTTTTCCTTGACTCAGGTAAGTAACAAAACATCAAAAAAGAACTTGAGTAAGTACCTGGGTTCGTAAAGTTTTCGGTCTCGACTGAATACGAACTGTTTTCACCAACCTGTTAAATGTAGAAAAATATATAGATATTCTGTATTTTTCAAATCGTTGGATCATATCATTACATATCAAGTTTTACAAAAATAGAATAGAAATAACAAAAAGAAGTAATTCTTCCTGTATCCTCTTTCATTTCATTTCAAAGTCGATCGTTGGTTGGGCTGTTGGTCAGAATGGGAATGTTAACTATTATACCTCTTGTTGCTGAATGCTTACAACAACTCTTTTATGGGGTCCTATGGGTGGTCTGTTGAAAGGCTAAATGTATGTATTTCATTTTCCTTTTATTTTCCAATCCTTTATGCGTGACAACCTCCTATTGTTAGACCCTATTATATAGGTTCTATAACCTAGATACTATGCCATAAGTTTTTGTTCATTTTCATATCAGATATTTGATCCCGATGTATTGCTAAAGGAACTTATCATTGCATGCCGAAAATGTAAAACACTATAAAAATATCAAAGAGAGTATCATTTGATGCTTGATATGAACAAGAGACATTCGTATCTTGACAAGGAACTGCATTCTCTATCCATCTCGTAGTGTTTGTGTTCGATGTATTCATTGTTTGCACACTTTTTTGGTAGGGTTCTCAAGATGCAAACTTGACGATATCCTATTATTTTTCTTTCTGTTTCTTTGAGGTGAGGAAAAGCAAATAAAAAATACTTTACTCTTCAATAATGCTAAGTGTGTATTCGAGAAGCAATGCAAACAATTTGAAAGTATGTTGTGAGTACGAGAACGGGGACAGTATCGCCAAATTTTTTAATCGAAGCATTAAATTCTATATAACAAATCTACAAAATATGACACCAACAAATGAACAGGTAATAATGAACGATACCAAAGTGCAGATTGTTAAATCGCTGATATGATTCAAGTTGTCCTATGATACTGTATTTAAACACACATTGCGTCATTTTGTATTCAAAGAGTAAACTTTTTTGTCAACCATTATAAAGGTATTCTTATTCTCACTATATTTGAAATGGTGATTTTTTAGAAACTAACATAAAATTGTGCCTGGGGCGTTTTTTGATGCTGGTCATGACAAGAAAAATAAGCATTCTATAAATGATGCTGCTTATAAAAAGAAAATTAGAAGATATCAATTTCTTGGTATATTTGCATGTGCTTATATGTTTTTTTTTTATTCTATGATAAAGGTAAACTTTCTTTTGATTGTATAATGTATTTGATAGATTATTGCATACTTACAAAGAAACTTCTGAATTTGCATGTCAAATTAGCAGGAATAAAGTCTATACCGGGTACAGTAAATTTCCTACATGCTTTGACAGATCTATCACAATGATCGGCAAAGGCTTTTACAATCAGACGTGGCTGTTTATTAATACCGAGTGAACAATCTTCACCATACGTCCTTTCGTTACAAATACATTTTCCTATCAGAATACAAAAACAAAAAAATAAGGTATACCGGTTAATCAAGACAAAACAAACTTGAGGTGTTGCTTATTCTTCAGTTTTCTATATTGTGTTATGTGTACTATTGTTTGTCTTTTTTGTTTTTAGCCATGGCGTTACCAGTTTAATTTCGATTTATGAGTTTGACTGTCCCTCTGGTATCTTTCGTCCCTCTTATATCAAAACAATATGTATTGTTTATCAATAAACTAATCATTTGACACAAATTCTTTATCAATATTGAATACATTTGAAATTAGGATGTTTGAACATTGCTTGCGAAATTAAACATGATAAATCAAGAAAACGATTTGAAAGCACATAATCTATAGTGTAACTCACATTCTTCATCAATTTTAACTTGAATTTTTTTTTTAGACCAGTTAGCATTGATTTCATATCAAACTTTAAAAAACGTTATTTTGTGATGGTCGCAGTAACTGTAGATCGTTCCTTAGTACGGTATTATATCAATTATTTGTATCGTTTTAGTTATACTAATGTATATGTTATCGTACATCAACAATGATTATGCTTATCGATAATTTTCATTTTTATTCTCTTATGTCATCTTGAAAAATACCTAGGGTGCTGCTGCAATGGTAAAGAATTATGTAAAAAAACATATACAGTATACATGTATCTTTCCTTAACAAGGATCCTCGTAGTATCTGTTTTCTGTAATATTTGTTTGTTTATATCTATTAGGGGAATCGGGTGTTGTACACATATTTTTATTATTCCGTTAGTTCTCATAATTTCTATACACTTTATGTGTTTAGATATCTATCATTGAAGACTGGCAATTGCCTTGATGTTTTTAATTGTTAAATGTGAGTTACTATCTCAAATGCGTTCATCTTACATATTCTTTTTCCTTGTATTTTACACAAGAGGTTCAAAATTAACTGCATGTATTTTAACATTTAAACATGAAAATAAAACCGCTTTAAAATCATAGATTTCAAATAATTAAAAACTCGATGTTCAAATTTATTTTCATCAAGTCATTTTATAGTTTTGAGAATTTAGTTTAATCTTACTTACACTATTCATATGAAAAGTGTTTCTAAGTCAATATTTATATATTTGAGAACATATGCAAATCTTTACTATAAGAGTATATCGAGAAAACAAATTTATCTTCAAATATTATTCTCTTCAATGCCAATATTATTGATAAAAATTTACCTAATACTATATGTTTTCGATGCTGCATACATTTTATTCTAAACTTCATGATAAACATGAACGTTACAAACACTGATTGTGATGTAACGGGTTTTAAGATTAGATATAGTTTATATCTAAATTTGAAATTATGAAAATATGTACCTATTTTATTCTACAACCAATGTATAAATGACGTTTTATTTGCTACCTGTGAACATTACCGTTCAAAGCAGTTCTTAATTTTGAGTTCGTTGTGGTAAAGTGTTAAGTGTATATATTATTTAACTAAAACGAAAGTGGTATCTTCCTTAATATAAACTCAAAAACTTATAAAGTTAAAAGAATTCATGTAACCTTGAATAATTATAGTAGGGCTAATAGTATTGATAACAATAACAATAATGACAGCATTAATAGTATTGATAAAATTACGCAATATTATAGTATTTTTGACTGAGTGTTTCATATTAACCACGTATCAATTCAGTCGGATTGGGTGGAAGTAACGAAATGTAGCTGTATTTGCCCGCGACGTAGCCAGTGAACAATACTGCTTATAGATACCCAAAACTACTTCTCGAGGACTTAATACAAGTTTTATATGAATAAGGTTATCAAAGGTAACACGCTATAACTTGATTCGTCAGACGCGCGTTTCGTCTATATGAGACTCATCAGCAACGATCGAATCAAGCCAAACAAGTATGAAGTTGAAGATAATATTGGAAATTGAAATAGGGAATGTGTCAAACGCACTCTTCATAGATACCACGATTAAATTGTATTTACGCCAGACGCGCGTTTCGTCTACAAAAGACTCATCGGTGACGCTCGAATCAGTTTAAAAAGTCAAATAGCCAACAACTGACCGATCACAGAGCCGAGCATTGAGGATAAAATTGACATTAGCCAATGATCAACAACTACTGAATGAAATATTATAAGTCGATAAAATTTTGTGTAAAACACTTTTTAAAAAAATGTGTACAAAAGACTTTGTTTATAATATTTGCATGCATTGGTTTAATAATGGTGATAAAATTAAAAATGTCAACAAATATGACTTTAACTGTAATATGACTTTAACTGTAATATGACTTTAACTGTAATATGACTTTAACTGTAATATGACTTTAACTGTAATATGACTTTAACTGTAATATGACTTTAACTGTAATATGACTTTAACTGTAATATGACTTTAACTGTAATATGACCATAACTGTATTATGACTGTAACTGTAATATGACTTTAACTGTAATATGACTTGAAAAAAAATGTAAGACAGACAAACCTTCAGTGCAATGTCCCTTTCCAGAACAATTTCTTGGACATGTAGACTCAGCAATAACTGTAAATATATTTTTTGATTCTCCTGTAGGGCTGTGAGTTATTTTGTCTGTAAGGTTTTCAAATTTTTTGGCATCATTCAAGCACATGGTCTCAAAGTTTCTGATATTGGAATATAAAAATATGTCTGATCCTGTTATCTAAAAAGAATAAAATAAAATGGACTTACCAACATATGATAAGTACTTATTATTAAAAATTATATAGATGGAACAGACCTGAATCATAGAAAAGTGTTATTACTATTTTCTTCTGAGTAAAAATAGATAGTTTTTATTTATTAGGTTTTTCAATGAATAATAAATAAACATGTACTCATAAAAGTTTGAAGAGTTCATTATCACACTTCAACAAATGAATTTGAACCAACATTAAAGACGATGTCATTACAAAATCCTACCTTACTTTTATTGTAATAAACAAGTTCCTGCATACATAAAGTGTTAGGTGAAGTAAGGACATATTGCTTTTCATTATTTGACATAGTGTTTCCTGAAAATGGTGTCCAATAAATAGAATACTTTATCTAAAGTTGCTTGCGTGTTAAACACTGGACTATTTTTCATTTATTTATTCATTTACTTACTTATGAAAAAGGGAAAAACAAAGTGAAAAGAGAATTAATTAATTAAATAAAATTATCAATATAATAAATTATATTATACTTAATAAACACCTTAGTGTAACTAGTCCACACTTGTTCTAATTAAATAAGGGCAAACGAAATTAAACAGCCTATTTAAAACTATTTAGTAAATAGTCCGCTTATTTGACAACTTTAATGACAGTTAACCTTAAACATGAAACTAATAAAATTGAGAATAGAAACAGGGACCAAAGAGCAGAATACAGGCTAAGATCACCAAATATAAGCCAAAGCTTAAAATTATTACCTTCATGTCGCTTACACACTGGTCTATGTAGTTAACGGACTGTACAGTTGGGACATACGCTTTACATATTTCAAAGGCCGGTAACATGTTAAATGCATTTTCACATTTTTGCCTGGCAATTTCTTCCGTCAGTCCATTCCTCCAAACTGCAGGTTGCTATGAAAAGTCATTATAATTCGTTACATTTTACCTCTAAAAATTCATGCATTTTGCAGTAACGGTGTCAAAACCCTACTGCCAGGGATAATATAAATGGGTGAGAGAAAATAATAATCCCTCTACACAACATATTCAATACAACAACCAGCATATGTTTTTAATCAGTTACTGTATTAAACACACAGTGAAATTTAGCATTTTTATATATATTTATCCTTTTTCAATTCAACTTTAAAAATATATAAAACTGTTTTTGTGTGTTTTATTTCTAACAATTTCCAATGTTAAAACCTCAAAACACAACTCGTGTTTATAAAAGACAACCAGTTATGGAATCTTTTAATATTTTGATTGTGTTCCCGGTTAAATTCCTGTTTTACACATCGTCAGACATGTGCTTCAAAAACTTTAGATTTTTTTCATTAAGAAAGTTTCAAAACAGAACTATCAGAACAATTCAGATTGAAAAGAAATCAATATGTCAAACACTTGTGTCAAGTAAAAATACTTGATTTCATCATTTGGGATATGTTTAAAATATTAATGATTTTTTTTTATCAATTTCTATGGTTGTCGAAGAAAAAACAATAAGCTAAAGAACAATTCATTAATCTTGTTATTAACAGATGAACAGGATAATGATTACGTTTCATTGACTTATGCAAAATTGTATCCGTTAACATAATTATATTAAGTATTAAAACAAACAATGTATCCTAAAATTGAGAATGGAAATGGGGAATTTGTCAATGTATCCTGCATGTTCTTTTCGTTGACATCCTAACAAAATTTTGGATGATATCAGTATAATAAAAAAAGATATTCACTTCATCGACTTCCATTTGTTCATCATCCATCATGTCATACATTGGTGGCGCCTCATCTTCCTCCTCCAGCGACCTTTTTTGCCTGTGATTTGATGTAATGCAGGATGCATGGTATATTGTTGTTGATGTTTCTATTTGCCTACATGCTTCCATGCGGCTACTTAACCTACACTTAAAATTCGGTTTTGACGTTTGTCCGTGTATTGAAGCATTTGCATCACAGGTGCAATATTCTTGCACTTTGTAGTTCAATATTGGCAATCTTGTTGGATCGAAAAACGTTTCTGTCGAATTATTTTCTATTCTAAAAATATAATTGACCATTATTGTCTCTTGGGTTTGTGAAAGAATAATAATGTCAAAACTCAAATTGGAGATTATCAAATAGAAAAAGGGAAAGACATAAACCCGACAACCTTATGACAAATAAAAGTCGATAAAAGTCATCCAAGAACAGTTCATAAAATATTAAATATACATGTTATAGAAAAAAAAAAGGAAACTGCTTACATGGTGACATCTGTCGCGCCGATAATGGCAAGAAAGATGAACATACATTGTGTTTGTAACAAATGAAACATTATATGGAAGCATAGTATGTGACTCACCGCCAAGATTTAGCGAATTGCCTTAGATCATGTTTTGAATCTAAGCTGTTTTCTCTGGTTAAAAAGTCGTCCGTAGGATTGTTATTGTATCGACCACAGAGTCCAGTTGTTAGGTCGATATCGAGTTTTGAAGGTGTAATTTTAATTAAGCTGAAGAAGGTAAATGTAGAATCGAAATCGTGTCTGTATATGAAGACGACAGTTCCAGAAGGAAAAGTTATCTGAAAATTCATTACAAACAACCAAAAATTAATTATTAGTTACTCTTGAAATGGAATAGAATAGCATTTTACTCGTGCATCAATAATTAGCTTATTGAAAGACTAACTTAACAATACTATCTAAATGAAATATTTGCCCTGAAAATATGAAATATATGTTTTAACAAATTGCAGATCTTGAAATAAACAAAACGATTAAATAAAGATAATTATAAGATTTTGTTTTAAACATAAAGTTTTGTATATAACAATAATAAACACTATTTAAACATATACATTGATAAATGACATTAAAACATGAAAGCAATTACATATTTTAATTACATCTTACAATGTTGACAATATAACTAACTTTAAATTTTTTATCTGTATCTTCGGTCACAACAAGGTTTTGATCGTCGCATATTCTTGAGGTTATGTACCGGTTTGTTTTTCTTTTAGTTAAAATTCCTGTTTCGCAGAAATTAGCAATGAATATGCTATCAGCACTTCGTACAGCCACACCACAGTTGCATAGTCCTACTCTGTGCATACAGTGAGAGAAATATACGTTCACCTAAGAGGATAAAATAAAAAAAGACGTAGTGTTACCATTTAAAAAACCAATGACAATGAAAATACATAAATTACTGATCAAAACTAGAAATATCGTAATTCGATATACAGAAAAAAACACGTTATTACGCCCTATGTAAAAAAATAACCTACACGACACGATTTTCCTGGAATTGGCTTTCCATATATGCTTGGAAAATTAACCAGAAAGCTGAACGTCTTATCAAATTATTAAAAACGAAATATGTTGATAAGATTATTTTTGGAAAAGTTAAAAAAAAATAAAAAAATAGAAAATTATTTTACATCATGTTTTAACATTATAGCGATTTACTTCCTCAGATATTTTTTTTTAACGAAAATTTTTAGACTCATAACACATTTTTTTGTTAACAAAGATTAACCATAAAATTAATAATATGTCGACAGATTTTGAAAATGACTAAATATCAATGGAATCAATCTGAATCAAACTTTCATCGATTTCATCATTTTACAAACTGTGTAACTACTTAAACCTGGAACGTAGACGTAATAAACGTACATGATATATATGGTATAAACTCCATTGAATGAATGCAACTGTCTTTTGCTAACGAATTTACACCAATACAGATGAGTGGAAAGAACAAGTTAAAGGTGGGTAAAACTGTTGCTACCCATGAAAACAAAATACTAACATAAATACCTCCTACTGCTCAAACAAATTCAAACAAATGATAACAACTTTCATGGAACAGGAATTTTCTCACGCAAAAAATGGGGAATTGAACCTGGTAACCACTCACTTGTATGACAATTGCATAAAATTCTATTATATTGTCAAAACAACACTTGGTATAATGAGCTTTTTACAAACATTTCAGTGTTGTAAGATTAAATCAATTTAGTTTGAAAAAATAAGTAAGATAACAAACTCCAAGATAAATTTAGAACAGCAGACTCAAAATTTCAAAACATCTAACGAACGGAAAACGACTTTCATACTCCTCAGACTTGTTACATGTATTCCTCAACATTTCACTTGACGTATGACTGACAGTCTATATAATCTTAATGACTATAAAAACAAATAAATGTTTCAATTCAACGAAGAAATACAAAATAACTTATAGACAAATTATGTAAGGAAATATGAAAGACAAGAATTCAAATTTTTTGCACAGTAACACAATGGTGTAGCGTATTTACCTGACGGTATCAGTATATAGGTATTTAGTCATCTCTTAACATGTAATTGTGATTTGTTTATAACCGGTATTGATAAAGGTAAACAAACTATGTCGAAATGTTCAGGACTTAATTAAATCTGTATTTGGGTAAGTCGATGCAAACATACAATTTTATTGCGTCTGACACTTTGAGAAAGCAAATAACCTCTAACTACTTTATTAAAATATTGTGTAAAAACGTTAATTAAGCTATGAAAGTCAAGTGGCTCGAGCATTTTTCTGAGTAAGTTTTAACAAATTTCAAAGAAATATATTTTACATTAGGTTAGCTTACATTAGTCTTCACTTTCCTATAGATTAACAACTTTTGTTTATATTAATAATTTAGAATCTTTCTTTAAAGGTGGAGCACGAATACACAGTTAATTAATTATGTTAATGTGCCATTTGTATGTAAGGGTGAAATTCCTTTGTATTATGCTTAGATTCGAAAAAGTCAATGTGGGATTGACTCCCTTTAACAGGTTCATTATTTTAAAATTAAGTATAGGTTTCTGATTTAATTTTGAATAATTACAAAATGTATCTATTCAATAAAATTCAGTTTTTGTTATTGGTGTATCGAAGACATTGATGTACGATTGTAATTTCATAAATTTTTAACGTTTAAAATGATAACATACCAATATAAAGAACCGTTCATCATTATTGAAAAAGACTGTAAATGAATGTAGAATTTTTTTTTTCCGACCGTACAAGGGCTGTATAGCCAGTCAAGGTCGTTAAAAACTTTTTAAAACCATTTGTTGTCGAATTATTTATCTCCTCTTCATGTTAGATTAATTGGGAAATTAACCAGAGTTTCCTAATATTAATCACACAGAGTGACTAGCAAGCAATTTGTAATTGTAGCTTGTTTAACGTTAAAACAATTTTCCACGATAAACGAATGTTCTTTATACAAATATAAGGGCTTTGTTAGCTAACTCTACAAATTTTGTTAGATATTATGAATTTTTATTACAATAGATAAACGTGCTAAATGGTGGGATGTAAGAGTAACAAACCACGCCGAAAGTGTATCATCAAAAATTGACTACACATGTACAGTAAAGTTAGAGATATACAAGGCATATTGGAATAGTATATCGTTATGGATTTGAAGTAGGTATATTACTGCTGAGGTGGAAACGTCATTCATTATGCCATTAAAATGAACGCTTATGTCAAATTCAAGATATATCGTCTATACACAATCTCATTATCTTGTAGTTCTTGTTTATATTGTTATATGAGTCAACTTTTGAAATAAATTTGTTTTACTCTCTTTCAATTAATACTAGAACAATACTTCCTTGTCGTTCTAAGTTGGTATATTCAAGCCTAATTAAATACATTGGAATTGTATAGATAAATGAGTACGAGACGTTTTATTTATTTCATGATGTATGTTAACATTGCAGTTGTTGGGTTGCTGTTGTCCTATTTTAATTTACCGTTCATTTAATGTGATATATTTGTCAAAGTTGTTTTCAAATTACATATCCCAATTCCATACAAAAGAAAAAATCCAAGCAGCATAGTTACCTGTTGTGGTAGTCTTTCGTGCTTGTACAAAACATATTCTCCGTAGTCGTTTGGAGAAGTAATATTCCATTTACTGCAAAAATAAAACGTCATCAATAAAATATTAATTACTTCTCTTTTAAAATGCTTTCAATTATAACTGGAATATCAATTTGTAATTGTAATGCTACATGAATGGAAAGTGTATAACTCCTCTTGCACGAATTTTTTTAGAAGTTATGTTCCTTTTTTTTTGCCTTACACTTTTTCCTTGAATTATTACTCAACATCCAGAAGAAAACTAACAGCGGTTCCTTTTCGATTGTTTAGAAAAGCTTGTCCTTATAATAATATTGAGTATGTATTCATTAGCATCGAATGAATAACCGTCATATTTTATTTATGTCTAGTACTCAATCGATGCTGATAAATGTTATGTTTAGGCTGATTCCTTAAATTAACAAGAAATCTTGCAAATTGAACAAACGTTCATGGTATAATTGTCATTTTCATTAACTCAATCATAAGACTTATATAGACTCTTGATCCCTTTAATGACACATATCGACCATAAAGGCTTTTCTACCTCAGGCATAGATAACCTTAGCTGTATTTGGCAACACTTCTAGGAATTTTGGATCTCAATGCTCTTCAACTTTGTACTTTATTTGGCTTTTTTTTTTTTTTTTTTTTAACTTTTTTGGATTCGAGCGTCACTGGGGAGTCTTTTGTTGACGAAAAGCGCGTCTGGTGTATATAGTCCTGGTATCTATGATGAGTTTAATTGATCCCTTCAATAAAGCGTGTCAAGTCTTTTCTTATTATATTGTGTTGCTGTCTTTCCATTATCTACATCGTGTCTTCTTTTTACTCTGATTTTAATACTTGTTAAACCCCTAAGAGTCACTTAGAAATCTTATAAAGTAAAAAAACGTTCTAAAGATTACCTAATAGCATGAAATATTTCTAGAATAAATTCTGGACTTTCTTTTAAAAAGTTTTAGATGTGAATGAGTATAATTAATTGTGTATTTAGAAAACGACGACTGCAAATTGACAAGGATGACCTATAGTTGTCAATTTATGTATTATTTGGTCTTTTGTGGTAAATTGTCTCATAAGCAATCATGCCAAACTTTTTCATTTTCATAACATCTATAAAACAAATGGACATACCTTTTGTCAAAAGTTTTTAAGTAAGGATCATTACTAGAATAACAAATATTGTTGATATGTGTTATATCCTTGTCCCTGATGTAAATCTATAACATATTTTATACCAATAAGATTTTTGATATACATAATTTATAAAATAACAAGTTTAGTCAAAGATGTCATTCGATTTATGAGTTTGACTGTACCTCTGGTATCCTTCGTCCCTCTTTTTTAACGTGCTTGTTCCAAGATTTGGTAATTTTTAAACTTTTTTGATTAGGTAATTTTAAACATTTTTTATTAGAGGTGTAAGTTGTATATATATATATATTGAATTGCTGTAGAAATGAACAAATGTTTAACGGCTAGACAACAGCTGACATTAAACTATTAACACATATGAGTCACCCTTTCTGAAGGTAAAATGCAAATGCTAACATTAAAGTAGCTTTCACATGTAAAGTATACAACTACTCAAAGTCAAAGTCTACGAACTATGAATGAAGGGACTGGACCTATCAATTTTCAATGAAATGAGACGTAACGCATGTAAACTAAGCAAACGTTTCGAAGTAATCGATCATGACTGAGGGGTCGGGCAAAAATAAATCCAGGAAAATAAGATCAACCATACTAATACAAATCAATACCGTATATCATTGACCTTCCTGAAGTGGTTCCCCACAACTTGACCGAATAACAATGTAATGCATTGTTGCTGCCACCACCTCCGCAAAACCGAGACAAGAAGTGAGAGGGCGGCAATAATCATATATACATATTTAGTCATCAGAATATCCTGATCTGACTATTCTAGACAAACAGGAAAATATCAAAATATATAAATACGATTAAGATGAAATAATATCTCATTGAAACACAAATATACCGAATAAATATTTTTTTTGTACAGCGTTCATTTTTGAAAAAAAAATCGTTTTAAAATAGTTCGTGTATTGTGATAAATTATCCTAATATAATACCTAAAGATAAGATTTATTGTTCAAGGCGGTTGTTGTTGTAAGGCAGTAGAAGTAATAAGTAAGCACAGAGGTTTCTAGTCCCGATATGGGAGGACGTTGTCGTTTCACACAAGTTTTCCTTTTTCTCGGTTCTTTTTATAGATTATATCGTTTGTTTTCCTATTTGAATTGTTTTACACTAGTTATTTTGTGACACTTTATAGCTTGTTGTTTAGTGTGAGCTAATACTCTGTGTTGAAGGCGGTTCTTTGACCTATAAATTTTTACTTTGTACACAATTTGAACTGAACGAAGAGTTGCCTCATTGACACTCATTCCACATCTTCTTTGTTAAAATGATATAAATGTGTGTGTATGTTAATCTGTGTTTGATATTATATTTACTTTTAAATCTGGTAGATGTATTGAATTCCAGATTTTCAAACTATCTTTTTTACTAGCATGATCAGTCGTAGTATACAATCGCAGGAAAACAATTCGGTCTACTTTGTTTACAATACCATCCGATACACCAGTAACATTGATAAAATAGCTGCTACTCCATCCAATATGTGGTATTGTTAGGCGACAATCTTGTTCAGCAAATTCTAGTTTGCTTTGAACGAAAGTTTCATACGAACAGTCAAAATCGTCATTGACAGTCTTTTGATATTTTGGAACCCCATTATATAGCCCTACGAAGCATTCTGACTTTGATCTGTGAAGGTTTATTCTTGAAAATAAAAATATATTTATATATATATATATATATATATATATATATATATATATATATATATATATATATATATTGCTTGGCAGTGAAATTCATAAAAGCTGGATCATAACAATATCAGAAAGTTCTGTTATAATGTTATGTCACTTTGAAAGAAAAGATGAAATGTGTTAAAAAAAAATAGTAGGTAATTCATTGACAGCTTGCTTTGTGTTGACTGTTTACATTTTCCCTAACAGGGGGGATTTTCCTTGATTTTCATATGATGGAGACATAATCGTGTATGTCTTCATCATATAAAAATTAAGCAAAATCCCTCCTTGTTACCGGTTGGTCTGACTGTTTATTTATTTAATCATTTTCATTACCGACAGGTATAGACATAATCCAAAATATTGACTTCTTGAAAAGTTTTTTTTTCTTAAACTAATCACAGTACAGACATTTCATCAAAACCACGATAATGAAATGTATTCAAGATAAGCTATAATGTGGTGTTCTCACGTGTCTGCAATGGTGAAAAGAATAGTTAGGCATATGTCGCCCCTTCTAAGATTGCCTGCATGATTTTAAACCCGATTTATTACAAATATTAACCAATTGCAGATTTTCACTTATCAATAGATATCTTACTTTTATTTAGGTTTGCTGTTTACTTTTTAAGTTCGAGCGTTACTAATAAGTCTTTCGTAGACAAAACCCACGTCTGACGTTCCACATTTTAATCGTGGTATCTATGATGAGTTTACTTTACACGAATTAAAACAGTTATTTGTATTCCATTAATCTGAAAGATGTAAAAATATTCACCCTTTTTGATAGACACATCCAATGGGCAAAGTAGATTTTATTTCAACGCTTATCGGTTGATTTTCGTCTACGTGTATTCCATTTACACCATCTACAACCTTCAAATTAAGAATTTTGAATTGTATGTGAACATGTGCAAGGAAAATGATATATACTCACTTTTTATGTTTGACAGAAAAAAAAAGTGTATTGATTGTCCTTCCTTTATTATTCTTCATCTTCTTTTGAGGTAAATATTTGTTTACTAGGTTGTCCATGTTATTCGTGATACATTATTGTCTATATATGACGTCAACCATCGTGAAAAGGAGTAAACGAATATCTTTTCCTGATTTGGTCGATGACATCATATAAAACATTTTGGTTTCAGTGCACGTAAACGCTGCAATTGTTTTCAATCGAAAGCCGACGATGAGTCTTTCATATACGTCTTGGTTAACAACAAGAATGAAGTTTATAGATAACTTATAATACATGTATGAGAAAACTTATTTTTAAAGGAATAAGTTTAAGACAATCTATATAAGTTCTAATTTCATCAACTTCAGCACTTCATTGTTGAAATTGACCGTGCGGGAGCCTCATGGGTAATAAAGGTAGCTTAACCCTCTAGTTCTGACGATTCGAATGAAATCTTACACTGTTGAATTGTTTGAGTGTGTTTTAAGTAAATATGCAGTCAGTTGAAAGATAAGATTTTTAAGTTCGAAGTTGACATTTCTTTTTTCAAACTTTGGATGTAGAAATCTGAGCAAGGTTGAGTAGGAACTACGAAATGTCACATTTAATCTGGAATATGTCAAACACATCAAACGAATGAATAACAACTGTCATTTTCGTGACTCAGTGCAGTCATTTTATTATTTAGAAAACTGTGGATTAAACCTGGTTTTATAGCTAGCTTAACCTCTCTCGTGTATGATTGTCTCATACAACTCCAAAATAATGACAACGATGTGTGAACAAAACATACAGACATATCTAGTTAAAATGTAGAAATAGGGGTGAAGCAGTATACTTTGAAACTATTATGATCTGGGCGTCACTGAAATAAGTCTTATGTAGACGAACGCGCGTCTGGCGTATCAAGTTGTAAGCCTTGTACTTTTGATAGCTATTCCCTTAGATTCTGGTACTGACATGACTGCGTTTCTCCAGTAAAAGACTAAATAAATACTGTGATGACGTAATATTTATATATTGGATAAGGCAATACTTTATTCGTGGAAAATGAAAATTATCTAAACTATACTGACAAATAAGACAGAAATTGATAATTTGGTAGTTGAACTCACCTTGTTTTAGATTTTAGCTTGAAGTCGTCTATCTGTGTCAATATTGAGGAATAGATTAAGGTATGGAGCAGTCATTTTTGGACGAGTAGCATCCTTAATTTCAGGTACTGTCGGATATATGAGATGCAAGTACCGACAGAAATAGCGGTTATTCAATGATAGGACATCATCAATATATTTGAAAGTAAAATTAAAAAAATATTGTCGGGTGCTTTTGCTTTTTGTATATCGGAAGATTCTGGTTGAATAATGCTTTACTCGAGTACAAACAAGTTGACAAGAACGGGTACACAATTAGTGCTCATTGGGATACCGACTGTGTATCTTATTAGTGTTTATTTTTTTAATTTTATATATGTTTACCTTAATTCCTGCGAAATAAATCTGTGAAAAATATTTTGGTCCAGCAACACCTCTGTTCTTGTACCTTGCTTGAACCGAACAATTGACCTGAAACATTGGTGTAACAGTGATCAATGTAAAAGTAAAAGACTAGTTCGATCTCAAATAGCGCAGTAAACCATAGAACGTAATAATAGTATATCAAGTATATCAGCCTAAGAGCTTTATACATGTATGATATATCTCTACATGAAGCTCAACTTTAATTCACTTGTCAGTAAATAAAGAAAACCTGACAATCAAAAAGTAAGAAAAACACACGGAAAGGAATAGTATCAATGAGGTATTGCAACAAGAAGCAGATAACATTTCAGAGGAGAGAACAAAGTTCAACCATTTTGGTCAGAGAGTTATTACAAACATCAAATGATCTCCAGTACAAACTGTTCGTATACAAATATTCATCAAGTAGACATTTATAATGAAGTTATATCTTTGAAACAAAGGAAAGAAGACTAAAGTTAGATATTGAGGTCGAATATCTGACATTCTTCAACTAAACTAAGACATTAACCTACTCGTATGTACACATACATGTTTCAAATATACGTAATAAAACGAGATCTTAGCTTAATAAGACGATAGAAAGGAAACACATAATAAATAATATTCACATTATATTACAATGAACTAAATACATGACATATAAACCTAAAAAAAAATATGGCTTATCATGTTTTCCCCTTGAATGTCTAGGCTGATTTCATGCAGGAACTTTTTCGGAAGAAACAAAAGAAGCTAGCAATATCGTTTAACTTAACTTTCCGCTATATAGATAATTGTTTTTTATACTCAATATTACAAACTTGTGTGACTTTGTTCAACGCATCTATCCCATCGAACAAGACATAAAGGATACAACAGATACAGATATAGTTAGGTCGGGCTCATATCTTGACTTACATCTAGAAAAAGATAATGAGGATCGGTTGAAAACAAAACGTAACGACAAAAAAAGATGATTTCAGCTTCCCAACTGGGAACTTTCTACTTCTATATAGCAACACCTGAGATCACTACCAGTTTTTGGTAGGGTCGTGTTGTTTATCTTCATATTTGTCTTTTTACTTTTGTAGCAATGGCTTTGTCAGGTTTTTTAATCTATAAATTTAAATGTCCATTTTTTAAATAAACTGCATTCAGGAAATCTCAGGTTTGTCGTATTATTGACTTTTCACCTTTTTACCAGACACACCCCTCATGTACATGTATACTCAGTTGTAGAAATCTAAATTCATATGAATGTTCAATAAATCGAATGCGTGTAAAGTCATCTACCAAACGAATCAAGTAGTGACGTTTGTAAACCGGAAGTGGCAAACTAAAACCTGTATTTCAATTTTTGTGTTAAAGTACATCCAAACTAGTAATATTTAGAATAACTGTTTAGTGAGCCCTTATTAGTCATCAGAATAGACTTCTAAAACTTTTATTTCATATAAAAAACAAATAAGTACAAAAACAATGTTTTTGTTTCAGTGAAATATAACCTATATTTTGATAGCGAATGTGAAGTTCAAACATGAAGTACACGTTTTCAAGTGATATGGGGTTAAGTAGGAGTGTTTTGAATTATACCCCTTTGATACAACGTTTACCTCTTTGACTAGCGAATCCAAAATGTTTAACTTATTTATTTTGATCTACTTATATAGAGAATAAAAGCATAACTTCAACTAACAACACAACATGGTTTATCACCAATATACTAAATGGTTTCATGTGACCAATCGCACACAATCAATAATGTACAACATTGCATAACTAGAAAGGAATTCGAGATCCAAGTAAACAGGAACTAAACATTCAGACTAACGTTTATCTTTCATTTGAATTGATAATCTGGTTACCTTTTATAGTTTTTATAATTTATTTATGCCATTCACCTTTTTATTCATCTTTTTATTCTCTTTATACTTATTTTCATTGAAAGCATTTCTACGAAATTTTCATAGGGAATATATTCTTGTACATAATATTCAAATCATTCAAATCATTCATAGTACATGTAGTAGTAATTGTAGAAAAAGTAGTACAATTGTATAATGAAAATAACGCTGTGCTAAATATTTTATTCTTACCATCATATTCGGTTTGAATGTCTCCTCCCAGTGTTTCTGTAAAAGAACTGCAGTTCCTACATGTATGTTAGTGTTGGATACATTTGTGTATATTGCCCCAGTAATTAGAACATTATTGATGTAGAAGTTGATATCATAAGCATAGTCATCTGTCGCGTCATTTACTCTGCACAAAAACTTTGGCGTTTCCTGAGTATAATTTCTGGATTCGTGAATAACATTTTCGATATGCATATCGACTGATATAGTTGATGTAAAACGCATGGAAGGATACACTGCAAAAACAATATGTGTAAGTTAAGAACCGAACATGAAATAATCCGTTTACGTTTTTTTTCACACAAAGGAACAAAATGTATAAAAAGATGGTCGTATGATTGGTTACAATAAAAAAAAATCAACCTATTTAAAGTTTTAAGACACGAAAACATGCGGCATATAAAGCATAAGAAAAAGAAATAATCAGAGTAGAGATGATTGTTTCAGACGCTATATAGCTAATGTTTCTTAATCAAACGAATTACAAAGGGTGCTCAGATAATAAGTAAATTATGATCCGCTCAAAAGTGTATATGACTGTCCATGGTCTTGATTTTTTTTAAATTTTACAATAGAGAGTTTAATAAAAGTCGAATTTGGTGTGGACAGATATGTTTCTATAAGTTTTCATTTACTCACTCACTTTCCAATATATAGATGAATTTCTTTCACTTATTAATTTAAAATTTGCGACTAGCGCAATAACTTGATCAGGAATGGCGTTGTCTGTGTATTTCGACTTATGAGATTGAATTTCCTTTTGATAACTGTTCCCTTTCTCGTAATCATTAACTAATATATCCCTAGATGATTTCAAGCTTTCTCAAATACTACAGATTACGAAAACTCTTCAGAGTCGAGTTTTGGTTACAAAAGATCTTCTAGACTCATCAGTGACGCTCGAATCCAAAAAATGGAAAAGGCCAGATAAAGTTACAAAGTTGAAGAGCATTAAGTTCCAAAATTCCTAAAAGTTTTGCAGACTATGATAATAGATGGTTTTCTTTGCGTCTACTGTCTCAGATATATAAATTTCCCAGTCTCTTTGCAGTTGAACATAATTATATCACTGATATGACGATGAATATTTATGCACCGTAAGTTTTAACACAACATGTCTTGTCAATGCAAAGCTGGCATTTAGGTGGTGCTTTGACTAAAATTCATTGCTTGTAATGATTATATTATACTATTATCTCTATATAATCTTACTGACTAATAATATCCCTTTTCAGCACATTAGAGTGATAAATAGAGTAGATTGTGCTATTTAAACTTGATTGCTTTTCTTACTTTCGATGTAACGACTCCAGCTAAAAAAACAATCTTGTAGATATGACCAACGATAATCTAGACGTATAAAAATTGTATGGGATTGATACGAGTATCTATCTATCTTAAAGAAGAGAACGACGAATCGACTACATACCAACTTAACGATTGTTATATTATTATTGTCAATCCTTTGAAAATAGATCAGACATTCATTTTAATAATGGTTACGATTGTAATGAGGGTTCTATATTAACAAAAAAATACGTTTTTAAAACAGTTGTCAATAAAACCTTTAAAAAAGTGGGACCTGTGAATCTTTTTGACCAAATTAAATCAGTTAGAATATACCAAATAATATTTTTACATGTAATGAAAAAAAATACGAACCATTACTACAGCCTGGAGAAAATCCCGTCTGTGAGAGTTGTCCATCTGGACACGGCATTTCTGTACCTAGGATAATATTGTGATTTATTTTTTTTTACAATAGAAAGAAGTTAAAAAGGTAATTTTATTGGAATTTGCATTATCATGAATAAAATGTATTTAATAAATGTGAAAAGGCCTTAAACATGTGTAAATTTATCGGCCGTTTAACATTTTGTATCCTCTACAACAATATTCATAACTTTCTAAGGACGGTTAATTGTTTAAGAAGAAACACATTATTTAATTACTTTTGACATTGGAGCAATAGGTTACATTGTTTCCAACGAATTTATAAAAGGGATAATTTCTCAATGTATAACAAAATTTAAAAGCATCTTTGAAGTATAAACGATAAGTTTTCTTTCTTTTCAGAAAGATAACATACTAGCTACTGTAGATCATGCGTTGCTTTTGAAGTTGTGTAACATTTTTTCTGACGTTGATACTAAACATGTATTTTGAATTTTAAGTGTCAGTTTAGGTGTTAGGTATAAATTTCGAATATTGCGTCCAATGCCATTTTCAACTAAAAGACTGAAAAGGAACAATTAATTATCTCATAGTTGTTGTAAAGAGACATGGGTGTGATTTAGTTCCCGGTTGTCTTAGATAATGAAGTTTATTCAATGCGTATGTTGAATCTATAGTAATCAATACGAGCTCTTTTTATAAGCTTGAAATGTTAAGAGAGGAGACTATGGAACCAAGGAATGTTCCCTGGTTGAGCTTCAATGATTTATTTGAATAAATCCTAGATTGACACACATAGATATATGGTTAGAGTATTAATCTGTTTGTGTCGTTGGATCTTCAGGAAACTTTTTATTGTTTGTCACTTGATTACTTTGGTGATTATAAACGACAATGTTTTAAACATATTCTTTTTACGCTATGCTGTTAAAAGGGACGGTCTCACGAAGAAGTGGATAATAATGTTATATCACCTATTGCTGCGGATACGTAACTGACAGTTTTTTGTAATCGCATTTACCAGTCTCAATAGTGGAACACTTCCAATAATCCCGAGATTAAAAATTTATGGAGTTAACACAAAACAAATGTACAACCATGTCTGATTTATCTTGGACATTTGAAATGATGAAATACCGTTATGAAACTGGAAGTTCTTACTTGACAAAAGCTTATACTCTCAATTATAATATTATGAAATGAAATATTTTTTAGTTTAATTATTGTCGGTAGCATGGTATATTGTCATAAATAATAATATTGTGAACATAATACTTAATACATTCAAATTACCTCTTTTTCTTAAATTAATCACAATTATATACATACCAAAGCAGTATGCTGTGGAGCAACCGGTTGTCGGTCGCAGGTAGTACACCAAGTATAATGTACAGTTTTTTATTCTTATAGGATATTCTTCATTTACACATCGGTAATCAAGAACCTCGTACGCTGTTCTGTTAACAATTTTGCCAGTTTCGGGGAAAATATCTTCACCAGTAGTTACACCTAAGACAGTAAATGTATATATATAAGCGTCGTCACAAAATTTAACTTACCAATGAAATCAAACTGAAAATAGGGAGGCTAAAGCAAACGAACCCTAAATTTTGCCAAGCATTGTCGAAATATTGCTGAAACACCATAAATGAACATTTATAGTATTATGTGATTACATATTTTCATATATGCACATATATATATTTTAAGCGATTTTTTTCTAGTCTCTTTGAGGGGCGTCAGTGACCTATTGTTATGGTAATCACTAGCCAGTCAACACTGAGTTGTGAGTTCGAACCTCGCGTGTGTAAATGCACTTGACTCCAATCTGAATTGACTAGGATTGTCAGTTCTCCTTTCGAAAGTTAATTGTTTTCTCTGAGCACGTATACCTCCACCACCCACCCACAAAACTGATCGCCACCGAAATAGCCGAAAAGTGGCATTTGAAAATCGCAAAAAAACACCAACAATCAATAATTCGAGTCTCTTTGCATCAAATACCATAATGAAAGTTATCACTGGCATGTTACATAAGGTTTTATAAGTGTCAGGAATGTAATTTTACATAATATTAGTCATTCAACAAATGTACCTTTCTATCTTGAATAAGGTTACCTTTCCTTGACAAGTATATCGGATATGCTGTGCCACATCTATATCCACCGATTAAGCATTCTGTAGGCATACGTTCACCAGCTGTGCTAGTAATTCTATACCAGCCTTCTTCTAACCTCGAGTCGCACAGGAAAGTATTGTCTGTTAAATTATTGGCTGCTGATCTTTTCCAATTATCTATGACATTAGGAGTTTCACAGGGCTCTACAAATATATTAAAATGTCAAACTTAATTAGGAGTTTAGAAAAAACTATATATTTCATTAACATGTTTTGTTTAAGGGTGTATGATATATGGACATAAATTGTGCCTCACAACAGGTAACCTATGGAGCTGTTGTAAGGTTCTTAACGTACAGAAGGCTTGTTGCTTGCTAATTTTATGAATCATTGTTATCATTGTTATAAAACAAAAAACTTTATTAATTTCAATTATGCATTTTTCATAAGCAATAAATCTATAGAGCATACATGCAAATGCAACATTAGCCAGCACTATTACTACCAAAACAAGCATATACTGACAAGCAAATTTACAGATGTAACAATGTTGGGTTGATGTTTAGACGAGTGGTATATACATAATGTACACAGCCATGTATCACCCTCACTGCTGGTGATTCGATGGATAAATCTGTTGTAGAGTTGTCACTGGCTTAGACGTACTTATAAATATAATTATATACGTATAAGCGCAATACTTTAAAAAAAAAATATAGCGAGTTGATGATTTAAGGAAACATATTTGCATTTTTCGCAATTCATTAGCTATACTTGAATAGAACGGTCATAAGTTTGAATCAAGAGCAATGGCCTAAATGTTGTATCACTACCATGCAGATACTTCTTAACAACTACGGCTTTGGCTAAATGATTTGTTTGTACACTGCAAATTTTTTTTTATGTTTAAGTGCGTTTTACCGGATCTGGATACTAGGCAAACAATACAATTTACCGAACACATATTTCAGTAATGCATTCATGAGGGAATCGTTGATTGAAAAAATACCAGTGATGACTATTTCATGCATATTTCAAACGATGTTCTAATAATATAACTGATGCTTTAAGTCTTGATAAAGGGTTTATATAGCTACCTAAAGTTTGTTTCTTTTATGAGAAAGCTATATATGGAGTTTAGACAAATATTTCGGTTAGACACTTTTAAATTATTATTAATAGTTATCAAAGGTACCAAGATTCTAATTTAGTACGCCAGACGCGCGTTTCGTCTACATAGGACCCGTCATTGTTATAAATAACAGTTTTATTTAAAAACAAAAAGTGTCTCCTTTAAATATACATGGTGAAATTCATGTTCTAAATACCTTGTTTTGTGTATACTCAACCTACATAAGGCCTACATGGACTATCGACTGCATGAAGACAAAACATTATTTAAACTACATGTAAACATTTAATTTGATCAATGAGAATGTAAATATGTTTTGTTCACGTGTGATATACACTAACACAATACCGAGTGTAGGTCAATGTAAAAACGGCCTAAGATTATAACACAATGTTGACCGATGTATCTCAATGTATGACATTTTAATTATTATATCTGTTTTTTTTTTTTTTTTATGTTCACAGATGGTTGTTAATGTAATGGAATTTGATGCAACTGTTGTACAGATGAGGGTTTAGCTAGATATAAACCAGGTTTAATTCACCATTTTCTACATCAGAAAATGTCTGTACCAAGTTGGGAATTCGACAATTGTTATCCATGCGTTTGGTGTATTTGACCTTTTGATTATGCTATTTGATAAGGGAATTTCTCTTTAAATATTTTCCTCGGAGTGTGGAATTATTTTTTTTTAACTTTTTACAGCAGACAATTTATCATTGTTTCTACTGTATTATATCTCGCTCACATTTATGATAGCATCACACATACGTTGAATACATATTAGAAACGTTAGATGCTCAGTAAAATATTTATTACCTTTGTCGCTTTAAGTTAAAGACCAAAATTAATGACAATGTCCCCATTACTCAAATCTTATTTAATTTAAAACAATTAGATGTTAGGTATAGTAAAAACAAAATCGCATGACATTTTTATGTTTTGCTATCTTCATAATTTGAATAAAGCATAATATGTAAGATTCTTACCTGGAAATGCATGTCCCACGTAAATCAATACGGATATTGAAATTAATTTTAAACACATTTTGGTTAAAAAAATGTCTTTTATCTGAACTACGCAAAGACTGCCTGATATTTCGTTAGTGCATATAAATCGTTCAAATCACAGGTATACTACTCACTCAGTGCATTAATCAAGCACATCAAACTTCCGTGTTTCATATAATTATGTAAGACATTAAATCATTGGTTGATTATTTTTACAGTAAGACTTTCAACGACATGATATTACATTACCAGATCTATAGATTTGAAATACTACCCGTTCGAAAAGAGTGCTCAATAATTTTGTTTGGTTTGATGCTTCTTCTTAAGCTTTAATGCACAATCAGATGCCCTTGAAACATTGGCACTATGGTATCTGGAATACTCAGTGACATGCTTTACACTTAGTAAATATATAATACCAGCAGTGTACAATCATCAATATTAGTAATCACAGTTGTTTGTATATATTATGATAAACTTTTGTTTGTATGAAAACCTACATGCATGTTACCATTTTTTCCAATTTTAACCTCTTCTGAAGCAAAAAGCAAGAAAAGACCTTCAAATGGGTCAAATGACTGAATATGTCGTATTTTTTTAAATATGACAAACAGACAGAAATTAGATATTAGATAACTCCTTACGAAGTGGTTGTAATTGAATGACGATTTTGACACATTTTGTCTGGTTTTTTTTATCAAAAACTTATCAGCAATAGAAGACCTACACATATGCTTATATAACAAAAAGCATTAGATAACTCCTTAAAGATTTTTAACTCCTTAAATATGAATTTAATCCGAGTTTTACATTTATGATTAACTTGTAAGAAGCCAAATAAAACAATTAATGCAAAATTATAAGAAATGCAAATATTTTTTTCGATTTTACGAAGTCCTCTCCCTTACTGTTGTCTATCGTTATTCTTCTTGAACTTGAAGAATAAAAACAATTATTGCGTCTATTATATAAAAAATTAAGATATGTTATGATGTAATAGTGTGTTTTTGAATACACAAAACTATACGAGATGCATATAGTTTTCCCTCCAGTTTTGTTAGATATGAATATTTAATTCAATACTTACAGTATACCATAGTATTGTGCAAGGGACAGATACTATCTCGTCTTTCAACTGTTTACTGGATTGCTCACGCTTATACCAGTTGAATATTGTATAAAACTGATTATGTCAATAGTTTTACTAAAACATTATTGCAAAAACTTTTTCAAATGATACGTTAATTGTGGGTGAATTCCAATAACATAATAAAATAGGAACACGTCTGTATGTTCGGATGCAAAAACCAACAATTTGAAATGATAGTTCTGTATTCTATATATTGATCAAAATTTTCAACTACATGTAATTGGTCCGAGACCACAATTATTTCGTAGTGCATTTCATTAAGAAGATAAATGAAAATTAAAAAAATCCCACCTGCGCTTTCTCAATGAAATTGTACAGTTTGTTGTACTACTTTTGGGACAAATTATATCAAAATTATAGAAAACTTCATCGGCTCTAACTCAAAACTTGGACAATTGTATGTTTAGGGCGTCTTGAAATCGTTTGACAGCTTCCGAAGTGCTAATTTTTAACCTTTTTCAGCTGGACCAAATCACTACTTTCCTTTAAAATTCTGGACCCCATTTTTTTTTACAGTGTAATTTCACCCCCCCCCCCTCCTTCTTGCAATTTGAGGCATTAAACATGGAGGAATAAATTTGGAAGGGGTATACAAATAAATGGCAAGTAACCCACTGTCAACACTAGGGACTATATTCGTAAACAACGAAAAAGTGACGACAATTGTGGTCTCGGACCTAATAGAACAGAAAGAGTTGACTAATCTTATAAAAACTTGGTATGACCAAAGCTTAATAAATTATAACACTGCTTACAAACTATGTGAATATGAAATTTGTACTGATTTTAAATATCTATAACAAAATTGGAAAATGTAAACTGGAATACTATTAGACATACACGATCTGTAATACCGCAAGCAACATAATAAATTGAACGACTTCAAAGGGATGATTTAGAGATTTCAAAAAAATAATTAACACCAAAACTTATCAGCTATGCAAAATGATATATATATTGAAAATGCAAATTAATCCCATCGAGAGAAACAGGCCCATAAGTAAAATAATACTGTTCAAAACTCATAAATCCATGGACAAAAAAACAAATCGGGGTAACAAACTAAAACTGAGGGAAACGCATTAAATATAAGAGGAGAACAACGACACAACATTAAAATGTTACACACAGAAACGGACTAAGCATTAGACAAAATCCTATGAGAAAAACAAATATAACATCAAAACCAAATACATGAATTTGGGATAGGTAAGTACCGTTACACGTCTTATAGTAATGTGAATTCACACTTAAAAATAAGAGAAAACAAACGACACAACAGAAACACAACGTTAAAATATAACACACACAGAAACGAGCTATAATATAACAATGGCCATATTCCTCACTTGGTACAGGACTTTTTTAAAGGAAAAAATGGTGGGTTGAACCTGGTTTTGTGTCATGCCAAACCTCCCTCTTTTATGGTTATGTGAAATATAACATTAAAATGACAACACAACATTACAGGACTACAATATAAATAAATAGGAGAACACAATTGACAAATTGATATATTCTCCAATTGCTTAAATAAGGTATGCATATGTTAACAAATTAATGTATTTAAAGAAATACGTAAATTCTTTTAATTGCAGTTTAGCATGTAGGGCTTAGTATTTTTTTACCACCAAAAAATATGCAATATCAGTTATGACCACTGTATGTTGAAAAGGAAAAATACGTAGATATTAAAATCACTGGAGCTAAAAAAGAAACTAATAAATAAATACACTGGAAAGAATTCCGTAACGCCAAGAGAGTACACGTGAGGATTTATAATGCCAATCAAATACAAAAAGAGCACACATAGACATTTGAGCTGGTAATCAGTCATTTTTAGTAAGCATACAACTGTTTCAAGTTGATGAAGGCCATGTAATGGGAAAATCACAAGGCAAAGGTACTAATCCTGTCAAAGCAAATCTTAAGAACAAAATATATTTTGTCAGGAAAAACGAAAAAAGTCTAAGATGAGACACGGATTGAAAATATCAGTAAAATAACCAGACACAGTTGTGATGAATCAACAGGAACAATAATTGCAGGGATTTGTTTTCTTTCTTTGTGATGAGGTATCTAACTATCATCATGAGGCATCGATTATGATCGACAATAGAGTATGTGACTGTCACTTGAACTACTAATCATTGTTCTTTTAGCCAGACTCAGTGCTGGAGATTACTATTTAAGGAGCAGATATCATGCTAAATGTTTGTTAAAACTGCAAGACAAGGCAATTAGACATAATTCGAGACACAGAAAGAAAGTCAAGAGTATGTTATCCATGGAATGGGGCTTGCCAAAATGATAGAAAACAGTGACGGCTCACAGTCTGGAACAGATATTGTTTTAATATTTGAAATTGATGATATCGCTAAATTGTACAGTAAACGTTCTTAGTAAATATGAGATGTCATGGACGGAATGATTAATACAACTCTTCTGAAAAATTGAATACTAGATACCATAGATGATATGCAAGCACACATGAAAGGTTACGTCTTTCTTCGGATTCTCAACAAAAATGTTGGAGAAGTTCTAAAACAGGCCATGTCTTTTAGTCGTGATGGTGAAGGCCTCTTCATAGTCAAAGTAACTAGAATGGTTTGAAAAATTAGGCTTGCTACTATGAAAAGGTTTACAGGGACATTTAATGTAGGCTTTCAAAATGAATCAGTTCTATAATCTTTGAGAAATCTTACTCTCTATCTGAGGACTGATAAGTTGCAGTTGTATCCTTTCGACGACGAGTTGCACAATTGAACTATTATAGCTGAGAAATGGTAAGAGTTGTCTGCCACTCAACGATATTACTGGACTGTTTCTCGATGTTTGGCCATCCTGTATCATTCTTACTAAGGAAATGTATGTCTGTTGAACTGATTCGTGCCAACAGCTGTTATTGAGTGTAAAGCTATTCTTAGTATCAAGAATATATATTTTGTCTATTATTGCTATGGTGATTCATTTGTACCCTTTTTTATGAAGTCTGTTTCAGATTACCTTAGCCGTATTTGGCACAACTTTTTGGAATTTTGGATCCTCAATGCTCTTCAACTTTGTACTTGTTTGGCTTTATAAATATTTTGATATGAGCGTCACTGATGAGTCTTATGTAGACGAAACGCGCGTCTGGCGTACAAAATTATAATCCTGCTACCTTTGATAACTATAATCAGAGCTTCACGAATACCTTTGTTGAAAATCAAGAGAACTAATTTATCTTGCTTGTATGCTTGCAGATATCCTATGGCAGCTACATTCCAATTTTGTTAGATGAGTTGTATCAGTTCATCCTTCAATGATAACTCCAAGTTGTTCCAGGCGTTTAATGTACAATTTAGCGTGATCTGCAAGCTTGGAGATTGGTACAATACTTCTTCCAGACCGTGTGCCATCAATGTATTTTATTATTTTGGAAAGTACAACTCCAAGGATAAAAGATTCCTGGCTTTCTTTCTGTATCTTTTATTCTGCATATTTGCTAAGTTGTCAAGTTTTATCAATTATCAATCAGTAAACTAGTGATTTGACATCTCCAGCTCTTACTTTGGCTTAGGGAATATGTCTTGTAGTACAGATGCACAGTCCTGCCCTATTTTTGTCGATTTAAAAATGTCAATGTATTATGGAGATCTTCAGATACATCACCACAGAAAAAAAAGTTGCAGTTATTGTTGATTCAGTACCACTTTACAGTGTCTGGCTACTTGTTTCTACTCTCTTGTCGTTTCACACATTCTTCCAGTGTAATCGCCCATTATGTTCTTCTGATATCTAGCTCCTGTGTTTTCGAATCTTACAATTTTGATCTTTTCCAACAACAACTTTCGGTCATAAACTACATCATATATACGTAATTTCTGTTTTTTAAAGTTACTTAGGCAAACGTGTAATAACAGAAATTCTGATACTGATATCTTTATTTTGTAAACATGTGCATGCCTTATCTGTCACTGTTATTCTATTAACCAGGTTTCATGTCAATATCTTCTCTAATATTATTATCATGATTTTTTATATTAATCTATAGAGATCAAACGACCGCCATTTTAAGATGGCCGCTTCTTCCGCCAATTTCGGCTTACAGAGTGGGTCCATAGCTTAAAATGTTGTCCATGACATATACTACTACTATGCCAAATTTCATGATTTTACCACAATCTGAGCAATTTTGTCAAAAATCTGCACAAATCGACTGGACTAATTTTAATGATGATAAATGAGAACAGAACACTTTGAAAATTAAACTCATCAAATTTGTCATATCTTCTTGTTTGAAGTATCCTATGAAAGATCAGGATATGAATCAGCCTTTCAGACACAGTTATATCTTTAATCAGATGTTAGATGGAACTTTATCTTGACCTATACCGAATTATCAAAACACACCAAACTCGTTAGTCTAACATAAAATGAGGTTGCAATTCATAGAAAACTTACGCAGTAAATTGCTTGCATGGGTCATATTTCGAAAGAAATTTACTAGAATTGGATATGAGATTCGAGTATTCTCTTTTTGTTTCTGTTAAATACTTTCGAACGTTGTTAACTTAACTATTGAATACAAGTGAATGGACAGAGAAGGTATTCCTGTAGAATATTTCCTGAGGACTAACAGCTATTGGAATCATAATATTATCTTAAGACTTTTCTTGAAATTGCTGTACCAGGCTTATTTTTTAATAAAAATGTGTTTGACTGCCCCATTTAGTTGTAATAACGTTGTCGTGTGAAGCTCTTAAATATTTTAAAATATTAAAAACCCTTTCTTAAAAAAAATCTCTCATCTTTTGTCGTACCAATTTTCTTGCACCAGATACGCATTTCGACAATACATGTCTCTTGTGCTCTAGGCCAAAATATTTGAAATCCAAAGCTCATATAAAAGGTGAAGAGCTATAATCCAAAAGGTCCAAAAAGTATAGACAAATCCGTGAAAGGAATCAGAGATTTGCATGAGGGAGATACATTCCTTAATTTATAAAAATTTCTAACATTTTGTAACAGCAAATTTAAATAACAGAACAAAATTTTCATCCTGCTGGGCTTGTGATACCCTCGGGGACTACCAGTCCACCAGCAGAGGCATCGACCCAGTGGTAGTAATAACATTAACGGTACCAATTTTCTTGCACCAGATGCGCAAATGGTCCCTATATGAAAATGTGTAGTAGTTCAGTGCAGAATGAACATCATACTAAATTCCAAAACATATAAATGAAATAAGATTGAAAATCATACGAAACCAACTCAGGCCAAAGGCTCCGGACTTTGGACAGAATATCTGGCGGGGTTTAACAAGTTTCGTGAGATTTTCACCCTCCCCATACTTAAACAATGTAGAATAAAGGAGCACACAATAATACGTACACTTAAAGGAGAATATTTTCATCAGATGATAATCAAGCACAATCCCATCCGTTATATATGTTCATGTTGTATTATTCTTATATATATCATGATCTGATATTGATACGATGAGACATATCATTACCGAAGTTAAAAACTTACAAATCTGTTCATAATCTCCAAATGAAAAATGACAAAACATAAGGGAATCACATGAACTCTTAACGGAACAAAATCGGCAAATGAGAGATAAATTAAAGGACAGTAGTTTATCGATGTTCAGATCTTGGTAATCGATAAAAAAAACAGACACATCAAAGTGACAAACAAATATATAGGAAATAATCATCAATCAACTTATGTAACAGATCATTATGCACTATTTTAAAAATACTTAATTGATGTGTACTCAATAAATATATATCCGTCTCAATAATAATACTGCGCAGTTTATAATTGTCTTGTTTAAAGATTTAGGAAAACCTTGATCTTGATAATGATTCAATTGAACAAGTAGGTTATTTATTGTTTATATCATATTACAGGAAAATCATAAAAATAGCATAGTATTAAACAGTGAGTGCAACATAGCATACATACTAGATTAATTAAAATGCATTTAAACTATGAACAAAAGATTCGGTAAAAATAAACAATATTAATCATTATTGTTACATGACACTTCGCATTGAAACCTTTGTTTACAATCTAATGTTGTTACATAAATAAACTCATTATAGATACCAGGGTTGAAATTGTATATATGCGCCAGACGAGCGTTTCGTTAACAAACGACTCATTAGTGTCGCTCGATTTAAAAAATGTTAAAAAGGCAAAATAAAGTATGACTTACTATATATATATATATTCGCCTTGAATTTTACAATCAATGATATATATAGATTATATATATATCATTGATTGTAAAATTCAAGGCGAATATGAAATTTAGAATTGAAATGGAGAATATGTCAAAATGACAGCAATCAGACCAAAATGCAGATCACATCCGAAGGACACCAATGGTTCTTACACGCAGCGAGAACAATCCGCGTCCGGAGGTGGGCTTCAATAACATTAAAGGTACCAATTTTCTTGCACCAGATGCGCATTTTGACAATACATGTCTCTTCAGTGATGCTCGTGGCCAAAATATTGGAAATCCAAAGCTCATATTAAGGGTGAAGAGCTATAATCCAAAAGGTCCAAAAAGAAGAGCCAAAGCCGTGAAAGGAATCGGAGATTTGCATGAGGGAAATACATTCCTTAATTTATAATAATTTCTAACATTTTGTAACAGCAAATTTAAATAACAGAACTAAATCCGTATTTTCATCCTACTGGGGGCTTGTGATACCCTCGGGGACTACCAGTCCACCAGCAGGGGCATCGACCCAGTGGTAGTAATAACATTAACGGTACCAATTTTCTTGCACCAGATGCGCAAATGGCCCCTATATGAAAATGTGTAGTAGTTCAATGCAGAATGAATGTCATAAAAACTCCAAAACATATAAATGAAATAAGATTGAAAATCATACGAAACCAACTCAGGCCAAAGGCTCTGGACTTTGGACAGAATATCTGGAGTGGTTTACCAATGTTTTCCCCTATACCTAAACAATGAAGAATAAAGGAACACACAGTAAAACGCACACTTGAAGAAGAATATTTTCATCAGATGATAATCAAGCACAATCCCTTCCGTTATATATGTTCATGTTGTATTATTCTTATATATATCATGATCTGATATTGATACGATGAGACATATCATTACCGAAGTTAAAAACTTACAAATCTGTTCATAATCTCCAAATGAAAAATGACAAAACATAAGGGAATCACATCAACTCTTAATGGAACAAAATCGGCAAATGAAAGATAAATTAAAGGACAGTAGCTTATCGATGTTCAGATCTTGGTAATCGATCAAAAAACAGACACATCAAAGTGACAAACAAAAATATAGGAAATAATCATCAATCAACTTATGTAACAGATCATTATGCACTATTTTAAAAATACTTAATCGATGTGTACTCAATAAATATATATCCGTCTCAATATTAATACTGAGCAGTTTATAATTGTCTTGTTTAAAGATTTAGGAAAACCTTGATCTTCATAATGATCCAACTGAACAAGTAGGTTATTTATTGTTTATATCATATAACAGGAAGATCACAGAAATAGCATAGTATTAAACATTGAGTGCAACATAGCATACATACTAGATTAATTAAAATGCATTTAAACTATGTACAAAAGATTCGGTAAAAATAAACAATATTAATCATTATTGTTACATGACACTTCGCATTGAAAAATTTGTTTACATTCTAATGTGGTTATATAAATAAACTCATTATAGACACCAGGGTTGAAATTGTATATATGCGCCAGACGAGCGTTTCGTTTACAAACGACTCATTAGTGTCGCTCGATTTAAAAAATGTAAAGAAGGCAAAATAAGGTATGACTTACTATATATAATATATATATATATATATATTATCATTGATTGTAAAAATTCAAGGCGAATATGAAATTTAGAATTGAAATGGAGAATATGTCAAAATGATAGCAATCAGACCAAAATGCAGATCACATCCGAAGGACACCAATGGGTCTTACACGTAGCGAGAACAATCCGCGTCCGGAGGTGGGCTTCAATAACATTAACGGTACCCATTTTATTGCACCAGATGCGCATTTCGACAATACATGTCTCTTCAGTGATGTTCGTGGCCAAAATATTTGAAATCCAAGGCTCATATAAAAGATGAAGAGCTATAATCCAAAAGGTCCAAAAAGTATAGCCAAATCCGTGAAAGGAATCAGAGATTTGCATGAGGGAGATACATTCCTTAATTTATAATAATTTCTAACATTTTGTAACAGCATTATTCAAATAACATAACAAAATCCGTATTTTCATCCTACTGGACTCTAAAGTGCGATGGGGACGCTAAAGTACGATGGTTACGCTAAAGTGCGATGGTCTAGGTTAAAGTGCGATGCCTACACACGCTAAAGTGCGATGGTTCTCGAAAGTATAGACGTAATAAACGTACTATGGATTATGACGTGAACAGTCTTTGATACAAACAAAAAATGAACATGTCGAAAGATAAATGTAGGATATTTGATTAACAACTGCCCATGACTTACTCATTTTAAACATAAGCGTGCTTTGTCGGCTCAGGAGCTGAAAGAAGGACTTGTGTCCTGCAGTCGACTATCTTACTATACAGATACAAAAGTATACGCATAAGTTTCCTTTGTCCTATTTCTATTAGAAGCTAACGGATACATTGAAATAATTGTGTATGTAGCAGCTTTTCCGGTCCCCGTTAACATATCGTCGATTTTATTGAAAATTAAAGTCGGTAAAATAAAAGTACATGTTTTCATGCGTAAATCATACATTGTCTGCTAAACTTTCATTTTGTAACAGCAAATTTAAATAACATAAAAAAAATCCGTATTTTCATCCTACTTGGCTTGTGATACCCTCGGGGACTAACAGTTCACCAGCAGAGACATCGACCCAGTGGTAGTAATAACATTAACGGTACCAATTTTCTTGCACCAGTTGCGCAAATGGCCCCTATATGAAAATGTGTAGTAGTTCAGTGCAGAATGAACGTCATACTAAACTCCAAAACATATAAATGAAATAAGATTGAAAATCATACGAAACCAACTCAGACCAAAGGCTCCGGACTTTGGACAGAATATCTGGCGTGGTTAAACAAGTTTCCCCCTATACCTAAACAATGTAGAATAATAGGAACACATAGTAAAACGCACAATTGAAGAAGAATATTTTCATCAGATGATAATCAAACACAATCCCTTCCGTTATATATAACTCATGTTGTATTATTCTTATATATATCATGATCTGATATTGATACGATGAGACATATCATTACCGAAGTTAAAAACTTACAAATCTGTTCATAATCTCCAAATGAAAAATGACAAAACATAAGGGAGTTACATGAACTCTTAACGGAACAAAATCGGCAAATTAAGAGATAAATTAAAGGACAGTAGTTTATCGATGTTCAGATATTGTTAATCGATCAAAATACAGACAAATCAAAGTGACAAACAAAAATATAGGAAATAATAGGGAAAAAATAGAGACCAGACCTATCGACAGGATGAGCAGCTCATGTGATGCGTACTTCACTCGCCTTGTGCATAAACAAGTAGTGAATATGTCACAACCGAAATTATGACTCAATCCGTATAATTACAGTTCAAACTACCATTCTGGTATGTAAAATTCTCAGACAGCAGTTAACTTTCGTTAGTGAGACACAACTGTTGTAATATCGATTTTTTTTTTGTCGTTCTTCCTCTAATCGAGCAGTTTTCGTTTTTAAGCAGATCATTGCTAATAAGTCCACCTAGTGTTGAAATGCACAAAGATAATATATTAACTTAGATGTGTGAACGTCATTCGATGGAACAGATAGTATGCTACTGCTAAGGAACTGAATTTGAAGTCACGTTTGTCAAGGATGATAATTAGAAGTAGTCCATCGGTGTCAATATCGAGAACAAGATCGAGATATGAAGCTGACTTCTACTTTCGGTAGTGTCCTTGTTCTTAATGGGGATAAAGTAACTATGGTATGATTACAAATGACACAACTATTCATCAAAATTTAAATGAAGTTGAGGTTAAAAATTAGAGGGAACAGTTGGACCGTTAACAATAAGAAAACCCTGATCGTATGGTGGCTAAATAAGACCCCAACATGAAAAGATTTACACAATTCAACTGCGAAAACTAACTGCCTAATCTTTATATGTAAAAAAAAAATAACGATAAATAGCGATGACAGACATAAACCAACGACACCCACTGAACTACAGGCATTTAGAATGTGACAGAAGTTAACATGGATTCTCTGTAAATATCAACCATGCCACAAATAGGTCGTGGCACGCATAGTCTCAGAAAAGCTTCAAACTTTGTCAGTTAATACACTTTTATGTATAAATGAAAAAAATATATTGATATTGTTGCTATGGACCATGGTTGCCATGGTAACAGGATATTCT
Source organism: Mytilus edulis (assembly GCA_019925275.1). NCBI lineage: Eukaryota > Metazoa > Mollusca > Bivalvia > Mytilida > Mytilidae > Mytilus > Mytilus edulis. The sequence continues at coordinate 59,540,950 of CM034354.1, read as the reverse complement.
AATTTTACCTTCAAATTTGCTCTTTTTCAACTATGAAATAGGTCTACTTTGGGCATTAATATCCACTTAAATAGCAATATATTGGTAAAAATACCTCTAATTTATATGAATATCATTACAAATTGATATAATGATTGAATTTAAAAATATAAAATATTTTATGTTACCCTGATTTGATCCTTGGATACATGGAAGAGTTCAACAGGTATATAAAATACCCAATTTAGACAGTTTTTGAGGATGTGTAGCAAGCATACGCATCCAAGTTGGAATAAGGCATTATACTTTCCGTTAAGGCAGCATATTATAGTTTCGATATATGGAATAAAATTCTTGGGGATCTTGTTTCCAAGAGCGGTAACCATGGAAACAAAAAAGTTAAATTTTCAAATTTTTATCAGTTTTTTCATTAAAAAATGCAATTAAAAAGTTAACTAATAACTTATTTTATCTTACATAACCGTTTATTTATTATTTACAGGAGAAATTCAACTTAATGACAAATAAATGGTCTGTTGCTATGGAAACAGGGCTTTCAAAATTGAAATTTTTTAGCGAAATATTGTAAAAATTTGTAAAATCTGCAAATTTAGAAAAAAACCAAGATTAAAACAATTTGAGAATTATAATGACATTATACAGACTAAAGTTTAAGTTCAACTTAAATCTGGCAATGAAAATGGTCACCATGTAAACATATGGATTATATCTGGAGATCTGCAATAAAGTCTAACATGTCTTTTTTTTTAACGCAAATCAACATCAACACTATTTATTTGTTGCAATAATTTTGAAATGTAAATATTTAAAATGCTAAAACATATCTCATGTAAACATTAGAAATGGTTTCAATGTTGTCAAGATGTTTGCTATAGCCTTGATATGCAAAAGAAGACTACTGGCTCTCAGATTTAATTTGAAGCAACCGTTTTGTCTTACTAAAACAAATGATTTGATGAGCATTTCATCAAAATAGATTAAAGAGATAAACAAAATACATCTTACGAATATAAAAGACTGTAGACATGGCAATAAAGGTGAATTGATCAGAAATGCCAACTGCAATTTTGATGAATAACATAAAGTGACACAGACAAAATAAAGTTTTTTATTCATAAATAATGCATTCAATATTTACAAAGAACACTAATACATTGTATCTAGTTTTTATTGGCCAAAAAAGCCGTTAGGGCACCTCCTCCTTTAAACAAAAGAATAAAAACTAAAAATATTTTAACTGTTATTTGATTCCAAAAGTACTTTATATTTTTTTCCTGTTTCTTTTCGCTGCTGCTACATAATCTTCAGAATTACTAAGTCTTTTTCTCTATCTGACAAAGGCCGGAGAAAATGAAGCAATGTGTTGGTCTGATCAAAATGCTCCTTTTTGTGCATGTTGTATAAAGAGGAATTTCTTATCTCATCAGCAGCCACTTAAGGATCTACCTTGTTACCACTCGCCTTTCCATATTAGATTTTTCAGTCATGTACAATATATTGCCTTAGTTGTTGACTTAATGTCACTCGGGATTTATTGACTTGGATGCCCATCCCATTTGAAGAACTTTATCTGAATTAAGTGCCAGTGAATTATTTGTTGATTCTAAAGATATAGACTTTTCAGGCTGATTTGAAATTATTTTATCTGCATACAATCTTTTTGCTGTTTCTGATATTTTCATTTTTACATCATTTAACAAAGAATTGACTATGTTATATGAGGACATGCTCTTCACTGCTGCTTTTGTTGGGAATTCTCTTGTGTGCAGCTGTCTTCGGGACATCTAAAATGGTAATTCTTGCTTCCCTAGTACATGTAGTATATGTAGTACAGTTTTCTCGATTTCCATTCTCTGAAATAAAAAAAGTATTTAAACATTAAAGCTGTCACATTAAAGCTCACAATTTTTTTTAAATTGGGAAAAAAATCAATTTGATGAGGCCTCTTGTAACACTTTAAAACTAAAAGTGTATTTTAGTTACATACTATGTAGACGGGCATATTATCAGGAAATTATGATTCAATTTTTTTTCTCTAGAGTTTCATGATATTCTGGTGTGTGGTTTTAGAGGAGTTGTTATAAAAAACTTGCAGTAGTATATTGAGGCAAATAAGTTCAAAGGGGCATAACTCCTAGAAACTAGAGGCTCTTAAGAGCCTGTGTCGCTCACCTTGGTCTATGTGCAATTTAAACAAAGGACACAGATGGATTCATGACAAAATTGTGTTTTGGTGATGGTGATGTGTTTGTAAATCTTACTTTACTAAATTCTTGCTACTTAGAATTTTCTCTATCTATAATGAACTTGGCCCTTTAGATACAGAGGTAAATATTTTGTAAAAATTTACAACCAGATGCTCCGCAGGGCACAGCCTTATACGACCGCAGAGTTCGAACCCTGAACATTGGGGCAAGTATGGACACAACATTCAAGCTTGATACAGCTCTGAATTTAGATTGTGATTAAATAGTTGACACAACACAAGTTTCTGACACATAATGAATGTGGTCTAAAAACTTGAACTTAAAAACTTTAAATTTTAAATTGGACATTACCTATTATGGTCCAATATACAAAATCAAAATACATGGTTAGATTCAGCATATCAAAGAACCCCAATAATTCAATTTTTGATGAAATCAAATAAAGTTCAAATTTGGACCCTTTAGACCTCAATGTGGACCAATTTTTGATAACCAGGCCCAAACATCAAAAATCTAAATACATGGTTAGATTAAGCATATATCAAAGAACCCCATATATACCAATTTTTGTTGAAATCAAACAAAGTTTAATTTTGGACCCCAATTTGGACCAACTTGAAAACTGGGCCTATAATCAAAAATCTAAATACATGTTTAGATTCAGCATATCAAAGAACCCTAAGGTTTCAATTTTTGTTGATATCAAACAAAGTTTAATTTTGGACCACGATTTGGACCAACTTGAAAACTGGGCCTATAATAAAAATTATTAGTACATGTTTAGATTCAGCATATCAAAAACACCTAAGGATTCAATTTTTGTTGAAATCAAACGAAGTTTAATGTTGGACCACGATTTGGACCAATTTGAAAACTGGGCCCATAATAAAAAAATCTAAGTACATGTTTAGATTCAGCATATCAAAGAACCCCAAGAATTCAATTTTTGTTGAAATCAAACAAAGTTTAATTTTGGACCCTGATTTGGACCAATTTAAAAACTGGGCCTATAATCAAAAATCTAAGTACATGTTTAGATTCAGCATATCAAAGAACCCCAAGGATTCAATTTTGTTAAAATCAAACTTAGTTTAATTTTGGACCCTTTGGACCTTAATGTAGACCAATTTGAAAACAGGACCAAAAATTAAGAATCTACATACACAGTTAGATTCGGCATATCAAAGAACCCCAATTATTCAATTTTTGATGAAATCAAACAAAGTTTAATTTTGGACCCTTTGGGCCCCTTATTCCTAAACTGTTGGGACCAAAACTCCCAAAATAATCCCAACCTTCCTTTTATAGTCATAAAACTTGTGTTTAAATTTCATAGATTTAAAATTACTTTAATATACTAAAGTTATGGTGCGAAAACCAAGAAATATGCTTATTTGGGCCCCTTTTTGGCCCCTAATTCCTAAACTGTTGGGACCTCAACTCCCAAAATCAATCCCAACCTTCCTTTTGTGGTCATAAACCTTGTGTTTAAATTTCATAGAATTCTATTCTGAAGGGCAATAACTCCTTCAGGGGTCAACTGAACATTTTGGTCATGTTCACTTATTTGTAGATCTAACTCTGCTGCACATTATTGCTGTTTACAATTTGTCTCTATCTATAACAATATTCAAGATACAAACCAAAAACTGCAAAATTTCCTTAAAATTACTAATTACTAACTTTGTTGCATGGGGTTTAATAAGAATCAGTTTATATCAACTAACCTATTCTGAGTAACATTGTTCTATTTTTTTAAAGCAAACAAATGTACTTGAAATACAAATTGCCAAAAAAATATTTTCATACCTAAATAACTGAGCAATCCGTCCAAGGATTCCAGCTTCATGGAATTACAAATAGAAGAATCTGAAGTTTGACTCAAATCAGCTTGCTCACTTTTACTTATTTGCTGACTACATGTATCTTCTGGGATTAACAATGGAACACCTTTCACTGGTATTGTCTGAAATAAAATAAAAATATAAGGAGAAATTACAATAAAAGTATAATTCTTTACTACATATATTTGTTTTAAAGTGTGTAATAACAATGAATAATTGTATTATTTAAGCTTCATGTTTTTCAATTTAAGTGATATAAATCTAATATATTTTTTTAAATAAATCAATGTTTTTTTGTGTATTTCAGTGAATGGCTTAAAATGCTTGTATTTTGGACATGTAAATAAAATAAATAGGGAATGTGTCCATAGGACACTGATGATGGTTCTGCTTACATATCATATAAAGTTATAGTAACATAACTGAAGTACAGTAAAAGTGACACTACCCAAGTTTAGTACTTGATCTGAATTTTGTGGTAAAAGGGATTTAGTACTTGATCTGAATTTTGTGGTAAAAGGGACTTTGTATCACTTTCATAACATTTGGTTAAGGCAAACTTGAGTTAGAGAAGGGAAACAAAAAAATAAGCAATTTTTCCATTTTTAAAGGAGTATAACTCTAGATTGGTTAAAATGACATACTTCAATTCAAACTTGATCTGTGTTTTGTGGTAATAAGCATTGTGTATAAGTTTAATAAAATTTGGTTTGAAGGAAACTAAAGTTAGAGAACGGACAACAAAAACCAGTAATTTTTTTTCCCATATAGAAAAAGACATAACTCTGAAAAAATCAAAGTGACACAACCAAAATTTAAATTTCATCTTTAATAAGCATTGTGTATAAGTTTGATTACATTTGGTTAAGGTAAACTAAAGTTATAGAGCGGAAACAAAATTTGGGACGTAGGTACAGACGGACAAAGGTTAAACTTAATAAGAATTTAGGAATGAAACTTATAGTTTGGGTTTTATTGATTTAATAGTATAATAGACATTTAAAAACTGTTTAGTACTTTTCTTTAAAATCATAAAGTGCTTTCATGATTAGGATAATTGTCCCTATATTTAAGTTATTTGTTTTAAGTTTTTTGCTTATTCCAATATTTCCAGTTAAGGATATGTATTGCCATGTTTTATTTATTGGATGTTTATTCCAATTGTTCCTGTTGAGGATTTCTGTTTTCCAATTTCAATTGAATTTCCTATGTTCCATTATACAGATATTTATTTCTATTTTTCATGTTAAGGATGTTTATTCATATTATTCTTACTTGGGATGTAAAATCCTATGTTTCATGTTAGATATTTATTCCCAGGTTTCATGTTAAGGACATTTATTCTTTGAATCATGTAAAGGATATCTATTTTCAGTTTTTATGTGAAGAATATTTTTTCAAATGTTTCTTGCTAAAGGTATTTATTGCAATGTTTCATGGAAAGCATATTTTTTTCTATGATCTATATTCAAGATATTTATTCCTAGATTTCATGTTAGAGATGTTTATTCCAATGTTTGATGTCAGGCATATTTATTCTCATGTTTCATGTTAGGAATATTTATTCCCATATTTTATGTTAAGAATATTTATTCCTTTGTCTCATATTAAGGATAATTATTTCCTTGTTTTATGTAAAGGATTTTTCTTCCTATGTTTCATGTTAAGGATATATATTCCCATGTTTTATGTTAATAATAATTAATCCCAGATTTCATGTTAAGGATTTCTATTCCTATGATTTAAGTTTAGGCCTAAACAATATTAGAATGTTTATTCACAATTTTCATTATAAATGACAAAGCTGGTTTCAGTCAGTATTTTTCAGCCTCCTTAATTGACATCAATACTGGTATCAGATCTTATATTCCAGTGAAGCAGTGCGGGAATTTTGGGGTAACCCCTTGTTTTTTTAATTGGGAAGTACTGGAACTATTCTTTCATAGTGTACTAGATCTACTCCTGAATCTTAATTACAGCTCTTTTATGAAAGCATGCAAAGCAAACCTTTGATCCACTTGCTTGCTATGTTTGTTTGTATTTATGTATGTATGTTTGCATTTATGTTTGTTTGTAAACAACAGGTATGTAGTCTGTTTCAGTCTGTCTACTATATACTGGAATTTGATGTTAATTTCTATTGTCCAATCAAGTCACAGCATATAAAACAGACTGAAACTCTGCCTATATATTGTTTGCAAACATTCAAGCAAATATAGCAAGTAAGTCTATGAAAGTTTTGTTTTACATGCTTTTATAGAATAGCTGTAACAGTGTTCTGCTATTTACCTGTCTTGCTATTTTGATTGGACCTGAATCATCTAAAGCTGTGACTTGATCTATTTGAAAAAGAAAAAAAAAAGAAAATGCATATTTGGACAGTGAAGATCATAATTATTAATTAGTCTGTATTTCTAATTAAAATCCTAAAAAAAATAATACTAATACTAGTATGTGCCTAAAATAAGCATGCACAAACCACATTTAAATCAGAACCGTTTTCTAACTTTAAATATTTAAAAGACAACATACATGGACATGATGTATGCAACTAAAGGAGATACACTGTTGTTCAGTTGCATAGATTTCAACAAAATTAATTCATGTTTATGTCTTCTTCATAATTTTTTTTTAAAGAAATAAACATACATGCATCAAATGTAAAATCATTACCATATATACTGTATATAATACAAACCTTATTTACATTAAGAAGTTTAAATGTTGCACTGCTTTGTTTTGGCAATCAAGTAACCTTTGTCTACAGTCTCTGCAAACACATGTACCTGGAATTATAAAAGAATCACTAACTGTTTTACATAAACATTTTTATGGTCATATGTTTTTATAACTATTGTTTAATTAGGATTTATTTAAAAAGTATATACAGTATTTAATTTAGCATGTCACTTTACTGTATGTGGTTACAACTTGACCTGGTCAGCACAGCATCTTAATTCAAATACACAAAAAGGAAGCATAACCTATTTGTGTCATTTTGGTCTCTTGTGGACAGTTGTCTCATTGGCAATCATACCACATCTTCTTTTTTTATACAAACATGTACATATAAATGTGCTACATTTTGTACATATGTCATGTATGCAGACAATTTTTCATATTTTCATTCTCAAAGAAAGTGACTTAAAACCCACTCATAAAGGTCCTTATAGAATTTTAAACTTGTGGTTGTTAGATATTTTATATTTAATGAAGATAAAAATGTACTTCCCTGGCAAGGAACTGTATACAAAGCAAACATACACTTTGAATAAAATAAATTTGGTCATCATGGTCATGGAAATAGATTGAAAAAGTCACTGAAAAAGTTGGTCATCATTTCCACCTGGAAAACAAGCTTTATGCAACTTTCCTAGATCATGAGCAAGGCCTATACAATTTGGACAAAGAAATAACATGCAAAGAAATGGGACAGCCCCTCTTAATGGCTTATGCCTAATGGAACACATGTCTTTGCAAAAAATAGAAATTTATAATTTAGTTAAAACTATGCTTACCTGTTTCAAGTTGAAAGACTAGTCCATGAAGTATATTTATAGTCTCCACATTAGACAGTGACAGTTCTGTCACATCATTTTTTTAGCATCAGACGGTTCATGTCATACATGTAGGAGTTGATCAAAACGGAACTTCACTTAGTTTCCCCCTTTTTCTTTTTTTCATTGTTTCCAAGTACATTGAACAATGGCTTGAACATATTTGTAAATTTCATGAAGTGACGGGAGCAAATCACATTCTGTACAAACAGCATCTTGTTCATCATGGTCACCATCACAATTTTCACATGTTCTCTCAAGTTTGTTATGACTTTCATGTCCTCTGAACATACATTGACATAGTAAAGGCTTATCATTGTTATAAAACTGACCAGCCATTATGAAGCATGTATACAGATATATTTTAGAATTAAATGTAAAGTGTAAAATATGTTGATTTAAAGAAGCAAAACATGTTGCAGACGTCCGTCTCCATTTTTTGTGTAGATAAACAAATGACTTTTTCTATTTTTAAACTTTGGTGAGTTCTAAAAAGGGAAATAACTCTTGTAGATTTCAGGCAAATTTTGGCATTTTTATCTAATTTTTATAAAAAAAATCTAATGAGCCCCAAAAATGTTTTTGCAGAAATGAGAAATATCAATCTTTTGGAATAAAAGCTATTTTTTAGTTTATTCAGGAATGGATGCGTTTTTTCATAAATTAGGAAAAAAGTTGGTTCATAATTGCATTAGAATATGCTAAAATTCATATTACTTACCTAGATTAAAAATGTCAATTTGAGTTTAATATCAGAAAAAGTGAAAAAAAGTCACTGAACAAGTATTTAAAAGAAATTGATATGATATAAACTGCACCAAACATATTATGCTGTATATAAGTCACTGTAAGCCGAGAATAGCAAAAATCAGCTATTTTCAACATTTTAAAGCCTGTTGCCATGGTAACCATACATAATTCAGGGTGACATGTACAGACTTTTTTTCATATTTTATATCAATGTTTGTTGTCAGAAAGTTTAAACAAAATCGGTGACCACCCGTGCCCAACTTTGGTTGACGGTTACAGAGAATGGGTGTAAAACATTGAGAAAGCGATAAACCTCCGCTAAACCTGGGAAAGTGATGTAACAGTACAACTTAAACACAAACTATACAAATCAGTTGAAACGGCTTAACTGATCAATTACAAAGCAGAAAAAAATCTTACAAACGAGTTTATTTACAAAACGCAAGAATGCCAGATTTTCACGAATACAGCCATTTTGAAAACAAACTTGAATAGTTAGTTGACGTCATTCGTTTCGTCCCTGAAGGTGAATATGATGTTTAGACTTACAAATTGAATGCAATCGTATTAAAAAAAATAGTACTTCGTTGAAGTTTTGTTTATATAATGTTTTATTGTTATCGTTCCTAATCAAACGAGTCTTGCTATCATTTTGATTAAATCTGTCACAGCTCGCTACAGTATCTTTAATTTAGAACTACATAATTTCGCACGAGATTATACATACGAAAATGATAGAAGAAATCACAAATCCATCATATAGTAAAACTTAACTCCGCCCAAAACAACCATAGATAGGTGGCAACAGACATAACGCGGTTCAGATAGCATGCGTTGGTGCAGACACAACATTGGGTAGGGTTATCCAGTTTAACATGTTTAATGTGCGCCTTTTACTCTAACTTATCTTAAAAGTGTGTCGGAAAACTAGACAAAACAAGCCAAAGCATACACAACGCAGTTAACAACAATTTATCCGCTTTATCGTTAATTGCGTGATTAATGAATCGAAATATTGGTTATTTATAGGTTTCATAACGAGTGAGAATTAGATATCGCTGAAAAAACGCCAAATAATTTTGAAAACAGTGTAAAAAAGTGCCCGCTTTTATAAGAAACTTGGTATCCACATAACTTGTTATGATACCTGAGATGAAGAAAACTATCAGAACCCATACTTCGTATAGGTTTAATGAAGCACCATCATATAATCGCATTAAAATCAGCAGTACCTCTGATAAGTAAAACAGACTATATTATTTCCTAAATAACTTTCGATGAAACACACATAAATTACTTAATGTGTACGTATATCATTTATCATAGAAAATTTGATGCTGAAAGAGTGACAACTCTAGCTAGAAAATAATACATGAAATTATATTGTAGCTCACATAGCAATTTGAACGATTGTATTTTGTGTTTTGGTTGCAATAGTTGAAAACAGTGTTGTTATGAAACTATCTCACCTAATCAAAATTGGAAAATTTAAAGATTGGTTAAACTACTTGAAACATTAAAATACAATATCGGGAAATTATTGAAATTTTATACGCATAGAAAGAAAAGAAGAGTCTCTTGTCCTAAAGACAACGATGAATATACATTCACTACAATTACCTATTAATATACGTTTGCTTGTTACAAAGAAAGGAAAAAACCAAACCTTAGCTTAAATACTGAATTTTAAACAAAAATAATAGAACAGAAATTTACTCAGGTTTCATCTATTCAACATAATTTAGTATAGAAATACAATGAGGTGAAATACTTTATTTCGCAAAATATATCAAAACTGCCAGATTGCATTTGATCGTTAATTGCGTGATTAATGAATCGAAATATTGGTTGTTTATAGGTTTCATAGCGAGTGAGAATTAGATATCGCTTGATATCAATCCTCAGATAATTGCACTCCAAAACAATAATAATTGGCTAGTTGATATCAAGCAGTATCCAATTTGCACGATTCGTGAAACCTGTTTCTCTTAGTGTAAATAATTTTATTATGCAAAATAAAGTCTGCAAGTTGTTGGTGTAACCTTTATAAATTTAGTTTCTTGTGTATAATTCTGAGTTTAGTATGACGCCCATTCTCACTGAACTAGTAACATATTTGTTTAGGTACCAGCTGAAGGACTCCTCCGGGTGCGGGGGTTTCACGCTGCATTGGAGACTAATTGGTGACTTTCGGCTGTTGTCGGGTTGTTGTCTCTTTGACGCATTTCCCATGTCCATTCTCAATTTTACTAGTAATCAACATAACAAAAACCTGAAGGCTTTTTTTTGGTAAAGTAGTGTGTGCACCCAAAAGGTGATATTCGTGTAAAAATCCACTCACGACTCATAACAGGTTGTTGGGGATCAGTTGCAATATATTGGAATTTAATTTGACTGTTATACAAGTGAAATGTTTAACTTGCTTTAAAAACAGGTTTAATACACCATTGTTCACATAAGAAAATGCCTGTACCAAGTCAGGAATATGACAGTTTTTATTCATTCGTTTGATGTGTTTGAGCTATTGATTTTAACATCTGATAAGGGACTTTCCTTTTCTAAATTTTCTCGGAGTTCAATATTTTTTTCATTTAACTTGTTGCATGAAGTTCTGAATTTACTGTAAACAAACTTATAACAACACGTAAAAAGAAAAAAAAACATAAAGAAATATTTGCATAAAATTGAGAATTGAAATGGGGAATATAAAGATATAGATTACACAACGATTGACGAGATTTCAAATTTTGTGGACGTTCATGTTCTGGAAAACAGACGTTTTTATGTTTTTTATTGCCTTTGACAATTTTCTGTTACATAAATATTGTATCGGATGACATATAAAAGAGTTGAAGCCTTAGTGCCAATATGTGAGACAAATTTCAAAAACATGATTGCCTTATCAAACATAATAATCTGCTATGGATATCTTAAAAATGTCATTTGGTAAATGTTTTTTACTTTCTAATTTTCATGTTCAAGAGAATGTACAAAAACAAATCAGTAGTATACAGTTTTAGGGGTTGTATGAGGTTAATACGACCTAATTGAAGCTTATAAACTGAGGACGAAATCAGAGGACGATTAAACATCATGTTGACCTCAAACGAAGACTATACTTGCTATACTATTAATCAACATCTTATGCATGGACAATGTAGAATTGGGGATGTATTTAAGTAACATATATAAACGACAAATGATTAAACCATATCATATTGAATACCTGTAGTTGTCGATTTTTATAGGAATTGTACTTTTCTCTCAAACAAAGATATATGGTAGGTAGCGTGTAAGCTGTATTTTGAAGCTCAGATAATGTCTGTTGCCTAGAAGATATAACGAAAACGTAGGAAATAAATGTACTTTAAAAACATTTGGTACTGCATGTCAGTGTCTGCATTGAAATCTTAACCTGGCGTCATTTACTATAAGCTAATACAATTGAGAAAGGAAATGAGGAATGTGTCAAAGCGACAACAACTCGACCATAGAACAGACAACAGCCGAATGTTTCTTCAATGTAGCGAGAAACTCCCGCACCCGGAGTCGTTCTTCAGCTGGCCCCTTTGAAAATATATGTGTATACTAGTTCAGTGATAATGGACGCTATACTAAACTCCGAATTATACACAATAAACTAAAATTAAAAATCATACAAGCCTAACAAAGGCCAGAGGCTCCTGACTTGGGACAGACGCAAAGGTGTAAGCTTTTGAGGTGAATACTGACATTTTTGTGCTTTTTAAAGAATATTACCATAAAAGATTGGATGTGAAATATCTGAACGTTTAAGATGTCTGCATGTTGAGTTATATTTAAGAATCATTTCCTTATACCGATGATAAAATTCAATAAATGTTTTGACTAGTTTGTGATATCGAAAACCCTGGTGTAATAATGTTTCAGTAATACATAAATTTCTCTCGCTAAAATCGAATACGTTGTTACATACACTAGCGAATCGTACAAGTTGGGATACATAAACACCATAAGATGGTGACAAGGGAACGTCACTATCTAAAAATGGATAATTAACGATAGGAAATGAAAAATCATCTCTTTTATCATAAATTTTTGTATTAAGCTTCCCGTTAATGATATAGATATCAAAATCGAGGAAAGGGCAGTGGTCATTGTTGGTATTAACTTCATTTAAAGTAAGTTCAACAAGATAAATTTCTTTAGTATACATACTGAAGTCGTCATTATTGAGAGCTAATATATCATCCAAATATCTAAAATTATTGTTAAATTTTTCTATCAAATGTTGTTTCGATAGGTCTTTGCTAAATTTAGTCATAAATTGTAACTCATAACAATACAAAAACAGGTCCGCAATAAGTGGGGCACAGTCAGTCCCCAATAGAATTCTAATAACTAAACGATATACGGAATCCCCAAAGCGAACAAACATGTTTAAATTAAAAATACAAACGCAGATATAGTATCGAAGCATGTACAATTGACATAGTTCTTTTGTTTTTTGCTACTAAAAAATGATCTAAAAGAGTTTGAACATATGTACTCTGACTATTTAAATGCCCAGTGAATTAGGGATTTGAATTGTTTCTTAATAATAATATGAAGTAAAGTGGTATATAGGGTAGAAAAATCAAAATCACCAATATATGCATGCAATTTATCAAGTACTTCCAACTAGTTTTTGACACTCAAAAAGTAATTTATTCCACATAACTGTGCAAATCGTGATACATGTATGAAATTCGGTACTTGGATAGACTAAATGAAAATTAAAAAATTTAGCTGCTGGCCTTAAAACATTTCATTTTTTCGAGATGGCCACCGCTCATTTTGCAAATGGTGTCAAATCCAATCGGTTAAATTTCGTAAATCTGTTTGAAAGCTGTGTAATTGGTATAATCCAATGTAAGTTTTGATAAAACTAAAATAACAATGCCTAAAGTACGAAAAAACAATACCTACATGAAGAAAAAAGTGAATTCTGGTCCCAAAATGACGGCAACACGTAGAAAATGTCATTTTCTTTTATTTCTTTCAACTTAACAAGAGATATCACCGACTTTGTTAAGTTCAAATGCATATATAGTTTGCTTAGAAATACAGTTTGCTTATCTTATAATTATCTACCAGTTACTAATACACAAACATGTATACGGAAGGCGTGAACGGTAGAATTTACTGTTACCAACACAGCTGAATTTTTTGCATCCGTACTTCAAAAATCATGACACGAGGATCAGCCTTCACCAAAGAAGTCCATTTTGGTTTCCAATTGTCAATGTTTTTTTTTCATTAACCCAACTCCTGTATTCATGATACATGAACCTGTTGAATGCATTAATTCGGACGAGCCTTAACATGTCCACCTTGATATGCTTCTCTTTTAATGTGCTCCAGAAGATTAAAATCGTTTGCAAGGAAGCAGCAGCCTTATGATGCTATTCCGCCTACCACAAGTAATGATAATGATATGTCAGTACTACTTAAAATTACTTTTTATAACCATTTTCAGCAGCATGCTTATCATGGACAATCATTCGTGTACCTGCATTTTCATGGTTACAAGGGGATAGCTAGGAAATATCCGTATTGAAATTTTAAAGAATATTTTCACCTTGAGTAGCAAAAACATTTTCATTAGTCTCTGAAGAAGCAATTCTGTCGGCAAAAAACTTGAAAATTCCGTTGACGTACCCAACACTATACCCCAAAAAAACCCTGTCGTTTAATTTTTCTTATTTTTACATCATTGATAAGTTTGGCATAGCTGAGCATTCTGTAAAAAATTTTAAGAAATTGAACCGTTGGTAAAAAAGTTTTGGCCACCCAAATATGGCATAGATCACATGCTAATTCCGGTCGATTTAAGAATTTCTAAAAACATGGGTATAGGTCTATACATGTTATTTTTTTTTTAAATTTAGCCTGAATCGACAAAAGCTTAATTGAGAGCGATGAATAATGCAATTTTGAGTCGATTCATACCCTTTACTTATAGTTTTGGTGTCTAAATTAAAATTTTGGTCTGAAATAAAAAAAGGGGTCTCAGAGGAAGCAACCCAAAATGACTATGATTGGCAAAATATTTTAATCTAAAAACTTGGATTAAAAAAAAATGTGTCGTTTATTTTTTTTTAAAAACTAACCATTTGTAGTATTATATTAGTTGGTTATTCTGGCAAAAAATTAGAACAATTTAACCGTTAGAATGTTTTTAATTTAAGATTGAAATATCCCCCCCCCCTCATTTAAAATGGCAAATTCCATTCTGAGATTACATTTAGGCCATAACTTTTTTGTTTTTTTATCTAAGCCTTATATATTTTGCATGTAGATGTATCATCAAGAAGCTAAGTATATTATAACATGATTACCTTTAAGTGACCTTCAAATTTGACCCCAAGGTCAACTTAAATATTTTTTTCATAAGAAACATGACCACAGGTCACCACTGTTTTGTCCTTTGACTTATGCCTTACATCTTTGGCATATGGGTGTATCATTATGAGGTTTATATGCCCCTTTATAATTATGACCTCCATGTGACCTAAGTATATTATAACATGATTACCTTTAAGTGACCTTCAAATTTGACCCCAAGGTCAACTTAAATATTTTTTTCATAAGAAACATGACCACAGGTCACCACTGTTTTGTCCTTTGACTTATGCCTTACATCTTTGGCATATGGGTGTATCATATTGTCTTTGGAGGTAGGTTTGAGATATTTGTCTGTGTCATTCAAATCAATTCAATACAATTCACTTCAAATATTTATTTGAAGTTGGTATTTAGTAATATCCAACAATCTTTAATGATCTATACATATAAAACAATATAGACACATACATTATCACGACATATAAAAAAAAATCCATGCATACAAAATACATATTTTATTATTCCATGCATACAAAATATGGAAACTATCTGTTACAAGACAAAATTTACTTGCGGTTCCATACAATTTAAAATAATGGCTTAGTTTCTATTAAGGCAAATTAAACTTACAGACCAAGTACAATTAAAATGTACATGATTCTTTCAAGATTTTTAAAATTTTAAAAGCAACAAAAAAAAAACAAATACAGATTCGCTGGACTGAACTTCATTAGTAAATTAGTAATATTTTATAAATTCAAAAGAAAGAATAAAGTCAAAATATTGAACACCTTATCTGTTAAGACCAAAAGGTATGAGAATACATTTTTTTTATAGGAATTAATTATGCTTTATTGAAGAAGTTGTATTCTAGAAGACTTAGACAGATGAACATTCATTGTGATTTCTTTTGATACACAGGTAAACAAACCTTACAAAAGAAAATTAACTAGACCATCAGTACCTAAACTTTGGGACCAAACTTGAGAAAAAATCATGGGACCAGAACAAAATTAAATCTGTAGCTGTAAATAATGTCATGGTCTATATCTTCAATCATGACAAATAAGTATCAAGCATGATAGAAAAAAGAGTGAACTGGCATCAATAAATTGGTCATCATCCGCAAATACTGTTTGATAACCATACTCAGTCGTACATGAGTGAGAAAGACAAGGATTATTGTATCATAGACCAAATAAAACTAACATGAATGAGATAGAATCCATCTCTGTATGCCCCCTGAAAAGGTTCTAATGTAAAAAAAAAAGTGAGGAAGACTTAATTAAAGATTCTGGGACCTGGGTACACATCTGTGAATTACATTCTTTGACTTTAACCATTAACAAAGATATGTGGACATCATTTGAGACACAACTTCATATGTGATGCATATAAAATTATATATGAACATGGATATAATCGTGCCATATAATGTCACCCCAGGCCACTTTTAGCTGTTCTTAAGTAAAACAAATGAAATATTTTCAAACACAAATTCAGCTATCCCACATTGACTTCAGTAATTTACCTGGATTTATGATTTAAAGATTTGCCAAATAATCATGATATTCTTTTTGACAGTGCTAAACAACCATGTGGGTACCTTTACATTACTTCAAATTATTCTCAAGTTTATTTATAATCACAGACCAGCTGATGCAAGTGAACATACATGCAAAGTATAGACTTTAAAAATCAGGAGTAGATCTTTACTACATGCATAGCATTGGGTTCACAACCTTAGTTTTAACCTTATGATTTTATATAAGTATGAAACATCTTCTGGTGTTAATGAATAAACATGTGGTATGGGTTTTGCTCATAGCGGAAGGCTGTACAGTAACCTGTAGCTGTAAATATCTGTGTCAGATGGTCTCTTTTGAAGAGTAATTTAATATCTCATTGATATCATATAGCCACATATCCTTATTTATATTTACAAGTATAATCTTTAAAATCATGACTGTAAAAAAGTCATTGAGCTGACAAAATTTGATACTGGTGGACGGACTGGTTGACAGACAGATCAAATTATGGTTGAACCATAATATCCAGGTATTCTTATTCAATGAATGACATTTCAAGTAAATAAATATATATAAGCAATAAATTCTTCATTATGTCAATGGAACTGTTATTCATTCTTCATCTTTCAGGTATTCACTGAAGGCTTTCACACTTTTCTGTGGAACTTTATGGTCTTCGAATACAAATTTTATCCCATTGCTATCTCTTGAGGCAGCCAGTTTAAGATGTTTAAAAGAAATACCCTCTTTCGCCAGTCTTACACAGATCAGCCTACTTACTGCCTTGCTCTTTAAGATATCGGAGTAAGAATCCAGACATTTGTGGTAAACAAATGCATACAAATCATCAGATTTGATGTGGTGAGCCAATTTCACTTCATATAAACTATGCAAGGATTTAACATCCTCAATAGCATTGTGAGCCAAGTAAGTTTCTCCTAAAAAATGCTTCACAAGGGTTTCCTGTTTGAAGTTAGGAATATCTGAATTTGAAACATATTTTTTGGCAACTTTCAAAGTGTCAATAAATCCTTTAACAATAGTAGAAAATGATGTAAAAAGTTTACATTCCTTTAATTTTTCACTAATTATTGGAATGTCAAAATTGCAAATATTATGTCCAATTAGAATTGGATTGTTAAATTCTTTGACGAAGGAAATAAAATCTAGCAGTGCTTTCTAAGTGTTACAGGTTCCACTTTTTGACCTCTTACATACATTGTGTTTGTTGAATGACTATATGTTATTCCAGTTACCTTACTGGCTTCAATATTAATTTCAACTCGTGGAATAACATATCTCTGAAACTTTTTCCCATTTGTAAGTGCTGCTATTTGAGTGATGTCACTTTTTCTACCTAATCCGGTGGTTTCAAGGTCAAAGAAAACACAACTTTCAGTTCTATCTATTTTCAAAGGCGGTGGAATGTCAACTCCTTGGTCAGGGTCTTCTTGAATTGACAATTCCAACTGGTTTTCATAAGTTTTACCCTCTTTTACCAAATCTTTTCTGGAATTAATATTTCGCTTCCTTTTTTTCTGAATTCTGGTGATCTTGAATTCTTTTGACTGTTTTTTTATCTTTCTTTTTTCCTTTTTTTTGTCTCGAGCTGATGCAATTGACATAGTCAATTCACAAGGAGAAAGGCTGGCTGCTTCATTAACCTGAAAGATACGAAAAACTAACATGATCCATCTATTACACCAGTACACTGTCAATTTCTTGCAAAATACCACATAAATTGGGGTCAAATGCTTATTTAATTTAGAAAGATCATATCATAAGCAACAAGTGTACTAAGTTTCAAGTTGATTGCACTTCAGCTTCATCAAAAACTGCCTTGACCAAAAACTTTAACCTGAAGTGGGCCTAACAGATGCACAGACAAACGAATGGACAGACAGACAAACGAAAGATCAGAGGCACAGACCAGAAAACATTATGCCCCTCTTCTATCGTAGGTGGGGCATAAAAACTTAGCATGTTGACCTTAATTCAGCAATCTGCATAAGATCTAATAACTGACAGAGATTTCAAAATATACACATTTGACTTTAGTAATAAATAAGCAAACAGTTTTCTTTTTCTTCTGCTATTTTTGATAATGAAAGAATATATATTTAAGTCAGATCTAATAAGTCATTGCTTGATTTATGGTTGCTTAACGTTCAGTGGCAAATATGTCATGCATGTTCAGGACGATAACAAATGAACACTGGTGGCCTCACATTCTGTAAAGTAGTTTCAGTGGATTTTATATTTATCTCCACATTCCTGGTCAACCTTCTAAAATATAAAGCTTAACACGGCCATAGTTGCGGCCTGATCACTTTTCCTAAGTCAAGCTGTCTGTGACAAAAGTTGCAGACTCGACAAAAACCAATAACTTACTTTTGACAAATAACCATATCCCTCATTTTTCTGCAGAACTGCTGCCGACAGACTATTTTGAAGGGAACAGGATCCACCATAATGTCTGAAATAGAATGATTGATTAATTTATTTTGAAGACCATATTATTAGTTACACAGTGTGCAATTGTCCTTATAGGAGAATGTTATTGGCCCAATAAATTCAGTGTTAGGACAATTGAACACTGCAATGAATTTATCCTGCTTTTGTTATATGACATATTTAGACAATATATGTATAGTGTCTTGAAATATGAAATTTATTTGTATGAGGCTAAAAAACGGGAAAATGCCGCATACAAATAAATTTCATATTTCAAGACACTATACGTATATTGTTTTTATACTGAAATCGAAAAAAAATATTTAAAAATGAAACAAGAGTGCACACACTGAAATGTCTCGCCTTCTTAACTAATCCTTGATACTATCTTGATAGACCTAAATATAAAGCTTTATTACAACTGTCACATAAACTCAACATTAACCAAGAAAAGGAAACATTGATCAATCAACCATGAAAATGAGGTCAAGGTCAGATGAACCATGCCAGGCAAACATGTACAGCTAACAATTCTTCAATACAACAAATATAGTTGACTTATTGCTTATAAATAAAGAAAAAAATAACAGACCAAAACACACAAACACTTAAAACTTAGCAATGGACTGTGAAAATGAGGTCAAAGTCAAATAAAACCAGCGTAACTGACATAAAGATCATAAAATATGTCCATACACCAAATATTGTTGACCTAATGCATAAAGTATTAGAAAAATAGACCAAAACTAAAAAACTTAACTTTGACCACTGAACCATAAAAAATGAGATCAAGGTCAGATGACACCTGTCAGCTAGACATGTACACCTTACAATCATTACATACACCAATTATAGTAGACCTATTGCATACAGTATAAGAAAAACAGACCAAAACACAAAAACTTAACTATAACCACTGAACCATGAAAATGAGGTCAAGGTCAGATGAAACCTGTCAGCTAGACATGTACACCTTACAATCATTCCATACACCAATTATAGTAGACCTATTGCATATAGTATAAGAAAAACAGACCAAAACACAAAAACTTAACTATAACCACTGAACCATGAAAATGAGGTCAAGGTCAGATGACACCTGCCAGTTGGACATGTACACCTTACAGTCCTTCCATACACCGAATATACTAGACCTATTGCTTATAGTATCTGAGATATGGACTTGACCACTTGTTACTTTACGTTGTCATGGTCGTGACGTGACGTTGTTGATGAAATACAATACGGAGGCGGGGCTTATATGTTAGTTGGGGTCATTGACGTATAAAGCTTACGTTTATACGTATAGCTTTATCTGTATAGTAAAATAGCTGATTGCAGTATAATATCATATTCAAATTCAATATTAGGACAATATCAGCAAAATATATTTCAGATATTGAAACTAAAACTGTAAAAAAATAAAAATATTAGGACTATAAAGCATCTCAATTTTTTTTTTATTTGGTCAATGGTATAAGGGAGATAACTCCAATTGATGTAATTTAAAAATGTACTGAAATTTATTAGAACAATATCAACCAATCAAATTGCGAGAAATTACTCTAAATCAGGATAATGTTTTTGTGGTTATACCTTATACTTTATATTGATTAATATAAATTAAAAACAAATTAATTATGAATGCAATAACTTATATATATGATCATGAATATTCGTAAAGAGTACACACAAGCTGTAAATTACTAAACATTATAAAGTATGTAAAGAAGTCAAACTATAACTATGAGTCGATTCAAACACTAAAGAAAATATTCTGTCCCACATTAAACCAAGAACATTTGTAAGTTCAATTATCTCCCTTGAAATATTTCAGACATAGATTATACTTAGTCATATTCATATCATAGTCCAAATGTGTAAAGTTTCATCAGTATCAGTCCATTTGTTCAGGATAAGTTGCTCTTCGAAGACATATGGACAAACAGACATAAGGTGATATATTTTTTGTTGGGGATTTTACAACAAAATGAAAAGACCCAATTTGCATACACATATTGGCATGTCATGCATTAGCTCTTTGTGAATACTGTTGTAGATACCTTGCTTTAGGTGCCTTTACTGATACAAGTTGATTAAAACTTTCATTGGCTTGTGTTGATCCTAAATCAGTTATGGATTCACTCCTACTTATCATCTTTCTGACTAAGCTGTTTAACTCCTCCTTTAATCCATCAGATGTCAGTGGTTTCCCGTTTGGCAGACTTTTGTACCTAAATTCAAATAAAAAATCAATACTGCAAGTATGACAATTAGTTTATGTAGAGTTTAAAAGTGGCTCTAAAGAGCCTGTGTTGCTCACCTTGGTCCAATGTGCATAATCAACAAAGGACACTCCCAAAACTTTTAAAACAATATATGAAAAAATTTCTGTTTTGTTGATATTTATTAATGATTGTTTAGTCTATTTAGTTTCTCTCTATCTTTCATAGTATATTAACCATATTTGACTTGTTATTTGACTGGCTCATCATTTTTTTTTTAAATTCAGATTTCTATTATAATTTATCATTATTTACAGCAAATGCAAAAATGGAAAAATGGTCCCTATGGGCAATAACCCTAAATAGAAGATGTCAAACTATTTCCTTCATTGCCTCATATTAGATCTTGTATTGCTGATAATCCTCAATAATATTATAGGGTAAGTTGCATGAATATTGGAGAATATTGTCCCGAGTAGAATTTTATGTTGCACAAGCTTGCAAGTGTAATATATGTTCTATGAGGGACAATATTCCCCAATATTCATGCAATAACCCTTTTATTGTATCATTGTATAGCAATATAATATTTGAAAGTAAAATTTGGTTTAAAGTAAGATTTTGTTGTTGATGACGTCATTAATTTTTGAAGATTTATTGCACTAGTGCTATATTGTAATTTATCATATACTTAGACTAAATAACATATGATTTTTACTGTGATAATAGCATTAAATGAACGTAAATTCCATATTTTTTTAATTGGTGCTTAGCTGGCTGATATGAAAAGTTTATCACATGCTTCGATTGTTATCACATGCTTTTCCGTAACGTTATCGCATGGCATTCCAGTGATACTTGGCAAATTCCACAAAATACACCTCAAATGCTACGTATTCAATGAAAAACATTACAAAGTAGTGTACAAATCAATGATTTGGATATTAGAAAGTTAATTGTGTAAAATAATAATAAAAAAATAGATAAATAAAAAACAAACAAACAAACAAATTATTAGTAAATGCATTTTTAAAGTTTTAAACAATATAATTTTAAAATTACTTTTAAAAAATTGATTTGCCAACATGTTTATTATGTATATTTTTGTCGATTCGTCCATATTAAAATATTTTTCTTCTCTGTTTAGTCATATGATAGAAAGATTTCATATCGAATGTACTAAATTTGGGGTTCGTGAACTTTTCACTCTTTGAACTCCTATATGGGAACCACGTTAAAGGATCAATATATAATTCTTTTTTTTTCTCCACTGTTGAAGCATATGCGGCTCTTGTGCTGATATTGAACCTTGGGCTGATAATACATGTGATATGAAAAAAGCCATGTAATAATCTGATATTATTGCATGCTATACTTTTGGTTATTTTCTGTGGGAAATATTATATAGCTATGCAATAATGTAGGGTTATTGCATGAATATTGGGGAATATTGTCCCGAGTAGAATTTTTTATTGCACGAGCTTGCGAGTGCAATATTTGTTCTACGAGGGACAATATTTCACAATATTCATGCAATAACTCTTTTATTGTATAGCAATATAATATTTGAAAATAAAAATTGGTTTAAACTAATATTTTGCCGTTGATGACGTTATGAATTTTTAAGATTTATTGCACTAGTGCAATAATGGAATTTATTGCACGCTAACTTTTGGTTACTTTCTGTGGGAAATATTATATTGCTATACAATAAAATGAGTTATTGTGCTTACTTGAAATTTTCAGGATTTGTGTTATATGTACACCAGTCAACATCTTCACATTTTTCATGACTACCAAATACATGTGGCACAATTCTTTCCAGATTACATTTGATGTCATCTTCTGTCTCTCCTCCTTTTATTGCATACATAAAACATCTCAAAATGTACTGCCTGGTTTCATCTTTCTGTAACTCCCTGTAACTGCAATATAAATTATTAAATAAATGTGCATGCATAGAACATTAAACTGCAAGTTGCAATAACTCTTTAAAAATTATGCATATCAATGAAAATAATGTAAGTATAATAAAAAGGGGCATTTTTAAAGCTCAAAATGTCAAAGTCTGGATGTTGGAATATATAAATTTTTATCAAAGAAGCCCAAGAATTAAATTTTTTATTGAATAACAAAAAATCAATTTTGGACCTTTTGGACTTCAATGTGGACCAGTTAGACAACAAAATATCAATAATCTAAATCCATGGTTAGATTCAGCATATTAAAGAACCCCATTTATTCAATTTCTGTTTAATTTTGGACCCCAATTTGGTGCATCTTAAAAACAGGGACCATAATTTAAAATCTATTGACATGTTCAGATTCAGCATATATAAAAGTATCCCTAGAATCAAAACTTCCAAAATCAATTCCAACCATCCTTTTGTTGTCATTAATGTTGTTTGCAATATCTGATAGATTTCTATTCACTTATAAATACTAAAATTATTGTGCAAAAACCAAATATGTTCAGACGGCTACAACAACTTAAGGTGGTACCCAACACTTTCACTGAAATTAATTTGGCTCTTTTAATTTTCATAAAATTTTGACAAAGTATTTACGGCCCTTTGACAAAAATATAAAAAAAATTTAAAATTTGAACCAACCATTTTATCATAAAAAATACACTGGTTATATAGCAGTTTGACAAACACTAATTTTGATCAATGAGAAGCTTGATATATCCTTTCCAACACAACGTAATTAAAACGTTCAGCTGATTTTACAGAGTTGTCTCCCTGTAGTATCAGGTACCACCTTAATATCAAATACGCTTATCTAGCCAAAAAATGTTTTTGCGGTCACATAAAAATCTAAATTTGTACATACAAAACTTTTTTTTAAACCACATGTCTGTATTTTTAAAGGTTTGTTCTTTGTTGTTTTTTTTCCAAAATTATTGATTAACAGAAGTATATACCTTTTAGAAATATTATGCAAGCTTGTAGATATTCCCTTTTTGACATGGTTCTGGTCGTCCTTTTTTGAAATGTTGTCAAACTCAACTTGTAGTCTTGCTGTTGTTGATGCATCATTATCTGCATGCACAACTGAAACAGAACTTGAGAATATACATATAGGACTAAAATTTAGGACCAGAAAAAAATTGGCAATTGAAATTTTCATCAAACATGACAAACATACCATATGGGCTTTACTCATTGTTGAAGGCCGTACCGTGACCTATAGTTGTTAATGTATGTGTCATTTTGGTCTTTTTGTGGGTCATTTGCAATCATACCACATCTTCTTCATGGTTCATGGTTTATTCTGACCTAACTTAATGTTGAATTTGTATAAAACATTCAATAGAACACCATTTCCTAACACACATAGACTTAGGAAATCTAGAGATGATCTTATGTAATTGCAACTGCATATTATAATAATAGTTGATGTAGTTTTTGATTGACCTAGAAATGACCTACTGGAACATGCTTAAGTTAGCTTATCAAAGATGTGAACCTGAATGGCATTGTCAAAATCACAAAGGCAACACTTTAGTGTAACACCTTTTGGCTTCATCATATAACAGAACTGTAATGATGCTTTATTGTAAAGATATTATTAACCTTTGATTTCACATCCATCATCTTTCAACCTGTGAGCCATTGTAACAGCCATGTCCGCCTCCATAGCTTTACTTGATCCATGCCAATTCAAATGGCAGTCATGGTCTGGAACAGTTTCTTTCCTGGATTGGTGGTACTCACAGGTCTTACATGCTTTACTACGTAATTCAAAAGACAGTACTTTCCCAGATTCTTTTCCAATGAAGGTTGAGTGTCCTGTAGAAAGTTTAAATGTAATTATTATCCCGTACAGAAATTGCTAACAAAAGCACATGAGTTTCACATGTGAAGCACATGAGATGCACGTAAGAATTGTATGCAAATAAGTTTGCTCACATGTGCAGTTAGATAGTTTATATGTGCACAAAAAAATTCCAGAACTGATTATTATAGTCCATTCTTATGTTGTACTGTAATACCACTGTTCCAGGTTAGGGTAGGGTCAGGATCCTGATAATACGTTTAACCCACCACATTATGTATGTATCATGTCTGCCCAAGCCTGTAATTCAGTGGTTATCATTGCTTATGTGTTACATATTTGTTTTTCATTCATTTTTTTAAATGAATAAGGCCATTATTTTATTAGTTTGATTTTTTTTACATTGTCATTTCAGGGCATTTTAGAACTGACTTATAATGTGGTATAAGCTTTACTCATTGTTGAAGGCTGTAGGGTGACCAATAGATGTTACCCGTATGAGAATATTAGGAGGATTCCGCTTAAAAATAGCAGGAACCCAGGCGGAATCCACCTAAAAATTAAGACTTATAGACGGAATTAAGGCGGACATGGAATATTGAAAAAAATCCACCTGAAGTATCAAAGACCTTAGGTGAAATATTTACTACTTTCCTGTTGAGTTAACAGGATTTCTTTAGTAAAAGAAATATCATAGACGGAATGCTGGACTTAGTATATTTGTTCAAGTTTGTTAGGAGGAAATTGGACTTAAAAGATTTTGTTCAAATTTATCAGGCGGGAATTGTACTTAGAAATTTTTTCTAACTTTTGAGGCAGAATTGTTCTTTTAATTTTTTTTTCAAATGAAAATGTATCATTACTGATGAGAGAGTGCATGCATGGTGATTATTTGGGCCATAAAGCCAGTATTTGTACCCCCCTGAAATCCAACATATTTAATATTTTTATATTTAAAGAGTCTTAAAGATGGCATATTAAATTCAATTAAATTCAAATTGTGATAGCATTGTTAGGTAATTTATAACTTTATGTTATGTGTTGCTATTTATATACATTTAAACATATAAAAAGTGACTAGAATATATATACTTATTTCACTAACAGTGATAACAATAACTTGTTTTTGAATTTTCCAACATAGGAATTGCAGGTTAAATTAATTTATTTTCAAGTACAATTAATTATTAAGTGTATCTCTATTTAATTAAGTAATAATCATGATAATACACAAATAGTATTTCCATGCAGTCTCTTTCTTATCAGTTAGTGATAGAAATGTTATGTAGGTCCCCCATCTGTTTTCCATTTGCCTCTGTGAAATGGACAGGAAATGATATGTACACACTCAAGAGTTGGGGCCTTATGAAGGAGACCTGTGACATTGCTTTGTACATTTCTCTTAAATTGCTACAGTCCAAAATATAAAAATAATAGATAAAAATTGGTGAATATTATTTATTTATTATAAATCAAATATTTAAGATTTAGGTAATTAATAGTATAATAATTAGGGAAACATTTCAAGGAATCAAACAACTCCCAAAATAACCCCAACACTCAGGTCAGATTCAAAATTTGAACTTGCAGACATTACAAGAAAAGATGTCTTAAATATTTATCTTGACCAAAATATGAATTTTCCCATGGATGTAGAGTTGTGGACTAAAAAGAGCCAAAGTAGTCTATTAATTAACATTAAAAAGTGCAGATGTATATATTCTTCTGATGACATGACTATTGGATTTGTGAAGATTGATGTTTTCATATATTTTGGATTGAATCTTCTGGTAAGTTGAAATTATGAATATAAGTATTTCAACCTTTTTGAATATTATGAAACTGCTATTTCCTTCAAATAACTTGTGACATATATATATATAAGTACCATGTAGGATCAAGAAAATAACTATATAAGACCATTCAATTTTTGCATAATTACATCATGTTCATAATTACTGTGGTATTTGTGTATGACACAAGACTTATATCTTTAAGACAATCTCTTTTATATGATATTATTTGATAGCAAAATTGGAGATCTGTTGTATGACTGTAATAATTAAATATATATAATAGACATCTATTCCGAAAAATCATAAAGTGTTATCTTTTAAAATTTAGTACATATGTACTCAATTATCATGATTATGGATCAAATTTAAGATTTTTAAAATGGCAAGACAAACATTTTGTACATGTAAATGCGGGCCTATGATGTTAAAGTAAAATAAAAGACCAATACTACATGTACTAATCAAAGTAAAGAATAACCTATACACTTCATGCACAGTATATGTAATAATTATTTTGTTTAATTGTAATAAGACAATTTTTTTTATATTTCAGAACTGGTGAAACAAAAGAAAATTGTTTTTCTGATAGGACTGAAGAATGGACACATTCAATCAGACTTGGAGTAAGTAGTTTTATATGAAAGAAATCCTTATGAATGCTTTTTAAGTAACTTTTGCACATATTGGACTTTTAACAAATTTGAAAAAAATCAAAAGTTGTAAACCATCTGTAATATTTTTTTGATATAAACATGATATATATCTTTAAAATTAGCAAATTGAAAACAGGGGTTACAGCCCACAGGTCTTATTTTATTGAGAAAATCCCCAAAACAGGTCATAGTAAATTCATTATAATTATCTGCCCTTGATTTTACAAGGATTTTTTTCTTAAAATATAATTACTCTTTAAAACATGCTTAACATCTTATTTTTCATAGTTTAATCTTATAATTTCAAGTTTTAGATGTTTCTGTTGTAATATGTATATTGAATGATATATGGTAAAAATAGTAAATTCAGGTCAATATGTCAAAATGAAGGAAAACCCCACCTACTTAGGCAGCTCACAATTTACCTGTATAACATAGAGAAATTTGTCAAATTCCTTTTAGTTAAACCAATAATGCATGGTAATTTTAATTTATGTCCTCTTTTTTTCAGGTTATGTTACTGCTTGGTGCACAAAACACAACAGATCCATGCAAGATGGTCATATCAATGATGCTGTTACAGAGCAAATCAGTTATGCACGAAATAAATTCAGGAACTTGTGATAATAATTTATATTCAAAGAACACTGAAAAACCCTTAAAAATATGACTAATAACTGAAAATGAAGAAATTGTGAAGAACTAAAAATGTCAAAATTATACATACATGTATAGTAATTTGTAGTTGCTTAAATAAATTCGATCAAGTTTGATAACATTTTTTGCATTTTATTGTATGAAGGCCTAGTTTTTCTTCGCAAGAAGGCATGGCAGTGGTAAAAATCTGAATCTTTGGAATGAAAAAATTCTTTCATTGAAGACAGAATTTTTTCATATTCTTAAGGCGGATTTTTTTTCATATTCTAAGGCGGATTTTTTTTCGAAGGCGGATATATTTTCCGTTTCATTAGGCGGATATATTTTCCGTCTCTTTAGGCGGATATATTTTCCGTCTCTTTAGGCGGATATATTTTTGAGAAAAACATTTTTCCTTTTAATTAGACGGAAATTTTTCCTCCTAAGACAGGCGGATAAATTTGCATATTTCGGCTCTATTCCGCCCGTAACCCGCCTGGAATCCATGTAAGAAAGATTCTTCGTGTAAAAGTGGACTTTAAACGGATTCCCTCTAAAATATCCGCCTGGAATCCGTGTAAAAGACGCCTGGATTTTTTCGTACAGGTAATTTCTATTTTTTTTTGGTCTGTTATGGAGAGTTGTCTAATTGGCAATCATACCACATCTTCCTATATATTTTCTCAATTTCATTGCATTAATAAATCAGACATAACATATACAGTAACAAAACAAAACACCATATTTAATTACTTTGTTTTGTTTCAATAAACTGGAGGTTTAAGAGTAAATTATTGCTTGATTGCTTTGATTTTTTAAGTTTGGTTTCAACTGGTTTTACTGAAAACATCATTCTTACCAGTATTACTATTGTAATTCCACCCAGAGCCTCTCTTCTGCCAACCACCATCAAAACTAGCTTCAACCTATCAAAATATAATTTTATTTCTAGTATTATATATATATATATATATTATATCTGCCTGCATGTAAATATAATTTGAAAGAAAGTGTATCTATAGACAGACTGTAAGTCAGGGTAAATTTAATGACCATTTTATTCTTTTTATTCTTGTATAATTACATTCAATAGAACACCATTTCCTAACACACATAGACATAGGAAATCTAGAGATGATCTTATGTAATTGCAACTGCATATTATAATAATAGTTGATGTAGTTTGATGTAGTTTTTTTGTGCACATATAAATATTTTATTCTTCCTAAATTTTTTAAAATTAATTGGTAGAAAGTTTTTTTAATGTAAAATGTTTCATTTATATAGTTATGGGAAGATGTGGTATGAGTGTCAATGAGACTTGTAACTCTCCATCCAAACAACGATTTATAAAAGTTTAAAAAAAATAAAATATACATGTATATATGAATCAATATACATGTATATGGTATATATTGGATATTTGTAGGAATAAAATATCTTAATAAAAAAGAGTAATTAAAATCAATTTTATAGTCTATATAAACTATATATATTAGAACAGGAACATCAAATCAGGTATATAAGTGCATACAATGTATCATAAAGGAATTCTGACTAATTTTCATAAAGTGTCCATATTTTATACCCTTTGGTCTATAGTTTTGCAGTCAATATATATATATTATATAGTAAGCTAACATGCATGAAACCTGACTGAAAACAGTTGTTAAAAGTTTGATCTTCTGTTATGCTGTAAAACAATGGTTTGGATTGGCAGAAAATACATTAAACCCCAAAAATGATGTTACACACCATGTTTCATTAAAATAAAAATTGTTTTTCTTCATTTCAAGGCATAAATTTATATTTATTAAACTTACATTATTATTGGTACTCTGTGCTTTTTCTTCTTCCTGTGCAGTTCTGCATGATGTGTTTGCAACTTCCCCAATCTGCTTACTTAACTCCTTCTCCTTCTTCCTCAGAGTGTTTTCACTGATAGATGGCAAATTACATTCAGCTAGAAAGTTTTGTAGATGGGTAGGCCCTATTCCTGCATGTATCATTCCTGAAACACATAAAGATAGTAAGAAAAAAGATATATTAAAAATGCATGTAATTTTCTCTAAACAAAGTTTTAGGTTAAGGTATGAGACATTTTTGAAGGTTTTTGAATATATTATAAATAGACATTTGGTGATTAATATACTTTTTGCACTGGATTTGTCATAAGAACAATTTAAGAAAAGAATAGGGTTGTCTGCATGTGCATGGTGTATACATTATTGTACATTTAGTTTCTGCTTTAATGATGGCATTGTGGTATTTGTATAAATCATTTGTATTCATGGTTAATGTTTGAAAAGAAATACATTTCATTTACCAAATCAAAGACATATTTTCTTAGTTAACCATGATTTAAAAATGTAATAAAAAAATATAGGGGGCCTGGTCCCTCCTATTATATAATAAAAAAATGATGCATTCTTTAAAGGGATCACTGTAGCATAACTGGAACACATGCCTCCTCTTACTGGAGCCTTAGGGGGGTGGGGTGGGGGAGGGCTTATAAAATTTTGCATGGTTTTAATTTGCATTTAATTGCAAGCTTTAACATGTTTAAGCAGGGAGGGGAATATACAACTTACAAGTACAATACATGAGTCTACAATAGAATAGAATATTTTTATTTCCCAAATTACAGGGCCCATAAAGGGCATTAAATCAGATACTATGTATCTTAAATCTGTATGAAGTACAAAGGGACTCTCTATTACTAGCTACATTTATGGAAGATTCTAGCTAAACTTGATTAGGTTTTTTATGCTAAAAATTGTATTTTTTTCTAAATGTAAACCTACCTAATGTTGCTTTTGTGTTGATGTCATAACTGCCTGTTGGTCCTCTTTTTCCTGTCTGGACATCAGTGACTGTTGCACAAAGATCACATCGAATCATGATAATTCCACTTAAACCAAACAGCTTTTCTCCTACTGTATTTGACAGGTGAAGAGGGGACTTGCAGATACAGCAATACATTCCCACTGCGAGGAGATCTAATTCAACTATCCTCCTCCCCAAACCCCAAGACTGTTGTTTCCCATAAAGTGGGTCAGTGAATTCAGCCTCTGCTGCTATATCTGTGTGGTTATGAAAGTAGTTGGAGTGGTCATTGAATACTCCAACTACCTCAGGGTCCTTCTGCTTTAATTCATTTGACCATTTAAAAAAATTTGACCTCTTATTCTTTTTAACACTAGCTTTACCAAATTTGCCTGTTACATCTCTTTCCTGGTTCATTTAAGCAAAAATTTTAAACTATATATAGATTGAGGGGGGATATGACCTTTATCGGGACTCCGGGATCGGGTGTTTTTAAGCTCGGGATTTCGGGATTGACCCTTTCGGGATCCGGGAATCCTTTATTTCGGATTTCGGGATTTACTTTAGGTAGCAATAAACAGTTAGGAAAAAATACTAAAATTTGCCCTTATGAATTTTACCATCCCCTTTTAATTGCTTTCTTGCAATATCAAGCTTACTGTTTGTGTCATATATGGGCATATGTATGTAATCAGAATCTTCCATAGATTTTATATCCAGTATATAAAATGGTAAAATATAATTTCTTTTTGGTGTATCCATGGCAACAATCTGCATTTATTTGTTATAAAATATTGCAAAAAGGGGGGAAAGATGTCATATATTTCCCCAAAATTTGGCTAAAAGTAGAATTTCAATCGCTTGAAGTAATACCTTTTCTGAAACTGTGTACATATATCATTCAGCAAATCCAATGATAATCATATGTCTTTCATCTCATTTTTTTGTAAAATTGCGTCAAAAACTTCGCGTAGAAAAAGAGTGTTTGTAAACAGTACATTAATTTCTGGACCGATGGCCGGTCTAGCTATGAAAATACGGATTGTCAAACAGAAAACAGCCCATAAAACATGTAAAAAATAATCTTGATGAACTTATAAACCACCTTTGAAGGCTAAATTAGCACTCATCTGTCTAAAAATGAATTTTATTACACAATAACTTTCCTATTTTAAAAATCCACAGGGGCCAAAATGCGAAACTAAACTCCTAACTGTGTATTGCTACCTTAATAGTAAATATTTTTTTCAAATTCTCCCTTTTAACTTGTTTTCTGAGTTCTGCTAGCTAATACGAGTAAAATGGCCTTTTATTTTTGAAAATTGGTTGAGTAATGAATATTTTATGAAGGTTAGCAGTTGACATTGAAACGCGACAAAAACTGATTTTAAAGAAAGGTGCCAAGTCAGAGTGTAAATCTTGTCTCTACCTCAATTTTTTGCCAAATCTTAAAAACTGTACCTCTTTTGTCAGTTTTTTAATGTTGAATATCTTAATAAGATCTCTGATGATGCAACATTGTATAAAATTTAGCAATTTCAAGCATAAAAATGTTAATCTTTATGCTTATTGCATACCAAAGACTTGATTAAAAAACTTGGTGATAGGGAATCAATTTCTTACATCTGATTTAACTATACATTTAATATATGCCAAAATGTAACATGAAATCTTGATAAAAACAATAATTTGATATATATTCGCAAGA
The DNA here is from genome assembly GCA_019925275.1 of Mytilus edulis. Classification (NCBI taxonomy): domain Eukaryota; kingdom Metazoa; phylum Mollusca; class Bivalvia; order Mytilida; family Mytilidae; genus Mytilus; species Mytilus edulis. Next base: position 59,508,619 of record CM034354.1, on the reverse strand, counting down.
AAAAAACCAACGCGTTCAATACTTAGGCTACTACATGCAGCCCAATCCATCAGAAGCAAGAGTTAAGCAGATAGAGTACAAATTTAAGCCTTGTGTCAAAATGCCTAATTTTGGTTGCTAAGGACTGTAAACAATAAAATTGACATATATTGTCATTCTTAAATACTTAATTTACTCAGAAATTGATTTAGAATCTAAATATCAATAGATTTGTGGCATGAAAAGTCTTAAATTATACAATTCTGAGCTTGGTAAGTATGCCATAAGGTAGCAATAAACAGTTAGGAAAAAATACTAAAATTTGCCCTTATGAATTTTACCATCCCCTTTTATTGCTTTCTTGCAATATCAAGCTTACTGTTTGTGTCATATATGGGCATATGTATGTAATCAGAAATCTTCCATAGATTTTATATCCAGTATATAAAATGGTAAAATATAATTTCTTTTTGGTGTATCCATGGCAACAATCTGCATTTATTTGTTATAAAATATTGCAAAAAGGGGGGAAAGATGTCATATATTTCCCCAAAATTTGGCTAAAAGTAGAATTTCAATCGCTTGAAGTAATACCTTTTCTGAAACTGTGTACATATATCATTCAGCAAATCCAATGATAAATCATATGTCTTTCATCTCATTTTTTTGTTTAAAATTGCGTCAAAAACTTCGCGTAAGAAAAAAGAGTGTTTGTAAACAGTACATTAATTTCTGGACCGATGGCCGGTCTAGTATGAAAATACGGATTGTCAAACAGAAAACAGCCCATAAAACATGTAAAAAATAATCTTGATGAACTTATAAACCACCTTTGAAGGCTAAATTAGCACTCATTCTGTCTAAAAATGAATTTTATTACACAATAACTTTCCTATTTGTAAAAATCCACAGGGGCCAAAATGCGAAACTAAACTCCTAACTGTGTAATTGCTACCTTAATAGTAAATATTTTTTTCAAATTCTCCCTTTTAACTTTTTTCTGAGTTCTGCTAGCTAATACGAGTAAAAATGGCCTTTTATTTTTGAAAATTGGTTGAGTAATGAATATTTTATGAAGGTTAGCAGTTGACATTGAAACGCGACAAAAACTGATTTTAAAGAAAGGTGCCAAGTCAGAGTGTAAATCTTGTCTCTACCTCAATTTTTATGCCAAATCTTAAAAACGTACCTCTTTTGTCAGTTTTTTTAATGTTGAATATCAAAAAAAAAAAAAAAAAAAAAAAAAAAAAAAAAAAAAAAAAAAAAAAAAAAAAAAATTTAATATATGCCAAAATGTAACATGAAATCTTGATAAAAACAATAATTTGATATATATTCGCAAGAAAAAAACCAACGCGTTCAATACTTAGGCTACTACATGCAGCCCAATCCATCAGAAGCAAGAGTTAAGCAGATAGAGTACAAATTTAAGCCTTGTGTCAAAATGCCTAATTTTGGTTGCTAAGGACTGTAAACAATAAAATTGACATATATTGTCATTCTTAAATACTTAATTTACTCAGAAATTGATTAAGAATCTAAATATCAATAGATTTGTGGCATGAAAAGTCTTAAATTATACAATTCTGAGCTTGGTAAGTATGCCATAAGGTAGCAATAAACAGTTAGGAAAAAATACTAAAATTTGCCCTTATGAATTTTACCATCCCCTTTTTATTGCTTTCTTGCAATATCAAGCTTACTGTTTGTGTCATATATGGGCATATGTATGTAATCAGAATCTTCCATAGATTTTATATCCAGTATATAAAATGGTAAAATATAATTTCTTTTTGGTGTATCCATGGCAACAATCTGCATTATTTGTTATAAAATATTGCAAAAAGGGGGGAAAGATGTCATATATTTCCCCAAAATTTGGCTAAAAGTAGAATTTCAATCGCTTGAAGTAATACCTTTTCTGAAACTGTGTACATATATCATTCAGCAAATCCAATGATAATCATATGTCTTTCATCTCATTTTTTTGTAAAATTGCGTCAAAAACTTCGCGTAGAAAAAGAGTGTTTGTAAACAGTACATTAATTTCTGGACCGATGGCCGGTCTAGCTATGAAAATACGGATTGTCAAACAGAAAACAGCCCATAAAACATGTAAAAAATAATCTTGATGAACTTATAAACCACCTTTGAAGGCTAAATTAGCACTCATCTGTCTAAAAATGAATTTTATTACACAATAACTTTCCTATTTTAAAAATCCACAGGGGCCAAAATGCGAAACTAAACTCCTAACTGTGTATTGCTACCTTAATAGTAAATATTTTTTTCAAATTCTCCCTTTTAACTTGTTTTTCTGAGTTCTGCTAGCTAATACGAGTAAAATGGCCTTTTATTTTGAAAATTGGTTGAGTAATGAATATTTTATGAAGGTTAGCAGTTGACATTGAAACGCGACAAAAACTGATTTTAAAGAAAGGTGCCAAGTCAGAGTGTAAATCTTGTCTCTACCTCAATTTTTTGCCAAATCTTAAAAACTGTACCTCTTTTGTCAGTTTTTTAATGTTGAATATCTTAATAAGATCTCTGATGATGCAACATTGTATAAAATTTAGCAATTTCAAGCATAAAAATGTTAATCTTTATGCTTTTTGCATACCAAAGACTTGATTAAAAAACTTGGTGATAGGAATCAATTTCTTACATCTGATTTAACTATACATTTAATATATGCCAAAATGTAACATGAAATCTTGATAAAAACAATAATTTGATATATATTCGCAAGAAAAAAACCAACGCGTTCAATACTTAGGCTACTACATGCAGCCCAATCCATCAGAAGCAAGAGTTAAGCAGATAGAGTACAAATTTAAGCCTTGTGTCAAAATGCCTAATTTTGGTTGCTAAGGACTGTAAACAATAAAATTGACATATATTGTCATTCTTAAATACTTAATTTACTCAGAAATTGATTAAGAATCTAAATATCAATAGATTGTGGCATGAAAAGTCTTAAATTATACAATTCTGAGCTTGGTAAGTATGCCATAAGGTAGCAATAAACAGTTAGGAAAAAATACTAAAATTTGCCCTTATGAATTTTACCATCCCTTTTTATTGCTTTCTTGCAATATCAAGCTTACTGTTTGTGTCATATATGGGCATATGTATGTAATCAGAATCTTCCATAGATTTTATATCCAGTAAATAAAATGGTAAAATATAATTTCTTTTTGGTGTATCCATGGCAACAATCTGCATTTATTTGTTATAAAATATTGCAAAAAGGGGGGGAAAGATGTCATATATTTCCCCAAAATTTGGCTAAAAGTAGAATTTCAATCGCTTGAAGTAATACCTTTTCTGAAACTGTGTACATATATCATTCAGCAAATCCAATGATAATCATATGTCTTTCATCTCATTTTTTGTAAAATTGCGTCAAAAACTTCGCGTAGAAAAAGAGTGTTTGTAAACAGTACATTAATTTCTGGACCGATGGCCGGTCTAGCTATGAAAATACGGATTGTCAAACAGAAAACAGCCCATAAAACATGTAAAAATAATCTTGATGAACTTATAAACCACCTTTGAAGGCTAAATTAGCACTCATCTGTCTAAAAATGAATTTTATTACACAATAACTTTCCTATTTAAAAAATCCACAGGGGCCAAAATGCGAAACTAAACTCCTAACTGTGTATTGCTACCTTAATAGTAAATATTTTTTTTCAAATTCTCCCTTTTAACTTGTTTTCTGAGTTCTGCTAGCTAATACGAGTAAAATGGCCTTTTATTTTTGAAAATTGGTTGAGTAATGAATATTTTATGAAGGTTAGCATTGACATTGAAACGCGACAAAAACTGATTTTAAAGAAAGGTGCCAAGTCAGAGTGTAAATCTTGTCTCTACCTCAATTTTTTGCCAAATCTTAAAAACTGTACCTCTTTTGTCAGTTTTTTAATGTTGAATATCTTAATAAGATCTCTGATGATGCAACATTGTATAAAATTTAGCAATTTCAAGCATAAAAATGTTAATCTTTATGCTTATTGCATACCAAAGACTTGATTAAAAAACTTGGTGATAGGGAATCAATTTCTTACATCTGATTTAACTATACATTTAATATATGCCAAAATGTAACATGAAATCTTGATAAAAACAATAATTTGATATATTCGCAAGAAAAAAACCAACGCGTTCAATACATAGGCTACTACATGCAGCCCAATCCATCAGAAGCAAGAGTTAAGCAGATAGAGTACAAATTTAAGCCTTGTGTCAAAATGTCCTAATTTTGGTTGCTAAGGACTGTAAACAATAAAATTGACATATATTGTCATTCTTAAACACTTAATTTACTCAGAAGTTGATTTAGAATCTAAATATCAATAGATTTGTGGCATGAAAAGTCTTAAATTATACAATTCTGAGCTTGGTAAGTATGCCATAAGGTAGCAATAAACAGTTAGGAAAAAATACTAAAATTTGCCCTTATGAATTTTACCATCCCCTTTTCATTGCTTTCTTGCAATATCAAGCTTACTGTTTGTGTCATATATGGGCATATGTATGTAATCAGAATCTTCCATAGATTTTATATCCAGTATATAAAATGGTAAAATATAATTTCTTTTTGGTGTATCCATGGCAACAATCTGCATTTATTTGTTATAAAATATTGCAAAAAGGGGGGGAAAGATGTCACATATTACCCCAAAATTTGGCTAAAAGTAGAATTTCAATCGCTTGAAGTTGTACCTTTTCTGAAACTGTGTACATATATCATTCAGCAAATCCAATGAAAATCATATGTCTTTCGTCTCATTTTTTTGTAAAATTGCGTCAAAAACTTCGTGTAGAAAAACAGTGTTTGTAAACAGTATATTAATTTCTGGACCGATGGCCGGTCTAGCTATGAAAATACGGATTGTCAAACAGAAAACAGCCCATAAAACATGTAAAAAATAATCTTGATGCTCTTATAAACCATCTTTGAAGGCTAAATTAGCACTCATCTGTCTAAAAATGAATTTTATTACACAATAACTTTCCTATTTGAAAAATCCACAGGGGCCAAAATGCGAAACTAAACTCCTAACTGTGTATTGCTACCTTAATAGTAAATATTTTTTTTCAAATTCTCCCTTTTAACTTATTTTCTGAGTTCTGCTAGCTAATACGAGTAAAATGGCCTTTTATTTTTGAAAATTGGTTGAGTAATGAATATTTTATGAAGGTTAGCAGTTGACACTGAAACGCGACAAAAACTGATTTTAAAGAAAGGTGCCAAGTCAAAGTGTAAAATCTTGTCTCCACCTCAATTTTTAGCCAAATCTTAAAAACTGTACCTCTTTTGTCAGGTTTTTAATGTTGAATATCTTTATAAGATCTCTGATGATGCAACATTGTATAAAATTTAGCAATTTCAAGCATAAAAATGTTAATCTTTATGCTTATTGCATACCAAAGACTTGATTAAAAAACTTGGTGATAAGTAATCAATTTCTTACATCTGATTTAACTATACATTTAATATATGCCAAAATGTAACATGAAATCTTGATAAAAACAATAATTTGATATATTCGCAAGAAAAAAACCAACGCGTTTAATACTTAGGCTACTACATGCAGCCCAATCCATCAGAAGCAAGAGTTAAGCCGATAGAGTACAAATATAAGCCTTGTGTCAAAATGTCTAATTTTGGTTGCTAAGGACTGTAAACAATAAAATTGACATATATTGTCATTCTTAAACACTTAATTTACTCAGAAGTTGATTTAGAATCTAAATATCAATAGATTTGTGGCATGAAAAGTCTTAAATTATACAATTCTGAGCTTGGTAAGTATGCCATAATAGTAAATATTTTTTTCAAATTCTCCTTTTAACTTATTTCTGAGTTCTGCTAGCTAATCGAGTATAATGGCCTTTTATTTTTGAAAATTGGTTGAGTAATGAATATTTATGAAGGTTAGCAGTTGACACTGAAACGCGACAAAACTGATTTTAAAGAAAGGTGCCAAGTCAAAGTGTAAAATCTTGTCTCCACTCAATTTTTAGCCAAATCTTAAAAACTGTACCTCTTTTGTCAGTTTTTTTATGTTGAATATCTTAATAAGATCTCTGATGATGCAAATTGTATAAAATTTAGCAATTTGGCATAAAAATGTTAATCTTTATGCTTATTGCATACCAAAGACTTGATTAAAAAACTTGGTGATAAGTAATCAATTTCTTACATCTGATTTAACTATACATTTAATATATGCCAAAAGTAACATGAAATCTTGATAAAAACAATAATTTGATATATTCGCAAGAAAAAAACCAACGCGTTTAATACTTAGGCTACTACATGCAGCCCAATCCATCAGAAGCAAGAGTTAAGCCGATAGAGTACAAATATAAGCCTTGTGTCAAAATGTCTAATTTTGGTTGCTAAGGACTGTAAACAATAAAATTGACATATATTGTCATTCTTAAACACTTAATTTACTCAGAAGTTGATTTAGAATCTAAATATCAATAGATTTGTGGCATGAAAAGTCTTAAATTATACAATTCTGAGCTTGGTAAGTATGCCATAAGGTAGCAATAAACAGTTAGGAAAAAATACTAAAATTTGCCCTTATGAATTTTACCATCCCCTTTTTATTGCTTTCTTGCAATATCAAGCTTACTGTTTGTGTCATATATGGGCATATGTATGTAATCAGAATCTTCCATAGATTTTATATCCAGTATATAAAATGGTAAAATATAATTTCTTTTTGGTGTATCCATGGCAACAATCTGCATTTATTTGTTATAAAATATTGCAAAAAGGGGGGGAAAGATGTCATATATTTCCCCAAAATTTGGCTAAAAGTAGAATTTCAATCGCTTGAAGTAATTACCTTTTCTGAAACTGTGTGTACATATATCATTCAGCAAATCCAATGAATAATCATATGTCTTTCTCTCATTTTTTTGTAAAATTGCGTCAAAAACTTCGCGTAGAAAAAGAGTGTTTGTAAACAGTAATTAATTTCTGGACCGATGGCCGGTCTAGCTATGAAAATACGGATTGTCAAAACAGAAAACAGCCCATAAAACATGTAAAAAATAATCTTGATGACTTTTATAAACCACTTTGAAGGCTAAATTAGCACTCATCTGTCTAAAAATGAATTTTTATTACACAATAACTTTCCTATTTTAAAAATCCACAGGGGCCAAAATGCGAAACTAAACTCCTAACTGTGTATTGCTACCTTAATAGTAAATATTTTTTTCAAATTCTCCCTTTTAACTTGTTTTCTGAGTTCTGCTAGCTAATACGAGTAAAATGGCCTTTTATTTTTGAAAATTGGTTGAGTAATGAATATTTTATGAAGGTTAGCAGTTGACATTGAAACGCGACAAAAAATGATTTTAAAGAAAGGTGCCAAGTCAGAGTGTAAATCTTGTCTCTACCTCAATTTTTTGCCAAATCTTAAAAACTGTACCTCTTTTGTCAGTTTTTTAATGTTGAATATCTTTAATAAGATCTCTGATGATGCAACATTGTATAAAATTTAGCAATTTCAAGCATAAAAATGTTAATCTTTATGCTTATTGCATACCAAAGACTTGATTAAAAAACTTGGTGATAGGGAATCAATTTCTTACATCTGATTTAACTATACATTTAATATATGCCAAAATGTAACATGAAATCTTGATAAAAACAATAATTTGATATATTCGCAAGAAAAAAAACCAACGCGTTCAATACTTAGGCTACTACATGCAGCCCAATCCATCAGAAGCAAGAGTTAAGCAGATAGAGTACAAATTAAGCCTTGTGTCAAAATGCTAATTTTGGTTGCTAAGGACTGTAAACAATAAAATTGACATATATTGTCATTCTTAAATACTTAATTTACTCAGAATTGATTTAAGAATCTAAATATCAATAGATTTGTGGCATGAAAAGTCTTAAATTATACAATTCTGAGCTTGGTAAGTATGCCTTAATAGTAAATATTTTTTTCAAATTCTCCCTTTTAACTTATTTTCTGAGTTCTGCTAGCTAATACGAGTAAAATGGCCTTTTATTTTTGAAAATTGGTTGAGTAATGAATATTTTATGAAGGTTAGCAGTTGACACTTGAAACGCGACAAAAACTGATTTTAAAGAAAGGTGCCAAGTCAAAGTGTAAATCTTGTCTCTACCTCAATTTTAGCCAAATCTTAAAAACTGTACCTCTTTTGTCAGTTTTTTAATGTTGAATATCTTAATAAGATCTCTGATGATGCAACATTGTATAAAATTTAGCAATTTCAAGGCATAAAAATGTTAATCTTTATGCTTATTGCATACCAAAGACTTGATTAAAAAACTTGGTGATAGGGAATCAATTTCTTACATCTGATTTAACTATACATTTAATATATGCCAAAATGTAACATGAAATCTTGATAAAACAATAATTTGATATATTCGCAAGAAAAAAACCAACGCGTTCAATACTTAGGCTACTACATGCAGCCCAATCCATCAGAAGCAAAAGTTAAGACGATAGAGTACAAATATAAGCCTTGTGTCAAAATGTCTAATTTTGGTTGCTAAGGACTGTAAACAATAAAATTGACAATATTGTCATTCTTAAACACTTAATTTTACTCAGAAGTTGATTTAGAATCTAAATATCAATAGATTTGTGGCATGAAAAGTCTTAAATTATACAATTCTGAGCTTGGTAAGTATGCCATAAGGTAGCAATAAACAGTTAGGAAAAAATACTAAAATTTGCCCTTATGAATTTTACCATCCCCTTTTCATTGCTTTCTTGCAATATCAAGCTTACTGTTTGTGTCATATATGGGCATATGTATGTAATAGAATCTTCCATAGATTTTATATCAGTATATAAAATGGTAAAATATAGTTTCTTTTTGGTGTTCCATGGCAACAATCTGCATTTATTTGTTATAAAATATTGCAAAAAGGGGGGAGATCATTTCCCATTGCATATAGCATATCTTTTAAACTTATTTCAAATCTTATGTCTTTTATAAAACTTGTAAAATTTAAGTCTTATTTTGGTGTTCATGAAATGAGCAACAAACGCATATTAATATTGTGTTTATAAACATTGAAAAAAGCCTGAAAAGAATTTTCTACTATTTCACAAAAATGGCTAAAATGTGTTGTTAATAGAAAATTTTCAATTCTGTTAACTTTCGAGTTTGCTAGCAATATTTAATGAACCTGTTTTGTAAATGTAAATATTTAGAAGTCCAATCACTTATTGTGCATTTATTTTAATAAGGATGATAAAGTTACAGTAAATTATTTATTTTTATGACAAAATATTAATGTATGAATAGGTTCTTTTAAGCAGTTTTTATTCATAATGTGTTATGATTGTGCATTTATGCAAAAATTTTTTAAAAAAATTTATATTTATATTAAATTTATCATTAAATAATCGAAAAATAATTATTATTAAAAAAAAACTTTAATATCTCAGATAAATTATATCAAATACTTGTAAATTGTTGCAAGAAAAACAAGCAATATCTAACACATCAAAAGACAATAAAATTGTAATTATTGTTTAGTTAACATAATACATATTTTAAACTATAATTTATCATCATATTGCTAGTTAAATTCAATATGTAATATCAATTTTAATTATTTTGTTACATTGTTTTTTTAGGAATATTTAATTGGTAAAGCATTACTCAAGAATCTCATCAATTAATACTCTTTTTTTTATTAAAACTTATTGTAAAATCATTAATAGTCTTAGTATAACAATGTAAAACGAAAATAATTATCTGATACTTATAAATAGAAACTATTAAAAATTTAAAAACTTCTTAAAACCAGAATGAACAATTAGTAGTACTTTAATTTTTAATCTTTAAACTTTTTCTAATAAAGTTATAAAGGATATTTAAATGCTGACATAAGCACAAAAAAGTGCAATTTGCTTCTCATTCTTATTTTTGGAATGTTATAATAGATCCTAGATCATGTATAAATTAATTATTGTTATCTATGTATTAAATATTAAAATGGAAGGAATATTCTAATTGTAAATATTTATATAATTTCTGAAATATTTATACAAAAAACAAGCTTCATTTTTTTGAATCTCAAAATGTAGAAAAATGTTAAATTAATTTTGGTAGCGTCAAATAATAGATTTAAACATACAAATGTAATCTAATTCAAATTTGAAGCTAATTAACAATGCTATATTATAAATTTTCATTTTATTTCGGAATCGATAATCTATTTTTGAATTTTAGTAATATTTATAAGTTAGTGCTGACGAAATGTTAGTGAATGTAATTTTATATTGCAATAAACTGTACTGCGTTAATGTATTATATCTTGATTAAATTCAATTATAAATTATTACTATGATACAATTATAAAATTGATAAAATTTTATCTTTAAATTAAGAAATTAATAACTTATAAATATTTATATGCAAAAAAAAGTAAACTATATAATCCAAAAACAAGTTAACTAGACAATACTGCAAGTAAGTGAAGGACAAAAACTGATTAAAGAAGTGCTCATTGTGTATAAACTAATTCCTATAATTTATCAAATCTTAAAACACTGACTTTTTGTCAGTTTTTTAAATGTTAATATTTAATAAGATCTCTGATGATGCAATGTATAAATTTAGCATTCAAGCAAAAAATTAAAATTACTAATTTTGCTACAAATTTTACCATCCCCTTTTGTTTGGATCATTTCTTATCTGTTTACATATATGTTAATTATGCCAAAATTAAATAATCCTTGATAATATAACAATAATATGATATGTTGCAATAAAAAACTCTATTTGGTTAATACTTAGGCTACTACAATCAGCCAATCTTTAAAATGTAAAAGGGAGATAGGTACAAATTTAAACCTTGTGTCAAAATGCTAATTTATCGTTGAAGACTGTAATCATAAAATTGACATATTGTCATTCTTAAAACTTATTTACCAATTGATTAGAATCTAATATCAATAGATTTGTGGCATGAAAAGTCTTAAATTATACAATTCTGAGCTGGTAAGTATGCCTAATAGTAAATATTTTTTTCAAATTCTCCCTTTTAACTTATTTCTGAGTTTGCTAGCTAATACGAGTAAAATGGCCTTTTATTTTGAAAATTGGTTGAGTAATGAATATTTTATGAAGGTTAGCAGTTGACATTGAAACGCGACAAAAACTGATTTTAAAAAGGTGCCAAGTCAAGTTGTAAAATCTTGTCTTACATCAATTTTGCCAAATCTTAAAAACTGTACCTCTTTTGTCAGTTTTTTAATGTTGAATATCTTAATAAGATCTTGATGATGCAAATTGTATAAAATTTAGCAATTTCAGCATAAAAATGTTAATCTTATGCTTATTGCATACCAAGACTTGATTAAAAAACTTGGTGATAGGGAATCAATTTCTTACATCTGATTTAACTATACATTTAATTATATGCCAAAATGTAACATGAATCTTGATAAAAACAATAATTTGATATATATCGCAGAAAAAACAAACGCGTTCAATAACTTAGGCTACTACATGCAGCCCAATCCTCAGAAGCAAAGTTAAGCAGATAGAGTACAAATTAAGCCTTGTGTCAAAATGCCTAATTTTGGTTGCTTAAGGACTGTAAACAATAAAATTGACATATATTGTCATTCTTAAATACTTAATTTACTCAGAAATTGATTAAGAATCTAAATATCAATAGATTTGTGGCATGAAAAGTCTTAAATTATACAATTCTGAGCTTGGTAAGTATGCCATAAGGTAGCAATAAACAGTTAGGAAAAAATACTAAAATTTGCCCTTATGAATTTTACCATCCCCTTTTATTGCTTTCTTGCAATATCAAGCTTACTGTTTGTGTCATATATGGGCATATGTATGTAATCAGAATCTTCCATAGATTTTATATCCAGTATATAAAATGGTAAAATATAATTTCTTTTTGGTGTATCCATGGCAACAATCTGCATTTATTTGTTATAAAATATTGCAAAAAGGGGGGGAAAGATGTCATATATTTCCCCAAAATTTGGCTAAAAGTAGAATTTCAATCGCTTGAAGTAATACCTTTTCTGAAACTGTGTACATATATCATTCAGCAAATCCAATGATAATCATATGTCTTTCATCTCATTTTTTTGTAAAATTGCGTCAAAAACTTCGCGTAGAAAAAGAGTGTTTGTAAACAGTACATTAATTTCTGGACCGATGGCCGGTCTAGCTATGAAAATACGGATTGTCAACAGAAAACAGCCCATAAAACATGTAAAAAATAATCTTGATGAACTTATAAACCACCTTTGAAGGCTAAATTAGCACTCATCTGTCTAAAAATGAATTTTATTACACAATAACTTTCCTATTTTAAAAATCCACAGGGCCAAAATGCGAAACTAAACTCCTAACTGTGTATTGCTACCTTAATAGTAAATATTTTTTCAAATTCTCCCTTTTAAACTTGTTTTCTGAGTTCTGCTAGCTAATACGAGTAAAATGGCCTTTTATTTTTGAAAATTGGTTGAGTAATGAATATTTTATGAAGGTTAGCAGTTGACATTGAAACGCGACAAAAACTGATTTTAAAGAAAGGTGCCAAGTCAGAGTGTAAATCTTGTCTCTACCTCAATTTTTGCCAAATCTTAAAAACTGTACTCTTTTGTCAGTTTTTTAATGTTGAATATCTTAAATAAGATCTCTGATGATCAACATTGTATAAAATTTAGCAATTTCAAGCATAAAAATGTTAATCTTTATGCTTATTGCATACCAAAGACTTGATTAAAAAACTTGGTGATAGGGAATCAATTTCTTACATCTGATTTAACTATACATTTAATATATGCCAAAATGTAACATGAAATCTTGATAAAAACAATAATTTGATTATTCGCAAGAAAAAAACCAACGCGTTCAATACTTAGGTACTACATGCAGCCCAATCCATCAGAAGCAAGAGTTAAGCAGATAGAGTACAAATTTAAGCCTTGTGTCAAAATGCTAATTTTGGTTGCTAAGGACTGTAAACAATAAAATTGACATATATTGTCATTCTTAAATACTTAATTTTACTCAGAAATTGATTAAGAATCTAAATATCAATAGATTTGTGGCATGAAAAGTCTTAAATTATACAATTCTGAGCTTGGTAAGTATGCCATAATAGTAAATATTTTTTTTCAAATTCTCCCTTTTAACTTGTTTTCTGAGTTCTGCTAGCTAATACGAGTAAAATGGCCTTTTATTTTTGAAAATTGGTTGAGTAATGAATATTTTATGAAGGTTAGCAGTTGACATTGAAACGCGACAAAAACTGATTTTAAAGAAAGGTGCCAAGTCAAAGTGTAAATCTTGTCTCTACCTCAATTTTTGCCAAATCTTAAAAACTGTACCTCTTTTGTCAGTTTTTTAATGTTGAATATCTTAATAAGATCTCTGATGATGCAACATTGTATAAAATTTAGCAATTTCAAGCATAAAAATGTTAATCGTTTATGCTTATTGCATACCAAAGACTTGATTAAAAAACTTGGTGATAGGGAATCAATTTCTTACATCTGATTTAACTATACATTTAATATATGCCAAAATGTAACATGAAATCTTGATAAAAACAATAATTTGATATATTCGCAAGAAAAAAACCAACGCGTTCAATACTTAGGCTACTACATGCAGCCCAATCCATCAGAAGCAAGAGTTAAGCAGATAGAGTACAAATTTAAGCCTTGTGTCAAAATGCCTAATTTTGGTTGCTAAGGACTGTAAACAATAAAATTGACATATATTGTCATTCTTAAATACTTAATTTACTCAGAAATTGATTAAGAATCTAAATATCAATAGATTTGTGGCATGAAAAGTCTTAAATTATACAATTCTGAGCTTGGTAAGTATGCCATAAGGTAGCAATAAACAGTTAGGAAAAAATACTAAAATTTGCCCTTATGAATTTTACCATCCCTTTTTATTGCTTTCTTGCAATATCAAGCTTACTGTTTGTGTCATATATGGGCATATGTATTGTAATCAGAATCTTCCATAGATTTTATATCCAGTATATAAAATGGTAAATATAATTTCTTTTTGGTGTATCCATGGCAACAATCTGCATTTATTTGTTATAAAATATTGCAAAAAGGGGGGGAAAGATGTCATATATTTCCCCAAAATTTGGCTAAAAGTAGAATTTCAATCGCTTGAAGTAATACCTTTTCTGAAACTGTGTACATATATCATTCAGCAAATCCAATGAAATCATATGTCTTTCATCTCATTTTTTTGTAAAATTGCGTCAAAAACTTCGTCGTAGAAAAAGAGTGTTTGTAAACAGTACATTAATTTCTGGACCGATGGCCGGTCTAGCTATGAAAATACGGATTGTCAAACAGAAAACAGCCCATAAAACATGTAAAAAATAATCTTGATGAACTTATAAACCACCTTTGAAGGCTAAATTAGCACTCATCTGTCTAAAAATGAATTTTATTACACAATAACTTTCCTATTTTAAAAATCCACAGGGGCCAAAATGCGAAACTAAACTCCTAACTGTGTATTGCTACCTTAAGGTAGCAATAAACAGTTAGGAAAAAATACTAAAATTTGCCCTTATGAATTTTACCATCCCCTTTTTATTGCTTTCTTGCAATATCAAGCTTACTGTTTGTGTCATATATGGGCATATGTATGTAATCAGAATCTTCCATAGATTTTATATCCAGTATATAAAATGGTAAAATATAATTTCTTTTTGGTGTATCCATGGCAACAATCTGCATTTATTTGTTATAAAATATTGCAAAAAGGGGGGAAAGATGTCATATATTTCCCCAAAATTTGGCTAAAAGTAGAATTTCAATCGCTTGAAGTAATACCTTTTCTGAAACTGTGTACATATATCATTCAGCAAATCCAATGATAATCATATGTCTTTCATCTCATTTTTTTGTAAAATTGCGTCAAAAACTTCGCGTAGAAAAAGAGTGTTTGTAAACAGTACATTAATTTCTGGACCGATGGCCGGTCTAGCTATGAAAATACGGATTGTCAAACAGAAAAAAACATAAAAATAATTGACTTATAAACACTTTGAGGCAAATTACACCTCTGCAAATGAATTATACACATAACTTCCTTTTAAACAAGGCAAGAACAACTCAACGGATGCACCTATTAAATATTTTTCATCCTTTTAATTTCGATTCTACAATAAGTAAATGGCCTTTTATTTGAATTGTTAGATAAATTAGAGTAGCATACATGAAACACAAACTGTTAAGAAAGTGCATAAGTGTAACTTGCACCTCAATTTTTGCATCTTAAACTGTACTCTTCATTTTTATGATACTATAATCCGATACAAATGTTAAAATACATTCACATAAAAATAATCATGAATAGCAAGTACAAAAACGTAAAAAACTAATCTAATTTTACCACCTTTATGCTTTGCATACAACTATGTTTGTCATATGGATATATAATCAGAATTTCATAGATTACCAAAAAGTAATAATCTTTGTGATCATGACATCTGCTTATGTTATAAATGCAAAAAGGGGAAGTTCTATTCCAAATTGCAAGTATTTCATCGTTGATATACTTTCTGAACTGTGTAAAATATCCAATCATGAAATGTTCTCATTTTTAATGTCTGCTGAAAGAGGTTGTAACAGACAGCAAAAACGATGTCAAAAAACACTAAAACATGAAAAATATTTTATCACTTTAGGCAATGCATACTGTAAAGATTATACATACTTCTTTTTAAATCACGGCAATGCAACTAACTCACGATTGCATATAGCAATACAGTAGAAAATACTAATTCTATATTACCACCTTTTTTGTTTCAATAAGCTACGTTTGGTCATATAGCAATATACAAATCTCCATAGATTAATCTATAAATAATATAATTCTTGTGTCATGCAACATCTCATTTATTTGCTTATAAAATATTGCAAAAAGGGGGAAAGTGTCATAATTTCCCAAAACTTGGCTAAAGTAAATTATCAATCGCTTGAAAGTAATACCTTTTTACAAACTGTGTACATATATTACAAATCCAATGCAAAATCAAATTCTTTCATCTCAATTTTTTTGTAAAATTGTACCATAAAAATTTTTTTTCAGCTTTAAAATTGTTTTGTAAACAGTACATTAATTTCTGGACCGATGGCCTTATTTAAAAAATTGGTTAAACAAAAACCATAAAACATGTAAAAAAAATTGAATGAACTATAAACACTTTGAAAGGCTAAATATGAATCTCTGTCTTAAAAATAATTTTTTACACAATATCTTTCCATTAAAAATCCACTGTGTCCAAAATGTCAAATAAACTCCTAACTGTTATTGTGACATTAGTAATAAAATTTTTTCAAATTTCCCTTTAAACTTGTTTTCTGAGTTCTCAAGCTAATACGAAAAATGGCCTGTTAATATTTTGAAAATTGGTTGAGTAATGAATATTTATGAAGGTTAGCAGTTGACATTGAAACGCGACAAAAACTGATTTTAAAGAAAGGTGCCAAGTCAGAGTGTAAATCTTGTCTCTACCTCAATTTTTTGCCAAATCTTAAAAACTGTACCTCTTTTGTCAGTTTTTTAATGTTGAATATCTTAATAAGATCTCTGATGATGCAACATTGTATAAAAATTTAGCAATTCAAGCATAAAAATGTTAATCGTTTGCTTATTGCATACCAAAGACTTGATTAAAAAACTTGGTGATAGGGAATCAATTTCTTACATCTGATTTAACTATACATTTAATATATGCCAAAATGTAACATGAAATCTTGATAAAAACAATAATTTGATATATATTCGCAAGAAAAAAACCAACGCGTTCAATACTTAGGCTACTACATGCAGCCCAATCCATCAGAAGCAAGAGTTAAGCAGATAGAGTACAAATTTAAGCCTTGTGTCAAAATGCTAATTTTGGTTGCTAAGGACTGTAAACAATAAAATTGACATATATTGTCATTCTTAAATACTTAATTTACTCAGAAATTGATTAGAATCTAAATATCAATAGATTTGTGGCATGAAAAGTCTTAAATTATACAATTCTGAGCTTGGTAAGTATGCCATAAGGTAGCAATAAACAGTTAGGAAAAAATACTAAAATTTGCCCTTATGAATTTTACCATCCCCTTTTTATTGCTTTCTTGCAATATCAAGCTTACTGTTTGTGTCATATATGGGCATATGTATGTAATCAGAATCTTCCATAGATTTTATATCCAGTATATAAAATGGTAAAATATAATTTCTTTTTGGTGTATCCATGGCAACAATCTGCATTTATTTGTTATAAAATATTGCAAAAAGGGGGGAAAGATGTCATATATTTCCCCAAAATTTGGCTAAAAGTAGAATTTCAATCGCTTGAAGTAATACCTTTTCTGAAACTGTGTACATATATCATTCAGCAAATCCAATGATAATCATATGTCTTTCATCTCATTTTTTTGTAAAATTGCGTCAAAAACTTCGCGTAGAAAAAGAGTGTTTGTAAACAGTACATTAATTTCTGGACCGATGGCCGGTCTAGCTATGAAAATACGGATTGTCAAACAGAAAACAGCCCATAAAACATGTAAAAAATAATCTTGATGAACTTATAAACCACCTTTGAAGGCTAAATTAGCACTCATCTGTCTAAAAATGAATTTTATTACACAATAACTTTCCTATTTTAAAAATCCACAGGGGCCAAAATGCGAAACTAAACTCCTAACTGTGTATTGCTACCTTAAGGTAGCAATAAACAGTTAGGAAAAAATACTAAAATTTGCCCTTATGAATTTTACCATCCCCTTTTTATGCTTTCTTGCAATATCAAGCTTACTGTTTGTGTCATATATGGGCATATGTATGTAATCAGAATCTTCATAGATTTTATATCCAGTATAAAATGGTAAATATAATTCTTTTTGGTGTATCCATGGCAACAATCTGCATTATTTGTTATAAAATATTGCAAAAAGGGGGGGAAAGATGTCATATATTTCCCCAAAATTTGGCTAAAAGTAGAATTTCAATCGCTTGAAGTAATACCTTTTCTGAAACTGTGTACATATATCATTCAGCAAATCCAATGATAATCATATGTCTTTCATCTCATTTTTTGTAAAATTGCGTCAAAAACTTCGCGTAGAAAAGAGTGTTTGTAAACAGTACATTAATTTCTGGACCGATGGCCGGTCTAGCTATGAAAATACGGATTGTCAAACAGAAAACAGCCCATAAAACATGTAAAAAATAATCTTGATGAACTTATAAACCACCTTTGAAGGCTAAATTAGCACTCATCTGTCTAAAAATGAATTTTATTACACAATAACTTTCCTATTTTAAAAATCCACAGGGGCCAAAATGCGAAACTAAACTCCTAACTGTGTATTGCTACCTTAATAGTAAATATTTTTTTCAAATTCTCCCTTTTAACTTGTTTTTGAGTTCTGCTAGCTAATACGAGTAAAATGGCCTTTTATTTTTGAAAATTGGTTGAGTAATGAATATTTTATGAAGGTTAGCAGTTGACATTGAAACGCGACAAAAACTGATTTTAAAGAAAGGTGCCAAGTCAGAGTGTAAATCTTGTCTCTACCTCAATTTTTTGCCAAATCTTAAAAACTGTACCTCTTTTGTCAGTTTTTTAATGTTGAATATCTTAATAAGATCTCTGATGATGCAACATTGTATAAAATTTAGCAATTTCAAGCATAAAAATGTTAATCTTTATGCTTATTGCATACCAAAGACTTGATTAAAAAACTTGGTGATAGGGAATCAATTTCTTACATCTGATTTAACTATACATTTAATATATGCCAAAATGTAACATGAAATCTTGATAAAAACAATAATTTGATATTTCGCAAGAAAAAAACCAACGCGTTCAATACTTAGGCTACTACATGCAGCCCAATCCATCAGAAGCAAGAGTTAAGCAGATAGAGTACAAATTTAAGCCTTGTGTCAAAATGCCTAATTTTGGTTGCTAAGGACTGTAAACAATAAAAATTGACATATATTGTCATTCTTAAATACTTAATTTACTCAGAATTGATTAAGAATCTAATATCAATAGATTTGTGGCATGAAAAGTCTTAAATTATACAATTCTGAGCTTGGTAAGTATGCCATAATAGTAAATATTTTTTTCAAATTCTCCCTTTTAACTTGTTTTCTGAGTTCTGCTAGCTAATACGAGTAAAATGGCCTTTTATTTTTGAAAATTGGTGAGTAATGAATATTTTATGAAGGTTAGCAGTTGACATTGAAACGCGACAAAAATGATTTTAAAGAAAGGTGCCAAGTCAGAGTGTAAATCTTGTCTCTACCTCAATTTTTTGCCAAATCTTAAAAACTGTACCTCTTTTGTCAGTTTTTTAATGTTGAATATCTTAATAAGATCTCTGATGATGCAACATTGTATAAAATTTAGCAATTTCAAGCATAAAAATGTTAATCGTTATGCTTATTGCATACCAAAGACTTGATTAAAAAACTTGGTGATAGGGAATCAATTTCTTACATCGATTTAACTATACATTTAATATATGCCAAAATGTAACATGAAATCTTGATAAAAACAATAATTTGATATATTCGCAAGAAAAAAACCAACGCGTTCAATACTTAGGCTACTACATGCAGCCCAATCCATCAAAGCAAGAGTTAAGCAGATAGAGTACAAATTTAAGCCTTGTGTCAAAATGCTAATTTTGGTTGCTAAGGACTGTAAACAATAAAATTGACATATATTGTCATTCTTAAATACTTAATTTACTCAGAAATTGATTAAGAATCTAAATATCAATAGATTTGTGGCATGAAAAGTCTTAAATTATACAATTCTGAGCTTGGTAAGTATGCCATAAGGTAGCAATAAACAGTTAGGAAAAAATACTAAATTTGCCCTTATGAATTTTACCATCCCCTTTTTATTGCTTTCTTGCAATATCAAGCTTACTGTTTGTGTCATATATGGGCATATGTATGTAATCAGAATCTTCCATAGATTTTATATCCAGTATATAAAATGGTAAAATATAATTTCTTTTTGGTGTATCCATGGCAACAATCTGCATTTATTTGTTATAAAATATTGCAAAAAGGGGGGGAAAGATGTCATATATTTCCCCAAAATTTGGCTAAAAGTAGAATTTCAATCGCTTGAAGTAATACCTTTTCTGAAACTGTGTACATATTCATTCAGCAAATCCAATGATAATCATATGTCTTTCATCTCATTTTTTTGTAAAATTGCGTCAAAAACTTCGCGTAGAAAAAGAGTGTTTGTAAACAGTACATTAATTTCTGGACCGATGGCCGGTTAGCTATGAAAATACGGATTGTCAAACAGAAAACAGCCATAAAACATGTAAAAAATAATCTTGATGAACTTATAAACCACCTTTGAAGGCTAAATTAGCACTCATCTGTCTAAAAATGAATTTTATTACACAATAACTTTCCTATTTTAAAAATCCACAGGGGCCAAAATGCGAAACTAAACTCCTAACTGTGTATTGCTACCTTAAGGTAGCAATAAACAGTTAGGAAAAAATACTAAAATTTGCCCTTATGAATTTTACCATCCCCTTTTTATTGCTTTCTTGCAATATCAAGCTTACTGTTTGTGTCATATATGGGCATATGTATGTAATCAGAATCTTCCATAGATTTTATATCCAGTATATAAAATGGTAAAATATAATTTCTTTTTGGTGTATCCATGGCAACAATCTGCATTTATTTGTTATAAAATATTGCAAAAAGGGGGGGAAAGATGTCATATATTTCCCCAAAATTTGGCTAAAAGTAGAATTTCAATCGCTTGAAGTAATACCTTTTGAAACTGTGTACATATATCATTCAGCAAATCCAATGATAATCATATGTCTTTCATCTCATTTTTTTGTAAAATTGCGTCAAAAACTTCGCGTAGAAAAAGAGTGTTTGTAAACAGTACATTAATTTCTGGACCGATGGCCGGTCTAGCTATGAAAATACGGATTGTCAAACAGAAAACAGCCCATAAAACATGTAAAAAATAATCTTGATGAACTTATAAACCACCTTTGAAGGCTAAATTAGCACTCATCTGTCTAAAAATGAATTTTATTACACAATAACTTTCCTATTTTAAAAATCCACAGGGGCCAAAATGCGAAACTAAACTCCTAACTGTGTATTGCTACCTTAATAGTAAATATTTTTTTCAAATTCTCCCTTTTAACTTGTTTTCTGAGTTCTGCTAGCTAATACGAGTAAAATGGCCTTTTATTTTTGAAAATTGGTTGAGTAATGAATATTTTATGAAGGTTAGCAGTTGACATTGAAACGCGACAAAAACTGATTTTAAAGAAAGGTGCCAAGTCAGAGTGTAAATCTTGTCTCTACCTCAATTTTTTGCCAAATCTTAAAAACTGTACCTCTTTTGTCAGTTTTTTAATGTTGAATATCTTAATAAGATCTCTGATGATGCAACATTGTATAAAATTTAGCAATTTCAAGCATAAAAATGTTAATCTTTATGCTTATTGCATACCAAAGACTTGATTAAAAAACTTGGTGATAGGGAATCAATTTCTTACATCTGATTTAACTATACATTTAATATATGCCAAAATGTAACATGAAATCTTGATAAAAACAATAATTTGATATATTCGCAAGAAAAAAACCAACGCGTTCAATACTTAGGCTACTACATGCAGCCCAATCCATCAGAAGCAAGAGTTAAGCAGATAGAGTACAAATTAAGCCTTGTGTCAAAATGCCTAATTTTGGTTGCTAAGGACTGTAAACAATAAAATTGACATATATTGTCATTCTTAAATACTTAATTTACTCAGAAATTGATTAAGAATCTAAATATCAATAGATTTGTGGCATGAAAAGTCTTAAATTATACAATTCTGAGCTTGGTAAGTATGCCATAATAGTAAATATTTTTTTCAAATTCTCCCTTTTAACTTGTTTTCTGAGTTCTGCTAGCTAATACGAGTAAAATGGCCTTTTATTTTTGAAAATTGGTTGAGTAATGAATATTTTATGAAGGTTAGCAGTTGACATTGAAACGCGACAAAAACTGATTTTAAAGAAAGGTGCCAAGTCAGAGTGTAAATCTTGTCTCTACCTCAATTTTTTGCCAAATCTTAAAAACTGTACCTCTTTTGTCAGTTTTTAATGTTGAATATCTTAATAAGATCTCTGATGATGCAACATTGTATAAAATTTAGCAATTTCAAGCATAAAAATGTTAATCTTATGCTTATTGCATACCAAAGACTTGATTAAAAAACTTGGTGATAGGGAATCAATTTCTTACATCTGATTTAACTATACATTTAATATATGCCAAA
This sequence comes from Mytilus edulis, assembly GCA_019925275.1. NCBI lineage: Eukaryota > Metazoa > Mollusca > Bivalvia > Mytilida > Mytilidae > Mytilus > Mytilus edulis. The sequence continues at coordinate 59,486,240 of CM034354.1, read as the reverse complement.
ATGTAACATGAAATCTTGATAAAAACAATAATTTGATATATTCGCAAGAAAAAAACCAACGCGTTCAATACTTAGGCTACTACATGCAGCCCAATCCATCAGAAGCAAGAGTTAAGCAGATAGAGTACAAATTTAAGCCTTGTGTCAAATGCCTAATTTTGGTTGCTAAGGACTGTAAACAATAAAATTGACATATATTGTCATTCTTAAATACTTAATTTACTCAGAAATTGATTAAGAATCTAAATATCAATAGATTTGTGGCATGAAAAGTCTTAATTATACAATTCTGAGCTTGGTAAGTATGCCATAATAGTAAATTATTTTTTTTAAATTCTCCCTTTTAACTTTTTTCTAGTTGTGCTAGCTAATAATAAATTCCTTTTATTTTTAAAATGGTAAATAATATTTTTTGGGTTACCATGACATTGAATGTAAAAAATATTAAAAAAGGTGCAAAGATGTCATTTTTCCCAATTTGGCAAAAAAACTGTCACCCTTTTGTCAGTTTTTTAATGTTGAATATCTAATAGATCTCTGATATGCAACATTGTATAAATTTAGCATTTCAAGCATAAAATGTTAATCTTATGCTTAATTGCATACCAAAGACTTGATTAAAAAACTTTGGTAATAGGGAATCAATTTCTTACATCTGATTTAACTATACATTTAATATATGCCAAAATGTAACATGAAATCTGATAAAAAACAAATAATTTGATATATTGACAAGAAAAAAACCAACGCTTCAATATTAGGCTACTACATGCGCCCAATCCATCAGAAGCAATAGTTAAGCAGATTAGAGTACAAATTTACAGCTTGTGTCAAAATGCCTAATTATGTGTTGCTAAGACTGTAACAATAAAATTGACATATATTCATTCTTAAATACTTAATTTACTCAGTAAATTGATTAAGAATCTAAATATCAATAGATTTGTGTGCATGAAAAGTCTTAAATTATACAATTCTGAGCTTGGTAAGTATGCCATAAGGTAGCAATAAACAGTTAGGAAAAAATACTAAAATTTGCCCTTATGAATTTTACCATCCCCTTTTATTGCTTTCTTGCAATATCAAGCTTACTGTTTGTGTCATATATGGGCATATGTATGTAATCAGAATCTTCCATAGATTTTATATCCAGTATATAAAATGGTAAAATATAATTTCTTTTTGGTGTATCCATGGCAACAATCTGCATTTATTTGTTATAAAATATTGCAAAAAGGGGGGGAAAGATGTCATATATTTCCCCAAAATTTGGCTAAAAGTAGAATTTCAATCGCTTGAAGTAATACCTTTTCTGAAACTGTGTACATATATCATTCAGCAAATCCAATGATAATCATATGTCTTTCATCTCATTTTTTTGTAAAATTGCGTCAAAAACTTCGCGTAGAAAAAGAGTGTTTGTAAACAGTACATTAATTTCTGGACCGATGGCCGGTCTAGCTATGAAAATACGGATTGTCAAACAGAAAACAGCCCATAAAACATGTAAAAAATAATCTTGATGAACTTATAAACCACCTTTGAAGGCTAAATTAGCACTCATCTGTCTAAAAATGAATTTTATTACACAATAACTTTCCTATTTTAAAAATCCACAGGGGCCAAAATGCGAAACTAAACTCCTAACTGTGTATTGCTACCTTAAGGTAGCAATAAACAGTTAGGAAAAAATACTAAAATTTGCCCTTATGAATTTTACCATCCCTTTTTATTGCTTTCTTGCAATATCAAGCTTACTGTTTGTGTCATATATGGGCATATGTATGTAATCAGAATCTTCCATAGATTTTATATCCAGTATATAAAATGGTAAAATATAATTTCTTTTTGGTGTATCCATGGCAACAATCTGCATTTATTTGTTATAAAATATTGCAAAAAGGGGGGGAAAGATGTCATATATTTCCCCAAAATTTGGCTAAAAGTAGAATTTCAATCGCTTGAAGTAATACCTTTTCTGAAACTGTGTACATATATCATTCAGCAAATCCAATGATAATCATATGTCTTTCATCTCATTTTTTTGTAAAATTGCGTCAAAAACTTCGCGTAGAAAAAGAGTGTTTGTAAACAGTACATTAATTTCTGGACCGATGGCCGGTCTAGCTATGAAAATACGGATTGTCAAACAGAAAACAGCCCATAAAACATGTAAAAAATAATCTTGATGAACTTATAAACCACCTTTGAAGGCTAAATTAGCACTCATCTGTCTAAAAATGAATTTTATTACACAATAACTTTCCTATTTTAAAAATCCACAGGGGCCAAAATGCGAAACTAAACTCCTAACTGTGTATTGCTACCTTAATAGTAAATATTTTTTTCAAATTCTCCCTTTTAACTTGTTTTCTGAGTTCTGCTAGCTAATACGAGTAAAATGGCCTTTTATTTTTGAAAATTGGTTGAGTAATGAATATTTTATGAAGGTTAGCAGTTGACATTGAAACGCGACAAAAACTGATTTTAAAGAAAGGTGCCAAGTCAGAGTGTAAATCTTGTCTCTACCTCAATTTTTTGCCAAATCTTAAAAACTGTACCTCTTTTGTCAGTTTTTTAATGTTGAATATCTTAATAAGATCTCTGATGATGCAACATTGTATAAAATTTAGCAATTTCAAGCATAAAAATGTTAATCTTTATGCTTATTGCATACCAAAGACTTGATTAAAAAACTTGGTGATAGGGAATCAATTTCTTACATCTGATTTAACTATACATTTAATATATGCCAAAATGTAACATGAAATCTTGATAAAAACAATAATTTGATATATTCGCAAGAAAAAAACCAACGCGTTCAATACTTAGGCTACTACATGCAGCCCAATCCATCAGAAGCAAGAGTTAAGCAGATAGAGTACAAATTTAAGCCTTGTGTCAAAATGCCTAATTTTGGTTGCTAAGGACTGTAAACAATAAAATTGACATATATTGTCATTCTTAAATACTTAATTTACTCAGAAATTGATTAAGAATCTAAATATCAATAGATTTGTGGCATGAAAAGTCTTAAATTATACAATTCTGAGCTTGGTAAGTATGCCATAATAGTAAATATTTTTTTCAAATTCTCCCTTTTAACTTGTTTTCTGAGTTCTGCTAGCTAATACGAGTAAAATGGCCTTTTATTTTTGAAAATTGGTTGAGTAATGAATATTTTATGAAGGTTAGCAGTTGACATTGAAACGCGACAAAAATGATTTTAAAGAAAGGTGCCAAGTCAGAGTGTAAATCTTGTCTCTACCTCAATTTTTTGCCAAATCTTAAAAACTGTACCTCTTTTGTCAGTTTTTTAATGTTGAATATCTTAATAAGATCTCTGATGATGCAACATTGTATAAAATTTAGCAATTTCAAGCATAAAAATGTTAATCGTTATGCTTATTGCATACCAAAGACTTGATTAAAAAACTTGGTGATAGGGAATCAATTTCTTACATCTGATTTAACTATACATTTAATATATGCCAAAATGTAACATGAAATCTTGATAAAAACAATAATTTGATATATTCGCAAGAAAAAAACCAACCCGTTCAATACTTAGGCTACTACATGCAGCCCAATCCATCAGAAGCAAGAGTTAAGCAGATAGAGTACAAATTTAAGCCTTGTGTCAAAATGCCTAATTTTGGTTGCTAAGGACTGTAAACAATAAAATTGACATATATTGTCATTCTTAAATACTTAATTTACTCAGAAATTGATTAAGAATCTAAATATCAATAGATTTGTGGCATGAAAAGTCTTAAATTATACAATTCTGAGCTTGGTAAGTATGCCATAATAGTAAATATTTTTTTCAAATTCTCCCTTTTAACTTGTTTTCTGAGTTCTGCTAGCTAATACGAGTAAAATGGCCTTTTATTTTTGAAAATTGGTTGAGTAATGAATATTTTATGAAGGTTAGCAGTTGACATTGAAACGCGACAAAAACTGATTTTAAAGAAAGGTGCCAAGTCAGAGTGTAAATCTTGTCTCTACCTCAATTTTTTGCCAAATCTTAAAAACTGTACCTCTTTTGTCAGTTTTTTAATGTTGAATATCTTAATAAGATCTCTGATGATGCAACATTGTATAAAATTTAGCAATTTCAAGCATAAAAATGTTAATCGTTATGCTTATTGCATACCAAAGACTTGATTAAAAAACTTGGTGATAGGGAATCAATTTCTTACATCTGATTTAACTATACATTTAATATATGCCAAAATGTAACATGAAATCTTGATAAAAACAATAATTTGATATATTCGCAAGAAAAAAACCAACCCGTTCAATACTTAGGCTACTACATGCAGCCCAATCCATCAGAAGCAAGAGTTAAGCAGATAGAGTACAAATTTAAGCCTTGTGTCAAAATGCCTAATTTTGGTTGCTAAGGACTGTAAACAATAAAATTGACATATATTGTCATTCTTAAATACTTAATTTACTCAGAAATTGATTAAGAATCTAAATATCAATAGATTTGTGGCATGAAAAGTCTTAAATTATACAATTCTGAGCTTGGTAAGTATGCCATAAGGTAGCAATAAACAGTTAGGAAAAAATACTAAAATTTGCCCTTATGAATTTTACCATCCCCTTTTTATTGCTTTCTTGCAATATCAAGCTTACTGTTTGTGTCATATATGGGCATATGTATGTAATCAGAATCTTCCATAGATTTTATATCCAGTATATAAAATGGTAAAATATAATTTCTTTTTGGTGTATCCATGGCAACAATCTGCATTTATTTGTTATAAAATATTGCAAAAGGGGGGGAAAGATGTCATATATTTCCCCAAAATTTGGCTAAAAGTAGAATTTCAATCGCTTGAAGTAATACCTTTTCTGAAACTGTGTACATATATCATTCAGCAAATCCAATGATAATCATATGTCTTTCATCTCATTTTTTTGTAAAATTGCGTCAAAAACTTCGCGTAGAAAAAGAGTGTTTGTAAACAGTACATTAATTTCTGGACCGATGGCCGGTCTAGCTATGAAAATACGGATTGTCAAACAGAAAACAGCCCATAAAACATGTAAAAAATAATCTTGATGAACTTATAAACCACCTTTGAAGGCTAAATTAGCACTCATCTGTCTAAAAATGAATTTTATTACACAATAACTTTCCTATTTTAAAAATCCACAGGGGCCAAAATGCGAAACTAAACTCCTAACTGTGTATTGCTACCTTATTTAAATTCGGGACCTCGGGATTTCGTTTTTTTAAGTCCGGGATTTCGGGATCAGGACCCCTCCTATCCCCCTCTAGATTGGAATAGTACAACAATAGCCTGATCGTCTGCTCTTAGCAACAAGTAAACATTCTGATCTGAATCTTTAAAAGTCTTGCATATTGCATGTTATTTTAAAACGCTGCAATGAATTAGACCAAAGCACAAGAGTTATCTTTCTTAGGTGTTCTGTACCCCCTTAAAGGCTTTTATATGGAAAAGTTCTTTTTCATCTGAGTAAAAAAAAAGCAGATTCTCCTACGTTTCGCATTTGCTTCAAAATATCGTACTGTTTAACCAAAATTCTTGGAGTCTATATACATATCTTACCTACTACTATGAATCGTCAATTTCCTTAAAAGAGTAAACTTTGTATAAATCTGACGACTCTTCTTGAAATGGATGTCCAAACTTGTTCATCCTTTCAGAAAGCTTTTAAAGTTTTTCGAAGAAATCCTTTTGTGTTTTCCTAGTCTTCATGACGTCGTTCATTTGATGTAGAATGACTCAAACCACTAAATCTTTCAAATTTATCTACCAGTCTACAGACTTCTGGTCCATCTACCATCCATCGTCTCGAATAAACGTATGGTACCAACATCGCCGTTGACGACTCATTATTCTGTGTTTGAGCCTGATCAATTGTAGTATAAGAAATCAACTTGCTGGTTTTACGTACAGTAAAAATTTGCAAATTTCATTGCCACCCTTGGGTGATGTTTGTGAAGTGAAGCCATATATTGGAGATGGATCGGTAACCATCGAGCTTAATTAGCACAGTCAAGACCAATATTGGAATCATACTTGACTGTTCGTAAAGTACGATATCTGACTCATGAAAGGAGCGTAATACTGAAGGCACATGAAGTTCTTCATTAATTTTTAACGCCAGATATGAAACTGTGGTCTCTTTCCTTACACCCGTTGATCACATACTTGAACGTCACAGAGTCATGGACTCTATATATTTTCTGTGTGTACGCTTTCATAACGTCTGGCATTATCAATTCAAGCAAACCACATGCATTAATCTGAAGCACGTGTCTATTTCTAATTACATTTGAACATACATGAAAAGCCTCTTTCATTCTAGGTGTTGCAATATTGGCTTCAGTGAGGCCACATGTCCATCCACTGTCACGCAATATATCACTTAGAATTTTAAAATAAGCCATTTTAATGTACAATCCACCAAACATGACGATAAACTTATGTTCTCCGTACAAATCTGGCCATTCGAACTGAAATCATCGCTTAGCCAATACCAAAGGGTTTATCTGCAGCTATAATTGATGTTTGTCCGATATTTAGAAAGTTAACCACCCTTTTCACCTTATCCATCGAATGCTTGATTGATCATTGCAACTGAAAGGGCGTGTTTTCAAACAGTGACATCAAAGAAGTAACACTTTATACTCGAACAGAAGAGCCTAGATGCTTAGAGGAATGAATGACGACAAAGATATAATTAAAAAATTCAAATCCTCATCTGTTAGATGAACTACGATTTCCATCATTGTGCCCTTGTAGTTCGTGTAATTCGTTCTTTTTTAATAAATAGTTAGCGCATGCGCGAAATTGTTAAACGCATGTGTATCATAACCTTAAAAAATGTCATCAAACAAATTCATAGCATCATTTAAAATTCAAAAGCGCTAAGCATGTAATAAATAGTTCAAATGCTTGTGTGTGAATTTTGTAACATTGTCACGCATGCGCAAACCCAGGACATGTCAAATATGCATTTCTAGTACAAGTACACACCCGTGATATCGCGGGTCCGTGACTGAATTAAATTATATAACTATGCCTAAGCCTTATTTTAGTAATTGGTATTGTCATCTGATAAAGTCATGTCGATTATAAGATACACAGTTTTCTCTGCTTTCAAATCTTTCTGTTTGAACCCGTCGACCTGGAACTTATCAATTATTGGTAATATTAATTATTTGGAAAACAAAAGGTCCTGGCTATCCAGGAATGGAGTATTTTTTAATCAACAGCACTGTCCTATATTAGTTATCTTAGAAAGGCTTGCTGATTGCTGAATAAAACTACAATAGGGAACAATTTGACAATTATTGAATTTAGTAGTGTCAGCCCTTTGATTATGACCCGTGTATATAGCAAAATCCTAAATACACCGTTTGGTGGTGCGCCTGTCAAATGCGGAATGTACAGATAAGATAATAGCTAACAGGTGAATATACTATTGGTATCGGTATCGGATTCGACCCGGAACTTGTTAATTATTGGCAATATTAATTATGTGGAAAACAAAAGGGTCTGGAGTGATGTCATTTTTAATCTATACCATTGTCTTTTAATAGTTATATATAGAGTTGAATTCTTTGATTTGTCGTTTTTACCCGATGACGGCTGACAAATTGGGCCTCGTAATTTTAGTATTATAGATATACATGTCACATGTTCAGAAGGTATCCACCAAACCTGATAATACTTTTTTACTCAAAGAAGGTCAAAGAAAACGTTTTCCAGAAAATAAGTATTTCAATCTGAAAAAAACCCAGCCATTTTAGAAAAGGTGGTGGCCATCTTGAAAAAATAAAATTTTCTTATGGCCAGTAGTTTTTTCTTTAAAAGTATAGAATAATGATGCTTCGTGCTAATTTTCATGCTTGTATCATTATTTGCACAATTCCCTTGATTTTGCTTGCTAATATATTCCACTATATTTTCAAAGGCCTTATTTGAACAATTTATTATCAGGTTTTTTATTGTACCTAGTGTACTTGTAAGTTGAATAGACAATTTAGTAGTGGAACAATGGCTTGAAGATGAAATAATCTATATTTGTAAGACTTTTCGTGTAGCTTCGGAAGCCAGTACATAGTTGGGACTTTCATTGTATTTGGTTCTGCTTGTAAAGAAGTAGCTAAAAGTTTGTGTTTGTTACAGATGTCATTTTCTGAAAATGAAATCAGTTGGAATGTTGGTGAATTCGTGATTTCCTTTTGCAGAAGCTCAATATGAAATTTACGTCAAACAACAATGATATTATTAGCAGCTTTATCAGGTGGGACAAAAACAAATTCCTTTGCTATTTCTTTTAGTTTATGTTTGATACACGAAATAGGGTTTTTATGGTTGTTGTTTAGAGTAAAAGTTTGATTGCCTAGATCGTTTCAAGGTTGAGCTAGCACATCAAGTCATATTTCATCAGCTGATCCGGCCCCCTTTTTCAGCGTCTATCAACTTCCCACACGCTTTAAAGATGGAAATTTTTTTAAAGTAAAGTTTGTTTAAATTATATCATAACGCGGTTCAGGCCCATATATTTTTCTTATTAAAGAATGAATATGTATGTAGATAATACTGTATCTTCCTTTTAAATTGTGATATTCACGTTTTTAAAAAACGTCAAGCAAATTAAAATAACTTTACTGCGTTATAAACCATGTATCGATGTCTACTGGAAGTACACGAAAAGTTTCATAATTGACTTACCTAGCACAGTCAAATTGAAATGGAGATATACTTTAAGTTTTTTTATGCATATATCTTTAAATAATTTTAAATTCACGTACGTTCTAACATTTCTTTGGTATGATTTCGTTTGATTTATATAATCATATTACAACCACAAAAAATGAGGGTCAAAGAAAGAAGGAGAAACAGGAGAAAAGATCGATTGAACCTGGTATTATAGGTAGCTAAACCTTTCACATGTACAGATCTTCTATATTTGACAAAATGCTCTTGATTTTGACCTTGGCACAGTGTAAACAATCAGTTCAAGAGCGTGTCTAAATTTATTAAAATCATAAATGGAAGTTTTAAATAATAAAAAAAATATGTTTAATTGTTAAATGTGATGTGAACATTTTCAAACAGAATATTTATTTCTTTCATGTTGAAATCTGATCTCAACACTTTAAGTAATCTCTTTTTGTGTATGCAATGTCAAATTTGATTTACCAATTTATAATACTTTATTATATACTTAGCATTGATATGATAGGTTTTGCATATGTGTAATGAGCGGAAGTACACAAGCCATAATTTCCCACCCGGAAACTATGGGATAACCCATATCAGGTGCATCTCGTGCACAAAACCCATAATAGTGCCTCTCGTGCAAGTTACTTGCGGTGTTTCCGGTATCGGTTGTTTACTTTTCCATTGTGACGTCAAATATTTTTTATGACGACGTCAAAATTTACAGGATCTTTTGTGGGGATAGTTTAGTACTTGCTAAAAATGCCATTGACAATTATGAATCATTTTATAGTACAACAAACATGGAGTAATAATGATCATAAAACTCTTCCAAATTTTCCATGTTTCAAAATGCCTCTATAGGAAATGTTACCATAAATATAAATATATGAAGGTAGTGATGCTGTCTTTGAACAATTATAGTATATTTGATTCATAAGTTAACTTTTTTATAAAGTTTTTGACTGTTTAAGTAATTGGATTTGTTTATTTGCCTTACATAAACTATTGTCGTAAGTATATGATAAAGCGATTAATACATGGCCTTTTCCATATTAGCCTGGGTATCATCCCTCGACCCATATCAGCACCTCGACTCCGTCTCGGGCTGATATGGGGGTCTCGGGATGATACCTAGGCTGGTATGGAAAAGGCCATGTATTAATCTCTAGCTAATACGAAATTGAAAAAAAATAAAATATGAATTTTTTTGGTTCAGTCATTAATATAAGTGAAATGATGAAATCATAATTCGTTTTTAGCAACCAATTTGGTTCAATTTTGTCAAAATCGACAAAGAAACCTTGCTAATGAATTATTCACTTGCACGTGAATAATTCGACCTAATTGAATCCGTTTGTGATCTTAAATTTAACACAAAAACGGTAGATTGGAAACTCATGCATAAATCATGGTCCGCCTTTTAAAGGAAAAGAATGTCAATATTGAAAGTGAAACAGAGGTGAACAATATTGTTGACTGATGCTATCCTCAAAAAAATCAATCATATACAAGTAAAAACGACAATTGACTGTCAAATCAAACAGACATAGAAAATCAAATTACACGAGACGGCTATTTATTTATATCTTTGTTTAGGAGTATATCGGGTTATATGACAATCGGCAGTCTCCGTTGGTCATCTCGAAAGTTAATTAGATGGCGTCTAGACTTAAATACATACGAAATTCTGATATCTATCATCCAGTGCATGTAGTGATAACTGTTTATTTCAGACTGATTGTAATATGAATATACGTTTAAGTATGTTGTTAATCAAATATGAGAATTTAGGTCAAATCAGTGAACATGAATTTGACAGTTAGTGACCCTTTAATGAGTGATATTAACTGATCAGTGTTATATTGATTAACTGTCAAAAAGGTTGCATTTAAATTGTCTTGTTCAGATTAAAATGATATTTTTGTTTATCTAAAGCCAGGGTGTCAATGTTTTTGTAACAGTAAGGATAAATTATTCGAACAGCAGAATACTAATGTTGCCTTTAGTCATACCATCCTTTACAGCAAATTGGGTTTTTTTTCTCGTCATTTTTCCTCCCTCCCTCATTGACCTCTTTTTCTATTAAATTACAATTCATTGGTACTTAGTTGCATTTTTTCTTGAAATATTTGGAAAACTGAGTGCCTGTATATATATATATTATACCACTGCATCGAGTGCAGTACGATATTTATCCACTCGAGACAGTTATATTTTCAAATTTAAAACGCGAATCTCGCCCAGCGTTTTACATATTTAAAATTCAACTGTCGAGAGTGGATAAATATCGTATTACACGAGATTTGATGGTGGAATCTGTTTCTCTAAAGATTTTCAAACAATACGCAGGCAAACTTATTCCTTCTTTGCGACTGATCTGCAAAAACATGTGTTCTTTCTATGTGACGTCATCAGGCATGGTCGCCTTTTTTCATGCCGTCACAATAGGAAATTCAGAGGAAAACAAGAAAATTCGACGTCATAATCAGATTGTAACCAAAGAAGAACTGAGATCAAACCAACCACACGTTGATTAAATTTTTTTATAAAAATGGGTGCAGAAAGGGATAAATTGACGAAGAATTAGAGAAATGTATATAAATATCCACAAGACATCCAAATGATATAGAAAGTATCAACTATATGTCATCGTACAGTTAAACTTAAAATGTTCAACACAATCATACAAATGTTATCTGATATTTATTTAATGACTGGTCAGAAAATAAAATATCTGCTTTCAAAACCAAACTTGTGTTTTTTTTCTTTTTCTTAAGCAGCCAATGACGAGTAAAAAATAGAAAGCAGAAAGAAGATTTTTTTTGATACACCAACACAATTTCAATACCGTTCAGGAAAATACTCTGTCATGATAATTATCGCTTATTGTTCCAATAATGTCGCATTTCAAAGTCATAAAGTCATCATAAAATAGTTGTTTTGATGAGTGCTCTTTTTTCATAGGAAAATCCTTTACCTCCATTGTATTCAGATTATCAATCTTCATTGCATTCAGCTTTGATTTTACACCTTTGCGGTATACGACTATAACAAATGTCACTGTGGCAGTTAACAGGCCACAACCATTCCTGCTATAATACCTACAGCAATCTGTTCCTGTAAATGTATTTGACTAAGTATAGGCCTTAGTATATGATAAATATGTTTATAGTCAAGACTAAATATTGAGATACATTTGTTTCTTCTTTTCATTTTATTAAGTATTATAAAGAGGTATATCTTCGCGTTTCTTTAATTGGAATGTTTATCTAGTTATTAAACCATGTTCATTCCCTCAATAACTTCTGCAAATGTCTGTACCATTCAAAAATACAAAAGATGTTTTCAAGTCGTTCAGTTTGTTAACAAGATAAATGTAATTTATCGTTTGATTAATGCAGTGTGTATGGACATTTGATGTTGAATTTAACCTTCGAATTTGGACTTTCTGTTATATAACATTCGTTAGTTCGAAGATCAAACCTATGAGTCATATTTAATTTTCGCTTATACTTAGTCTTTGGTACAAGTCTAAAGAACACAATTGCATGAGGGTATATTTGTTTCCGCTATTTTAATTAAAAGTAAGATATCGTATGTCTGTTAACATGAATGATCAAATAATGAAATGGGTGACTAATTGCATCTGTAGTATTTACATATCGATATATCAGCACGATAACCAGTTATGAGAAGTAAACCCAATCATATCCTTTTAAGTACTAAATGTACGCGATTATTTATAAAATGTTAGCTCATACTGTTACAGTCCACAAAAAGACATGTCGATCTACTTGAACATATTGTTCCGAAAACGAGCAAATTAGTAATTGTTAAATTACTGAAAGACACACGCTTAAGAAGTCTTTGGTATCACTCAGATGGAGACATAGGAACCAGAGCAGAGTACTGTTTCGTTATAATTAAGAAGATATTTTCTATTAGACATTTGCGGAAACTAGGTCTATACCTAGGATTTAACTTTAGACTTATGACTACAGGTGACAAAAACAATTAATAAGATTAATTCATGACAAAATTATGTTTTGATGATCATGATGTGTTTGTAGATCTTACTTTACTGAACATTCTTGTTGCTACAATTATCTCTATCTATAATGAACTTGGCCCAGTAATTACAGTGGAAAATATTTTCTAAAAATTTACAAAAATTTACAAAAATTTATGAAAATTGTTAAAAAAATGAAAAATAAAGGGCAATAACTCCAAAAGGGTTCAATTGAAAATTTTGGTCATGTTGACTAATTTGTAGATCTTATTTTGCTGAACATTATTGCTGTTTACAGTTTATCTCTATCTATAATATTATTCAAGATAATAACCAAAACTGCAAATTTTCCTTAAAATTACTATAATTCTGGGGCAGCAACCCAACAACGGTTTGTCTGTTTGTCTTAAAATTCCAGGGCAGATAGATCTTGACCTGATAAACCAATTAGTCCCTGTCAGATTTGCTCTAAATGCTTTGGTTTCAGAGCTATAAGCCAAAATCTACATTTTACCCATCTATAATACTAAAATTACGAGGTTCAATTTGTCAGCCGTCATCACGTAAAAACGACGAATCAAAGAATTCAACTTTATATACAACTAATATAATACAAAGGTGTAGATTAAAAATTACACCACTCCAGGCCCTTTTGTTTTCCACGTAATTAATATTGCCAATAATTAGGAAGTTCCGGGTCGAGTCCAATACCGATACCAATAGTATAATCACCTGTTACCTATTACCTTATCTGTACGTTCCGCATCTGACAGGCGCACCACCAAACGGTGTATTCAGGATTAATATGCTATATACACGGGTCATAATCACAGGGTTGACACTACTAAATTGTCAAATTATTACCTATTGTAGTATTTTAATCCGTAAGACTTTCTAAGATAACAATACGAATACTAAAAATCTGGACTAAAAATAAGTTTCAATTTGTTAGCGGGCATGACGTAAAATAGAGAATCAAAGAATTCAACTTTATTTATAACTAATATAGGACAATGCTGTTGATTAAAAAATACTCCATTCCAGGACCTTTTGTTTTCCAAATAATTAATATTACTTATAATTGATAAGTTCCAGTTCGACGGGTTCAAACAGAAAGATTATATACTTTAATTCAGTCACGGACCCGCGATATCACGGGTGTGGTCTAGTATGTACTATTTTTAAACTAGATACCCCATAAATGATTGTGGCTAAGTTTTGTTAAATTTGGCCCGGTAGTTTCAGAGAAAAAGATTTTTTAAAAGAATACTAAAATTTTAGAAAAATGGTTAAAAATTGACTATAAAGGGCAATAACTCCTTAATGGATCAACTGACAATTTTTGTCAAGTTGACTTATTTGTAGATCTTACTTTGCTGAACATTATTGCTGTTTACAGTTTATCTCTATCTATAATATTATTCAAGATAATAACCAAAAACTGCAAAATTTCCTTAATATTACCAATTCTGGGGCAGCAACCCAACAACGGTTTGTATGTTTGACTAAAAATTTCAGGGCAGATAGATCTTGACCTGATAAACAATTTAGCCCACGTCAGATTTGCTCTAAATGCTTTGGTTTCAGAGCTATAAGCCAAAATCTATATGTTACCCCTATGTTCTGTTTTTAGCCATGGCGGCCATCTTGGTTGGTTGGCAGGGTCACGCCACACATTTTTCAAACAAGAGACCCCACTGTTGATTGTGGCCAAGTTTGGTTAAATTTGGCTTAGTAGTTTCAGAGGAGAAGATTTTTTGTAAAGATTTACGGACGACAGACGACCAACGACGGGCGACGCACGCCAAGTGATGAGAAAAGCTCACTTGACCTTTCAGGCCAGGTGAGTTAAAAATGAAATCAACACGTCTAAATGTCATGTGTCTGAGGCGCTTTTCTGGATTCACCACGAAGACCGAATATTTGAAGACAGGGATTTATAAGGACCGAAAACATGGAAGGTGTAGATAGATGTATGTTAAAATATATTATCAGTAGGAGCAATACACTTTCCCCGCAAAACAGGATACTTTTTACGTAGTAGTTAGTATACAAAAATTAGCAAAAATATTGTTCAAAGGATACTCTACAAACTGTGCCTTTGAAAAGCTTAGGGAAATGAGATAAGCAAGTAACATAACATAAAGATTACAATCGCCACAGGGCAGTAAAACTGAAATTATAGAAATGTTGGTGTCGGTTTTTGTATGCACAATTACAACTTTGTATGCGAAACTGTTGCTTTGTCGACTTAAATAGATTATGATTTGTTCAAGATTTCTTCTCGTCTGCTACACTTTTGCATTGTTTATCCATATCAATCAGTTAAATAGATTTGTGTTTAAACTTTGTGTGGAAATGAACAACGTCGCAGTGAGTGTTCCTGGGCTGTTTCGGGGTATGGAACACCCCCGTTTTTGACGATCAATGCTTTTGAATGGAAATATGGTCAGGCCCCTTCTCCCTTTTTTCCTTGTTGGAGTCCCCTTCTGAAAATGGCTGGATCAGCCGCTGCGGCGTCAAAGCACTCTATATAACAATCCCACGAAAAAAAGTACCAGTCTTGGAACAGGGGTTAAAGCTCATGTTTCCAGCATAACAGTCCCTTCCATGTTCATGGATGATTATTATCGACACTATGAAAAAAAAAGTTCAAACTGATTCCCAAGATCTGTACTATAATAAAATAAATCCAAGATGGATCTCGTTTGTGGTTTGTTGTTTGTTGCTGTTGAAAACACTGCTAGCAAAGATTTAACTATTTTCCTACACATTACTCTTACATTTCTACTGAGTCTGGCTAATGGCCTAACTTATATTTCCGACATAAAGAAGTTCGTTTATAACTTCTTTGGTTGTTGTTGGTTTTTTTCTCGAATAGTTGCGATTTTTTTCTATTGAAACCACAAACAAAGACAAATGTATTTGTCTTATTCAGGAAAAATAAAAGATTTCAAAAATGTTTTTTCCTTCTTTTGGTTTTTTTTTATGCCCTTTTATCCCCTTCATCTCAGCCAATGATTGCATATTGGATAGGGACATACATTTGGCCTTGCAACAGGCCACATACAGACCCCTCAAAGAAGTGTTGCAATAGTTCTCAATGTGCAAAAAGCGTGGAACTCTCTTCACAAAAGGTATCGGATTTAACGTCACCATTCTAACCGGACGTGGCTGCAAACTTGATACATCCAGCACAGCCAAACGGACGCCCCACTTTGGCAAGCGTTTTACCGTCGGTAAGTAGAAGACCAATTGACCATATTTCTATTTGCAAGTCACCCTCAGAGATAAGACAAATAGTCTTATTATAACAAGAGTTGTTTCCCTTCAATGCTTATTGTTCTAAATCAATTGTTAAAAAAAGAATTCACATAATAGATAAGATCTAAGTTACATGTCTAAATGTTTAAAATATGTATCTGATTACTTAGACAGGGATAATGTAAATAAAGGCAACAGTAGTATATCGCTGTTCGAAATTCATAAATCGATTGATCAATACCAAATCCGGGTTACAAGACCAAAACTGAGGGAAACGCATCAAATTTAAGAGGAGAACTACGACACAACAGAAACACAGCATTAAAATGTTACACACACAGAAAGGATCTATAATATAACAATGGCTATTTACCTGACTTGGTACAGGACATTTTAAGAAAATAATAGTGGGTTGAGCCTTGTTTTTACGGCATGCCAAAGCTGCCACTTTTATGGCAATGTTAAATATTACATTGAAATGACAACATTACATGACAGGACTACAATACAAATAAATGGTAGAACATACAGGACAGAGAAACACACGAATAATGATTATATTAAACGTCTAAGGAAAACCCTTGTATATATTGTGACAACTGTTAGTTCAACTTTGATAATAAAGGAGATAACAAGAGCCGAATACAAGTTACGTAGTGTATCTAATAAATATTAAAATATAACGTAATATATATATGCAGTCCTTCAAATTGTTTGGTACAGATTGTATAACACTAAAAACATTTTAAATATCAGTATTTTAGTTTCATATCAATAATTTAAAATTCTTCATTCCCCATCTGGTTATTGACGTTAATTACATTTGACTCAAGTTATCAGATCAACCACATTAGCAGTAAATAGACCCCCATATTGACTTCGTTGCCTGTTGTGATATCGTATTCAACAGATTCATTTGCATGCATTGATATAATTCGGGAACAACATATCTGTGCAAATCAAATATCTATTAAATAAACTCATCATGGATGCCAGGACTAAATTTTGTATATACGCCAGACGCGCGTTTCGTCTACAAAAGATTCATCAGTGACGCTCGAATCAAAAAAAGTAAAATAGGCCAAATAAAGTACGAAGTTGAAGAGCATTGAGAACAAAATTCCTAAAAGTTTTGCCAAATACAGCAAAGATAATCTATGCCTGAGGTAGAAAAGTAGAGAACCGGATGTGTCGACATCATGTTTTGCATGAGTCATCAGTAGTACGAATTAAGACAAACCTTCAAAATAGAGAACCGGATTTATTTGATAAACTTGCAAATCAGATATTTTTTCTGTCATCTAATGATCTAAGACTGCAGACACATGACTCTGGCTAGTGAGAGATAAAACATACCGCAGCAATCCCCCAATTGATATAAGTGTTAGATCAAGTGTCGCAATATCATTTCAAGAAAGTCGATTAAACAAAAAATACACTTTTAAAAGTTAAAGCAGACACCAAGATCTATAATGAACAATTTAAAATGATACTTATATTAACGATGAAATTGTGGGACTTGATTTAACATAGCAAACTTTCTACTTTTAAGGTCCTTCTTTCTTCTATGCCAATTCAACGTACACTTGTTTTCATAAATACAAATTTACGTATGGTTCTATTAATTGGAATTATCGATACCTGCACAAGATTTTGTTCCATTATAGACGCCACTGCCCAATGAAGACTGTCTTTCATGTTGCCAATGAATCGGTAGCCGAAAAGACAAACTGAGCCAGTGCTATTTTAAGATTGTAAGCTTAACGCGAAAATGAAAATGTAAATCTGTATATATATATACTTACATTGATAAAAAATACAATTTGATTTATTGGCGCCTTTTCTAATTTTTAGAAAAGAATAAACCAAAATAACTTATCCAATTACAACAGCGCGTATTGATTTCAAAACAATATTATATTTGAATAGTTTCATCAATATTTAATGTAAATGAATAACCAAAAACGAAAGCTATACCATTTCAAATAGGGTATTTATTCAACTATCTACACAATCTCCAGTTAGATCGTAACGTGAGTAAAATATTTGAAAATCAATAAAATATATCAAAAATTAAGAAAGCTGATTCAGAAAACGATATATATCCCGGATACGTAATTATATAATAACCCAAAGTTCTAATGTTTGCGTCACTGTAATGTTAAACACTGAAACCATATCTTAAATACTTAACGCGTGGTATCTCTTACATATTATTATATTTCATCATTCATTTGCCAAAGGACAGTATTATTTTTCAAGCATATATAGATAATTTCAAATCTCAAACAATTAACTATTTGATTTTCGCTGTGACTCATTTATTGAAACAAAAGTTGATTAATATTGCAAACCACTAATGCAGAAGTTCTTGATGACGGGTTTCAGCAACCTGAGAATAACATTAGTGCAAGGGCAACGTGTGTCTACATCTGATAATGACACTTATCGTTCTAATACAAATGTATCGCGAATACTACCCACTTGATTTGTTGCTTGTTTATAATCGGTATAAACAAAATATTATCTCCAAATATTAATATGATTAGAGAAAGCTAGCAAAACAATGTTTGTATTGAGGTTCTGCAAAAGGAAATCACGAATTCACCAACATTTCAACTGACTTCATTTTCAGAAAACGACATCTGTAACAAACACAGACTTTTAGTTACTTCTTTACAAGCAGAACCAAATTCAATGAAAGTCCCAACTATGTACTGGCTTCCGAAGCTACACAAAAAACCTTACAAATATATATTTATTTCATCTTCAAGCCATTGTTCCACTACTAAATTGTCTATTCTACTTACTAGTACACTTGGTCCAATAAAAAATCTGATTACAAATTGTTCAAATAAGACCTATGAAGATAGTGGAATTAATTACTTTTGGAGTGTCAAAAACTCGTTGGAAGTACTTGATAAATTTATTGCATGCATATATTGGTGATTTTGAATCTGTTCAAAGTTTTTTTTTTCTACCCTATATACCACTTTGCCTCATATTATTATTTAGAAACATTTCAAATCCCTAATTAACTGGACATTTAAAAAGTCAGAATGCGAGTACATATGTTCAAACTCTTTTAGGTAATTTTTTAGTAGCACAAACCAAAAAAATATGTCAATTGGACATGCTTTGATACTATATATGCGCTTGAATTTTTACTTGATAACATTTTTGTTCGCTTTGGAAATTCCGTATATCTATTATATTTTAGCGAGAGACATTTATGTATTACTGAAAATTATTAAACCAGGATTTTCGATATCACAAACTAGTCAAAACATTTACTAAATTTTGTCATCGGTATAAGGAGATAGTTCGTAAATATAACTCCACATGCATACATCTTATACGTCAGGTATTTCACATCCAATCTTTTATGTTAATATTCTTTGCAAAGCACAAAAATGTCAGTATTCACCTCAAAAGCTTACAAAACCTTTAAACAGAACAAAAAGATTAAATCAGGTCTTTAAAGATTGCATATTTTGGCTTTAATATTGATTCACTTATAGGGTCTTTGCATCGGAACTAAACTCATTTATTTATAACAAAAACAGTTGTTAGCATGACGCGGGTTATGTTCTTCTCATATATTTTATGATAGTATGATACTAAACCCCTAACGGGAGGGATTGTGCCTCATATTCATATGATGAAGACATAATCTTTCAATCAGTTTAATTGAGGTTTGGAGCTGGCTTGTCAGTTAACTGCTAGTAGTCTGTTGTTATTTATGTATTATTGTTATTGTTATTTATTTTATTTTGTTAAATCTTTTGACATCGGACTCGGACTTTTCTTGAACTGAATTTTAATGTGCGTATTGTTTTTCTACATTGGCTAGAGGTATAGGGGGAGGGTTGAGATCTCATAAATATGTTTAACCCCGCCGCAAATTTGCGCCTGTCCCACGTCAGGAGCCTCTGGCCTTTGTTAGTCTTGTATGATTTTTATTTTTAGTTTCTTGTGTATAATTCGGAGTTTAGTATGACGTCCATTATCACTGTACTAGTATATATATTTTTAAGGGGCCAGCTGAAGGACGCCTCCGGGTGCGGGAGTTTCTCGCTACATTGAAGACCCATTGGTGGCCTTCGGCTGTTGTCTACTCTATGATCGGGTTGTTGTCGCTTTGACACATTCCCCATTTCCTTTCTCAATTTTATCAATATACCACTCATTGGGAACATCTGATCATAACATGAAGTCCAAAAAAAAAAGATTAAGTGTTTCGACAACTTTGCAATGCAAGGTCTAAGGCATACACATTCAACTTCTCAGCAATCACTTTGACATATGACTGTTTCGCCACCTCGATATCTAGGCGATTAGAGTAAGGTATTTGGAGAATGTCATCGTTCAGCAGTGAACTTTCTCTAAAATTGACTTCCTAAAACAGCACTACAGATACAATTAGATAACGTATTCCTATACTGATAGCTTGTTTTCAATTATTTGTTTTGGGTATCGTTTAAAACTATTGAACAATGAGATAGTAATTAATGATAGAGTAAAAGTCTTACAGATGTTTCACATCGTGACAAGATTAACCATATGTGTCACTGACAATCACAGATGATATCATTTGAAATAGTCAAAATAATGTTACCCTTATTTATTTTGATTATTCAGAATTAGACTGATTACCAACTTTGTAATTGTCATGATCAACATGTAGGTTCTATGCGTGGAGGAGACAATGGTAACCATTATAGGGCACCTTATAACATGTATTGTGTACTTCAAAGCAGGCGTTACATGGGGATTGTCTTGCTTTCTTTTCAATTACCTGTGGATTGTTATGATTCTCCACTGATTTGCTCTCTTATCTGTTTTTAATTACAGTGAAGTACTGACTTAACGATAATTTCTACCTTTTCGTATTTTATAAGAAACAAAATAAGCTGTACAAAGATTACAGCACTGATATGCAATCAGTAGCATTCACAATGACAGTGCATATCTATTTTGTAACTGTATTATAGTTATCATATATCTGAATACTAGCATATTTATACAATATACATTTACACATGCTACAGTTCAAATTAAAATTTATTACAAAAATGAAATCATTTAATTTGCTTAACTTATTTTTTTTTGGGTCATTTTCAGTTCTTAAAAATCTAAACATGGTTGAAATATATGATAGACATATCTTGTTCTATTCAGACTGTGCATTTGCATCATTGATTGGTTATAACTTTCAACGCATCTAGTATGTTAACGCGCAGGTCAAAAAGACAACGAGACTGCTCATTATGATTTCAAAGGTTAACTATCGGTATAATTGATATAAGTACTTTTAAAAAAGATAATACTCATGATCAGTTGATGTTGCAGAAATGTACAATGGAATTATATTTTTGATTTCTATTTACTCGTATATTAACTTCCAATGTACAGGTAAGAACATATATTTATCGTTACATTTCATTTAGCGACTTGCAAGCAGAAAAAAAGAGGGGCCAAAGATATCAGATGGACATTCACAAATAAGGATTGGGTGTTCTGAGGATAATTGATTAGATGACTTGACACCTGCTTAACGGAACATACAAATGATTGACGTGTTATTAGAGTGTATCTCAGTCGCGCGTCTGGCGTACTAAATTATAATTCTGATACTTTTGATAACTATTTAGACAGAGCTAATTGATCCTAAAATAAGAATTTCATTTTTTTGTTTGTTAAATGTATATCAATCTTACAGGTTGATGAAATCACGTACAAATATTATGTGGAATATAACATATTATCGTTGTCATATAAAATAAATGGATGTGGGGTGATTGTGAATTACACAAGGTCACTTGATACCAAATGGCGAGGAAATTAACAACAATGAATTGACGTACGGCCTTCTTAAGTGACCAAAGTCCTTTTCACATCTTAAGTTAGAAAAGTCCCAACATGATAAGGTAAAAAAAAATTCAATAAAGAAAATTAACAGCCCGATTTATTTTAAAGAGGCACTTGTTGTCAAATTCATGGTCATTGACTGATATGGGACTTTAAACATAGTAAAGCATTTATTCAAATTATAAAAAGTCTAAAATAAACAATTTACAAGGCATAGGGTCGATAATATGTCTCATCGTTGTATGGGTGTTTTAGTCTATACATAATCTAAGTCACTATCTGGTTGACCTACGAATACTGTCAATGGTCTTATTATTGATATCAATATAAATATAGATATGAATAGATAGTGAACTCGTGCAAATTGGATTTTCTATGTGTCTCTAATTTCTTATTACAGATTAAAGATATATTAAGTAATCATTTTTACCTGTATAAAAATGAGTTTTGTGGATTGCTATCCCAGGATAGTGGAAGGGTTGATCTCTCACAAACATGTTGAACCCCGCCACATTTTGTATGGGTCTGTCAGAAGTCAGTAGCCCGTAATTCAGTGGTTGTCGTTTGTTCATGTCTGTCATACTTATTTTCGTACAATAGTTTTGTTATGAATAAGGCCGTTAGTTTTTTCTCAATTGAATTGTCTCATATTTTTCATGTCAAGGCCATTTATTGCCGAGTAAACGGTAATAGTTTTTCTCATCGTTGACGCCCGCACGGTTCTATTACTGCTTACATGAACTTCATTTGATATTTGTTTGATAATTGTTTCATCGGAAATCATACCAAATATCCATATTTTTAAATGAAGATTTCAACAATGATATACCCCAAGGGTAACTGGAGTATAGAAATATGGTCACTTGGTCTTCTCCCGACCGGCAGTACAACGCTTGCCGAAGTGGGGCGTCCGTTTGGCTGTGCGGGATGTATCAAGTTCGCAGTCACGTCCGGACAGAAGGAGAACGTTAAATCCGATGCCTCGTGTAAAGAGAGTGCCACGCTCTTTGCACGTTAAGAACCCTTGCAACAACTCTGTGAGGGGTCCGAAGGTGGCCTGTTGCAAGGCAAAATTTCTGTCCCTATCCAATATACCCTCATTTTCCAGTGGCAGTCCAAATTTCCCCGACCATCATCTCAGATGGCCTCTATTGTATCTACCTACCTATTGTGTTTATTGTGAACTTGTTCTTGTCCTGAATATGCATGAAATATTTGCCACTGGACGTTAAGCAACCAACAATCAATCAATCAACAGCGATAGTAAAAATATGTAATAAACGAAGGCATTCTAGCTTGGATTTCAAAGTCTACTGATATTCATTTATGTGATTTTGAATTTCTTATTTCTTATTGTCTTATTCGGAATTTTTAAAACTTTTCAAAGACAAACGATTAATAAAAACGTATTCGGGCAACCATAACCTTGGTAATATTATATCTATTCTTTGCCAATTTTGTGATATCAAGTGCACTGGATATGAAAGTCACTAATCACTGGGAAACGTAGTTTGTTGTTCCTGAATCATCTCAGTTATGAAAATTATGCAACGGTGTTCATTCCACTTAAAAAGGCATTACTTTACGATATACTTTATGTCAACTTTCTTTGCTTTTAGTAATATGCATCGCAATTTACCACTGTATGGATGTGCAGCAACAAGCATTTAATCTTCACAAAATTTAATAAACATTTCAATTGAAATTTCCATTCTCCGTATGAAATAACAACTGTACCATTTTTTTTTTTATTTTGTGTAATTGTTTATAGTATCTAATATATACCTTAATCACGTCAGTATATCACATCAGTTTGTTGATCAACATATTTCAATTTATAGACTTAAAAGCTTACAAGTGAACAACTGTTTGATAATTAAAAGAAATAAAAATAACCAATTGCACAGGTAAAATTGTATAATTGTAATGAGTAAACTTTTTTACAAAATACAACAATAGAAGTAGCATTAAAACCATACAGTAAAACATGTCAAAATATATATCAGGTAAGATCCATAAGAAATAATGAAATTGTTTGTCGTAAAGTTAAACCAAATCAGTCAAGTTTTCCAAAATCTAAATCTAGTCAGAAGCTGAGTCATGCATTTTTTTCATATGTTCGTTCATTTTCAAATTTACAAGAGTCATATTAAATATCTCGTTTGATCACCGATGTTTAAGATCTTACCATATGTTTTGACATAATTAACAAGCAACAATCTGATGAGTGGTACAAGAAACAGAATGCAGACGTTTACAGATATTAATATATATTCAATTTTACTGATTAATTGATAACTTCTTCTCAGCAGTAACATACCGTTCGTTTATTCTTATTCAATTAACACATGCGCTCACATTTGCACAAAAATGGGGATTCATTCCTTAAACACAAACTTATCCGACTGTTACCTGGTCGAACGTTTAAAATCGTTATTTTATAATTTTTACAGTGCCATTATGAGCTGGTAGGTCGATACTATGTGTCAGTGTCTCGTCTGGCCATCACAAGTTGATTGACCGTTATGAAATATCCATTTCAGAGATGATACCGGATAGGTTCTTTATGTCATAATTACAATCCCGTTCTCTTTTCACGAACGTGACCTAACGAATTAGACTATTTACCGGCTCTTGTAATAAGAGCAACACGACGGGTGCTACATGTGGCACAGGATCTGCTTTCCCTTTCGGAGCACCTGAGATCAACCCCAGTTTGTGGTGGGGTTCGTGTTGTGTAGTCTTTAATTTTCCATTGTGTGTCATCTGAACTATTATTTGTCTGTTTGTCCTTTTCTTTTTGAGCCAAGGCGTTGTCATTTTATTTTCGATCTGAGTTTGAATGTCCTCCTGGTATCTTTAGCCCCTCTTTTAGTGATAGTCTTCTTAACCAAATTTAACAATATATGTCCAATTCTCGATTGTGACATTTACGACTGGGTTCAAAATCATGTGGCTGGTGATGCAAGGACGATCTATATGAAAATCATATGAAACTGTTCGTTAGTAACTATATACACCAATCTATTCAATTAAAATAAAGTTTTTTTCTTTCAGATTCTGTAACGGTTTATCGTTGTTATAAATTGATACCAAAGAAGTGGGATCCTCCTTTTTATGATACTGCTGTTACTAACATTTGGTGTGAAAACAAGTGTAAAGCTAATTCTTCACATTATCAATATTCTGGAACAAGCGTAAGTTTTAAAAGCTTAGAATAGTATCTTTAAAAGCAATTTTCATGTACACGTTACAAATTTGCTGGATGCAGAACTCAGAACTTACATTTTTTAAACACAACCAGCAAAACTGTTGGTGATTTACTTTTGTTGGAGAGCTACAACCTAAGTTTAAGTTCAATAACATAACACTTTAGCTAATTATATTTCGCCATAATGTTTACTTTATGACACCTTCGAACATCACAAGAGTAAATATTCATTTATCAAAGTCCGGGGGCGTTTTTTTTTTATTCTTCGGAAGTGAGCGATAAGATGTCCATTGCTGTTTTTTTGTGTTGGGAAGATCTTCTGTTCATCGTTCGCCTCTTTTTTTGCAATACGTGGTTTGGACGGCAGAAGCACAAAACAAACATGTCGTCGTTCAGTCAAAATGACTTTAATGAATTGATGGGTGCAGATATAATAGAATATGCGCTGTGTGATAAAAGTTTTTTAATGGTATTGCAGCCTTAGAACATCTATGTAGGGACTATTGGCTAAAATACATGAACGTCATGGACAATAGCAAAACGTTGACGACTCTTTGATATTCTTGGGAGGGGAGGGAGCAGGATTTACTATTCATTTTAATAGGTCTCTAAGCATGCCTATGTATGTATCTCCGGCTCTTATGAACTAAAAAGATGCGAGACACCAAAAAAAAAAAAACACACACACACACACCAAAAACAAGAAACATTATGACATAGATAGAAAACACGAAAATTTGAAGTTTCTGAAAGTCTCTTTAAAGCCAATTACTACAAAAAAATACATCTTGTTCACCAAAACTTAAGTATCAATATCAGTAGGGAAATCTTATTTCTTTTAATTTATATATATGTTTTCTTCAATACATTTGTTTTAGTCAAATAGTTGCTACTGTCGGGGGAACACGACACTACTGAATGCAACCAATTGGTTTCATCAATGTACAACACCTTATAAATGTGCAGGTGATTCTTCCGAATATTGTGGAGGTTATAAACACGGTTCTAAGAGGATAACAATATCAACAATAGGTAAATATAACCCTATAAAAAGTACATCTAAAGAAGTTAGAATATGACTGGTTAAAGACAAAGATGAAACTATGGTTAAGCGTCGATTTAATTCCAATAACAGTACACATGACCCAACATACTAAACTATATACTTAGCAACACGAACCCCATTAAAATATGAGTGATATCATGTGTTCAAGAGTAAGCAGATCATGCTTCACACGTGTCAACCATTAACCATACTTTTTGCCTCCAATTTTAACCGTAAAAATATCATTATTAGGGGACCATCAGTCAACATTTTGTTTTTATTTTAATCACTACTAAACTAACAAATATGTAACAACTAAACACAAAAACGTATATAGACAAAGCACATTAGCAAACATAAAATAAAATTGAGAATGGAAATGGGGAATGTGCCAAAGAGACAACAACCCGACCGTAGAGAAGACAAAAGCAGAATGTCACCAACAGGTCTTCAATGCAACGAGAAATTCTCGCACCCTGAGGCGTCCTTCAGCTGGACCCTAAACAAATATATACTAGTTCAGTGATACTAAACTCCAAATTGTACACAAGAAACTACAAGTTAAAATAATACAAGACTAACAAAGGCGAGAGGATCCTGACTTTGGACAGGAGATGTAGACCCAGATGTAGACATGCATGCCAGTTTATTCTGATAGTACAATTCATATTGGTAACAGTGGCAGTTCTGATAGTATAGCAAAAACTGCCCCAGTGACAATCAGGATGACGCTGACTTTGAAACACCAATCATATGTGTCAGGAAGTGTGTTTTGTGCCGCTGACTCAAGCCGAATATCTAACAAAGAAATTGAAATAGAAACAGAAATAATTAGAACTTGATGTTGGGATTAATGCATCAGTAAAATCGTGCGCCAAATAATCCTTCAAATATTTTAGATACAATATTTGAATCTGGAGAATTGAGTACCCAATTTGAACAGTCGAATGAATTCTGACATGATATTTGTTGAGAAATTAAATACAGACACATTTTTAATCCCAGCAATCCTGAGCTTCAACTTTGGCTATGTAAAGCGGATAAAAAGCTTGCAAACTGGTTGTCAGTATATTTCTCTCATATAAATAAAAAAGAGGGTGCAGCACTTCTTAATGAAAATGTAAAAACTAAAAGATGTTGCGCAATTCCCGATGCCACAATTCACTCACTGGCTCAAACAAATCATACTAAACTATATTTATATTTTATCAATACATGTTACTGTGTAATGATTGTATAATTTTTTTTTTATTGTTTATCAATGCATTTTTATAACGAAATCCCTGCCATTCATTATTGCACAAAATAATAACTGGTACACAACATTTATATTTCTTATCTCATACGATATAACAGAGCTTGCATATCCTTTGATGCTTTCTTGGATAGTTGGTTGATGTTTACTAGCACGATTTAAAACAAAAATTAAGTCAAATTTTCGTCAAATGTGATCTGCCGAGTACTTCGTACTTACACGAAAAAGACAGCGGGTATATCATGTACAGCAGAATATGCTAAACCTCTCATAGATTATTCCAGGTTCTTGATGAGGTTCGTGTTGTCAGCTTGACTGTTTTCTAGTTTCCTATGTGGAGTTTTGTTTATTGTTGTATGTCTGTTCGTTTAAGACGTATGTATTTGACTATCCCTTTAGTATCAATCATCTATGTTGATGTTTTTGAAGTTTGATTAACATATTTGTATAACTGCAAATACTAATATTGTAGCCTGATTATGACATCTTGTCATTAGTCCTTAGTTATCTGCTAGTTCGTTATTCAGTACATTCTTTGTTAAAAATATTTTCTTTAAAGATGCAATTGTGTGTATGTTTAATAAACAAAAAAATGTCAAATGTGGAAAAGTCAAGTATACTTGGTATAACTATAAGAAGTTAAGGTATAATTGCCAATGAAACAATTGTTCGCCAGAGACCAACCGGCGTAGATTAAGGAACAATCAAAAACGAAAAAGAAATATGCGATACAGCAACTGGAAAAACATCACTGAATTGTAGGCTCCGGCATTGGTGGAGGCACATTCAAAATGCCGCAGCTTTTAACATGCTTACATTAACATGTATGGACATTCCAACAATAGACAGTGGCGTAAGAACACAACAATCTATGAAAATAAGAGGAAAAACATGTCCAGATTGTGTCTTTTAACATAGGAGCACTAGTGTACTCCCCCTTTTCCCAAACAACAACAACAACACCAAAAGCAATTATTATATCATGTTTTTATGTGGAGGTAAATTGGATACATTTAATATTACCCTTAAAAGTTTTCCTACAAAACAAGAGAAGTCAGTGAAGGAGAGACGACATGAACTAATCTCATTCCAAATGATTTCCTAAGGCATAGGTATCCATTAAATTTCGGAAGAATCGATTGTACCGTGTCTTAATATAGATATTGAAAAATGTCCATTCTCAGTAAGACACATTCTTCGCAATTGAAAACCAAGTACGATCATAATTCAGACAGGTTAGACATTATACTAACGTTTCCCTCCTGTGTTATTCGTGACCAATATGATAGTCGCAATAGTGTTTAGTTCAAAATGATTTTGTCATTTTGTTGTAAGATTTAGACAAGCAGTCTGTTCAGAAAAATTGAGTAACATTTTGAAATTAAAGTTGACTTTCATTTTTTTCCAGAGCGAACAATAAGCTATGGAATTACATCACCTATGCCTATTGCATCCTGTAAAGACATGAATACCACCGACAGTATAGAAAAGCAGAGTACTCCTTTAACTACCACAACAGTAAATAGTTCTACTACGAAAAATATAAAAAATACTGTCTCAGGTACAGACGGTAAGTGATTTGAACATTTCAAACAAGAAATTGATCGTGGGTATGACTTGATTAGTTGAAGCTTCTACATCAAAATGATAAATGCCTAGCAATTGAACCGCATTCTATATCTATTATGGCACAACAACAAATATTAACGATATGCAGTAATCGAATCGCCGGTAAATTATGACGTTGCGATTGGTTTAACGCCGTCACGTGTCGACCCACAATATACGAAAAGGGTTTGTACATTTCATATGGGGTTCATAACATCACGTCTACTGTTAATGATGACGCCATATATTTGTGTTGTTGATTTTCATTGGTTGCTTTTCTACAATACGAATCAGGAAAATTACTACGTGTGATAAACTCATTAAACGGTTACTACTGATCCAATACAGACCAGAATTCTGCAAATATCTATAAATTTCGTCAAACCAATTATTCCCTACTCCGACTGATAAACATTCAGCAATCATTTTAACCTTTAATCTATAATCTTGACGACAACATGTTACTGTGACAGAATAATGCAATTTTTTTAGCGTTACTATAATACATATTATAAGTGCTCACAAAGATACATACAGTTACAAGTAAATGTAGCCATGTCACAATATCTGATCATACTGATTTAAATTCAGGTCACCAAGTAATTAGGGTTGCTTCTATGTGTAAAAGTTCTGAAATAAATTTTAGGTTATAAAACAGATTTTAGGGTCTGTTAAAATTTTCACAGCTTCACAAATTGCTTTCATTGGTTGTATTTAATTAACACCCTTAAAACTAGATGTACCTTATAATTTTTCTTCTAATTTTTGAATGCACAAATATCGAATAAGTTAATTGTTTCAACCGTTAATTAATGACGTATCATATAATGTTTTAACCCAAACATGTGTTATAATTTATCATTACTGTTCAGATGATTTGTTAGTTTTCGTTGATCTATATGGTATGCTCAGATTGAAGTCATGTCTTAATCAACGTCCGTTCCTCAAATCAACGATGATTCAAAATTTTAACCCTTCCAATCGACGTTCAATGTGACGTAATTAATAACAAAAACGACATGCGATTGAGCAGGAGACTATCATCGCGGTGTCTTATTTCATTAAAACATTTATCATCTGTATTTATGTTTTATCTTTTTGTGAAGTAGCTTACAGAATCTATAACTATTGTCTAATATTTCTTATATTGTTATCAAAATAAAAGAACACACACCAGAAATGAAAATAAAACATTCCCCAAGATTATATTAATCTTACATGGACATCTATATATGTATTGTGGCGATAGAATTCATATTCTCGTCTTACTTTGTCGTTGTTTTCAAATACCGCAGTGAATAAAAGACACGTGGGTATACTTTGTACAACAAGCAGACTCAAACAATAGAATAAATAAAACAAAATTCGTAAGGGTTCCATGGAACCCAATGTCTCGCCTACTTGTGCTGTTAATCGCAGACTCAACCAAAATGAGGATAAACATCAATAAAAATTTCCCTCTCGATGCTGTCTTTTGATTGAAAGAAGCTTCCAAGTTTGGTAAAAAAAATCCAGGATAGTTTATGAATCTAAAAAATGTTTTATAAACTTTAATTGCAGACTGTATGTAATGTTAACTTGAAGAAAAACTAAGTCCATTTATAAGTAAAATACGGAACTAGTTTTTTTTTTTTTTTACAAAATTTACTTCTGAATAATATCTTATGATCAGAAACAAGCTTTTGTCAAAGTTTGTTAGAAATCCAGGATAGTTTAAGAACATTATAAAAATTTTAAAAACTTAAACCACAGAGTGAATGTTTTGTTTCTGGCAAAAAAACTAAGTCCATTTATAAGTAAAATACGGAAAAGTGGAAATTTATTTTTACAAAATTTTCTTCTTGATACTATCTTATGATCGTAAACAAGCTTCTGTCCAAGTTTGGTACAAATCAAGGATAGTTTATGAAAGTTATTAAAATTTTAAAAACTTTAACCACAGAGTGAATGTAATGTTTCCTCGCAGAAAAACTAAGTCAATTTATAAGTAAAATACGCAAAAGTGGAAATTTATTTTTACAAAATTTTTCTTCTTGATACTATCTTATGATCATAAAGAAGCTTCTGCCCTAGTTTGGTACAAATCAAGGATAGTTTATGAAAGTTATTAAAATAAATTAAAAACTTTAACCACAGAGTGAATGTAATTTTTCCTCGCAGAAAAACTAAGTCCGTTTATAAGTGAAATACGGAAAAATGGAATTTTATTTTTACAAAATTTATGATACTTGGATACTTGCTTATGATCATAAACAAGCTTTTGTCCAAGTTTGGTATTTTTGGTAGAAATTCAGTATAGTTTAAGAAAGTTATTAAAAGTTCAAAAACTTTAACCACAGAGTGAATATTTGTGAACGCCGCCGACGACGACGGAATGTAGAATCGCTTAGTCTCGCTTTTTCGACTAAAGTCGAAGGCTCGACAAAAACATACAGCTAGTTGTTGGACTTGTATTTACCAATAACTTTTAAAGTTACCCTTTAATAAATTTGTGATTGCACTACGACAACTGTCCGTAATACGGAAGTAGATTAAAGAGAATAAAAATTAAAAGTCGAGTTGAGAGAGAAAATAACGACAACTAGAACTTTGAGAAGCACAAAATTGACGTTAGATTTGGAATATTTATAACTTATTGGTACAAACAATTTTGATAGTAATGACATTACCTTTAGTACACTGATTGATATAAGGCTTTCACTGTAGTCCGCCGTTGTCTTATTGTATTTAGGTCGAGAGGTTTAATGCAAATTGATGTTTTGTAGCTAATGGAGAATGGGGTATGTGGAATGATTGGAAGTTCTGTGAGGTAAATTGTGTTCGAGAGGATACAACCGAAGGTATACAGAGGAGATGGAGAACATGCAATAGTTTGATATGTTCTGGTAATGACATGGAAGAAAAAAAGTGCTCAAAACCGGGAATATGCGAAGGTATTTACGCTTCCTTTTCCGGCGTACAGTGTGTTTAACGTTTCTGTTAAAGTTATCTAGCCGATATGCAGGCTGTTCCTTCCAAGCGTTTTGGAAATCATTCACCATTTAAAAAGAGGTGATTAGCCACCAGTCAACTGGATGGAATGATTAACTTTTTGTTGGACTTCATTTTAAGGTTATGTTGTTGACAGTTCTTTGAATTCGAAACTATCAGAATGGTTTGTCCATCTTCCTGAAAACTTGTACTTCGTTATTTTTTAATTAACATTTTTCCCATTTTTATCATTTTTTTCAATTATTTTTTTTAATTATTTGTCAGTTGAAAGTAACTTGCCCAAGCTCTGATATGAAGGATGCTTTTGATATATACATGTGCGTATTTAAAAGGCGTCATTGCATTTGAAAAACTTGCACTTCGTCGGAATATGTGTGACGTCAAGGATAATTTAAAACACAATCATTTGAAAACTGAATGCAAAACGAACTGGTTAAACAATCCAAAATTATGTCTATGCCTTTAAGAGTAGTATGCCAATGCAAAACAACATTCAAATCTATATAATATTTCCTTCAGTTTTAGACCCGCGTTTTTCTGAAAATTCAGCATTGTTTTTCCTTTATTAGTAGTAAAAATGTATCAGCTTATCAGTTAATCTATTCTCTTTAATCCTCTAAATGACTGTTCATTCGCATATTTTGCTCATATATACGCTGATATTTTAAAGTTTTTTTTTAAATTCAGCAATGTATTTACTCCATAAGTAATCAAATAACATATCAAACAAGATATTCAAACCTTTATTTATTCTTTTTTTAGGAATGAGACCTCGGAAACTATTATGCAAATGCCCAATGAGGTTAGTAAATACAAAATGGCACATCCTTGATGGACAGAATATATCAAATTCAGAAGTGAAGAAAATGGTCCTAGAAGATTTCGACAAGAATATCAAATCTGAGATCTCAGTTGACAAGAAAACTGTATCAAAGGAGGTACGAAAGAAAAACTCATCTGAAGACAAAAGAAAATCTGCACAATCCATAGGTTGGGGATGCATTGTTTTTCTCATTCTACCAATCGTTTTCTTGATCGGCATAGACATACTTAACTGCTGCATTCACTTCTGGACACGTCATGGTGTCAGGCTACAAAA
Source organism: Mytilus edulis (assembly GCA_019925275.1). NCBI lineage: Eukaryota > Metazoa > Mollusca > Bivalvia > Mytilida > Mytilidae > Mytilus > Mytilus edulis. Next base: position 59,453,170 of record CM034354.1, on the reverse strand, counting down.
CCGAATTAGACCAGTTCCTAACATTAAAGATAAGAAGGTAATATCTAAGCCCATGCAAGAAAATGACAATATCGCCGAAAGTCATTACGCCAGCAGATGTGGCAATAATTTTCATCCTGACGAAATGGAACGTGAAACTTATCAGCGAAGACGGGATGATAGCAATGAGCACAGCAGAGATGAATGGTTGCAGTACATTTAACACAGTTTAATTGTTTAACTATCCTTTTCATCTTTGAAACTGGACTTGATTTCTAAATGGAACTACTGTACTTTTCTAACTGATTTCATAAACATGTATAGAATAAAACTAAAGCTTATAAAAAAGATTGTTTTCTTCAAATTATCATATTGTACGTTATAAGAAAACGTTTTGCGTATACACCAATTAAACAGCTAACCTACGAAAATATTACTCCTAAAGACGTTAATAGGTCAGCATACAATAGATTCTTAAAATTGTAACATTTCTGGTCCACAAGTTCTAAATCGACTCAAATCTAGACAAGGTGTTCATCATGTTCATTACTAAACATAGCATAATATAAATTAAACGATTCTTGAGGTACCTGCATGTACTTAATCATACACCTAATTGTGTCTACACTTTATTTCTGTTTGGTGCCAATAATATCACGAATTCATGTCGTATATTCGGAGTGATCGAATTGATCGAACTAGCGTAGTCATCTTCGTGAATGTATTTGGGTGAATAAGTTCATCATAGATACCAGGACTAAATTTTATATATACGCCAGACGCGCGTTACATTCTGTAAACCCTGTGCAATATTCTGTTTTTTTACCTACGTGAAGCTAAACACAACAGTATCGGTGTGCAAATTGAGTGATTACAAATGTACTTGTGGTCAAATTGTAACAAATCCCGAATCCTTAAAATATTAGATAAATAATACCAAAGAATATAATTAATTCATATATTTTTACTAATTTGTTTCGTTCAGGGATAGTCACATAATGAACTATATTTTCGAAGGTAAATAGAAAATGGCGGATAGGAAAAATCATATTGCACGGTTATTTATAGAATATCTGAAAAAACCGATATACTCTGTGACGTCAGGTAATGAATTCCATGATATTGTTAAATATTTTGAAACAAATGATAATTATGATCGATTATTTAAGGAAAAAATCTTCAAACATATAAGATGTACAAAAATAAACTAAAGAAAATAAATTAAAGATAATAACAACTATGTCACACGTAATTTGTTATTGTCTATGAGACAATGTGATATCTATAGAATTCCAACAAAATCTAATGATCGAATATATTACACTGACGATTTAGATACAAATATGGTCGGAAATTAATAATATAACAATTATAGCCTTTGTATGAGGTCAATACTGGATAGAACGACCAAAAGAAATTTATTTACCTCGGACTTCGTACTCAGTCAATATACTTCATTCGTGTCAATATCCTTGTATCGACCTCATACACAGGATGTATTTATATACTATCTAAATACAAACGATTTAAACAAATTGCGTATAATATTGGATACTTGTAGTTTTTTTTATAGGAAAAAGATATATGGGAGGTAGCGTGTAAACTGTATCTTGAAGCCCATTGATAATTTGAAACATTATTCTAATATCTTTATCAGAAATTCTACTGCGTGAAAGATATAACGAAAACGTAAGAAGTTAATGTTAGATTAAATAGCAAATGAAACTGCATGTCGGTGTCTGCATTGATATCTTAACTTAGCGTTATTTACTAAAAGTTAAGATCGGCTATATCGTTTCAAAGTTTAGCTTACACATCAGGTTATATTTCATCAGCTAATCGAGAACCTTTTCATATGAGTGTCGTATCAACTTTAAATATGGATATTGCTTTTTTTTTAGTAAAGTTTGTTTTAAATTGTCATATAATGATGCCGCAGAGGCCCATAAATTTTCCTAATTGAAGAATGAGTAAGTATCTACATAAAACTGAATTTTCCTTGTCAGCCTCGGTCACACCTTACCGGATAGAACGAACGGCCGCCTAACGAATGAAATAAAAGTTGTCCGTTGACAAAATTGTTATCCGTTTGGATTCCGTTGATGTACAAACCAAGTAAAACGGACGAGTAACGAATGCATAACGGACACACACCGGATATGCAACGTAAGAGAAACGGACCCGTACCGGACATAACAGACGTCAAACGTACATCTAACGGACGAGTGCCACATAAAACGGACACCTAACGGAAGCGTACCGGATAAAACGGATGAACAAGATGTATGGAAAAATTAAGGGCGACAATAATGATTACATGTAAATCGAATAAATATTCAAAATGTTTCTGTGTAACTGATTTTGGTTTGTTCTTCAAAATGCCACCAAATGGCAATGTCTAGCCTAAATACGAGCTGTTTGATAATGAAGACGTGCCCTACTCTAAGATCGATTATGAATAATAAGAATTGATAAATCTTAAGAAATCTGACATACCAATAATCAGCATTTCTGACGAGCATTTTAAATTGGCAAAGCCGCCTTATTTTTGTCCATCTGATGAAATAAGCCTTTTTCAGCTGATTTTTATAGTTCGTTTTAATGATGTACTGTTATAATACCACTGTCCAAGGTGAAGAAGGGAGGGGAGGTCCCGCTAACATGTTTAACCCCGCCAAATTATGTATGTATGTGCCTGTATCAAGTCAGGATCCTGTAATTCAGTGGTTGTCGTTTGTTTATGTGTTACATATTTGTTTTTCGTGTATTTTTTGTATATATAAGGCCGTTAGTTTTCTCGTTTGAACTGTTTTACATTGTTATTTCGGGGTCTTTCATAGCTGACTATGCGCTATGGGTCATTGTTGAATGCCGTAAGGTTACCTATAACTGTTAATTTCTGTGTCATTTTGGTCTCTTATGGAGAGTTGTCTCATTAGCAATTATACCACATCTTCTGTTTTATATATTTATCCGTTTTAGATCCGTTCATCATCCGTTTTATCCGTTATGGGTCCGTTCGAGCTATCCGTTAAGTCGTGACCGAGGCTTTAAATGGGGGTTTAATTGATACACGTTTTTCTGACTTATTTAAAACGTCAAGGCCACGGGACAGTTTTGAAGAAAAAGAAAATTTAATGTATATTTTCAAGCAAATCAAAATTTCATTACTGCGTTGCAAACTATGAATCGATGTATACTGAGCCAAAAAAGTTTAGCAACACTTTTTTCAATTTGTTTGTTGTTGTTTCTGCCAATTATTTTTTTTAACAATCATTGATATAAGTACTAAGGTCTACCTGTAATTTAAAACAGTAGTCCTTTTTTTCCGGGTGATTGATTTCGCGCTGTTTAAGCTTTGCACGTGAAATTGATGTTTTACCTTCTGTACCTGCACTTTTAAAACGAAATTTGAAATTTGTTTTTCATTAACGTTCAGAGACACACCATTGGTAAGAAAAACACATAAACATTAGGAAAAAATTCATGGGACGTCGACCAGGCCTCCTTGAAAATGACCGTCCGAAAGCTCTTGGAATGGTTGATGCCGGAATGATTGTTGCCGACGTCGCAGCTCGATTTAATGTTCATTAATCAACAGTTTAGAGACTAACAAACAAATATCGACAAATTTCAACTGCACAGGATAGGCCGATAACTGTTAGTCCCAAAAAACTAACACCGAGGGAGGAGCACTTCATTCGCTTAACGCCAACACGTGACAAGTTTATTCCGGCTACAAGAGAAGTGCAGGGACTAAGTGCACTACTGGGGTGCTTGCCAATCCATATTTTATGCACGTGGAGCATGGACGAGAAATTGATTTTGAATAACATTAAAGGCCGTTCCTCATTTTGATCCTACTTCCCTCCATACAAAGAAATTGAATGTGAGTGATAACATGCATGTTGCTTCTGAAATGTCATAATTCCATTTTGTCATTATAAAAATTATATTTTGTTATGATTTTGTAATAAAATAAAATTTTATATTTGTATATCAAAACTTTTTTGGCTCAGTATATATTGCATGTTTATGAAATATGTCATAATGACTTGCCTGGCACGTTCAAATTATATTTTGCATAAATCTTCAAACAATTTTTAATTCACGTATGTTCAAATATGTATTTGGTATGTTTTCATTTGATTTATATAACCATATTACAACAAAACAAGGGTCATATAAACGAAGAGAGATTATAAAAGATTTGCTTTCAACACACTTAAACAGCCATTGACGAGTAAAAGGTAGAAAGCAGAAAGAAGATTGAGCTGGGTTTTTTTAACTGTTTGAAACACGAACACAATTTTAATATCATTCAGGAAAATGCTCTGTCATGATATTTATAATAAGTTTGTTTTTTTTAATTTATCTTCTATATATTGCGGACTGAACTCATTGCATAAAACAAGTCTTCTATTGTAATTTTTTTTCAACCGGATTGAAAATGTTCGGGTTTATACTTCCAGACGAAGGTAAATCCAGAATGTCGAACGCATTAAATTATAATGTGTTCTTTATGAAACTTATGGGTATTTCACTGTGCTTTTAAATGAACCTAAAACTGAAATACCAATGAAAAGAGACGTCTCCCGATACGTATTTTATTGATAACTCTTATAGACCGGAAAACGAATGGCAAACCAAAAATTATAAGTCAAATACCAGAGGTCAAGACAATCGTGATTAAAGACGACAAAAACCAACAATGATACAATAAAACAGGTAGTAATGAATATTGAACGATTTAAAATCAATCGAAACGTTTTTTAATGCAAGGAGATGTTTATTAAGTAATGTCATTGGTATATTATTGTATTCACAATAAATAAAGACACGGTAAAAGAATTTAGAGGATACAACCAATTCATCAAGGCATACTGCACATTGCAACATTAATCAACTAATTAATTAATTAATTGTTTGACATGATTTTTTCTCATCGATGAATGATCGGTGACGCAAACATGACTTGTTCTTTAATAGTCTATGATCAATAAAGAAACATATTTATTTTTGAGAGTTTTCGTGGTAACCGTCAGTCATTGGTCATTCCTTCTTAGTATCTGATAGATAAATAGTGAAATAAAATTTGTACAAGAAACACATCTGCAATATTTACATGGCAGCTGACCTCCACAAATATATCCTTTTCGATCATGTGTATGCATCTTGGTAGTAACCATATATTACATCATCTTTATGAGATATGTGTACATTCTACCTCTAAGGATAGAGAAATTGTGTCGAAATCAGATTATGAGCTTCTGGTTCTTAAAATTTACCTAACATGCACTATTACTATTAGGTAATTGAAACCAAGTTCCCTGTGAATTTCATATTTTATAATTCTCCACGGTTGTGATTTAATAAGCCAATTAACATTAAAATTGATAGATAAAGAACACTAAGGGAAAACGTTAACAAATACTGTAGGTAAAGAGATATCAAGTTTATCAATGATCAAAATTGATGTCTGTCAAACTGCTATAATTCCACCAAAATTATTTTGTGAAAAGTGTGGTTCAAATTTATCGATACTTTTATATTTTTATCGTCCATAAGTGCAAGCTATTTTTTTTTCCAAGTTTTATGAAAATAAAGAGAGCAACATAAGTTTTATTTACGGTGTTTGGTCCCCCTTTAACTCCTTATATTTTTTGAATATCCATGATCTGCATTTTTCAGCTTCTTCAAAATTACGATCATTAATATAAAAGCATATCGTTTTAATTACCAATAAATCAATATAATTTACTGATAGGTAAACAAGACATTAAAAATGGCTTGTATATATCAAAATTACAAGTAGTGAATATTTTCACGACGTATAATTGAGTCATTGGGCGCGGTTATGCATGCATCAGCATATAATATTTCATGTAAATGTCATTGGTAAAATTTGATTAAATTTTTTGATAAATCTTTTCCAAAAATAATATTTTTTACGATCTTAGCAGAACCTAATATTCATTTTACGGTATACATGTATGAAAGTCCATATTTTAAGATTTTGTAATTTTCGTGAAAAATATCTTCACATATCAGGATTGTCCAATAAACGTTCTGTCATCGGTTTTTCATTCGTTTTATCAGTCCTGACTCTAATAATGTACCATTTGATGTGTTATAAAACAATAAAAACCTTAAAATTTTCCTAATCCATCACAAACGTTATAATGTAAAATGTTCACTAAAACCTGTAATATAAAGAAGTTAGTGAACTGACGTAAAACTAGTTCATTTCGATTTCAACTGTGTCGTATCTCAATACATTAAATTATAATTAAGAAATAATTACCCTATAGTATTAAAAAACTTATGTATGAATGGACACCTTGTGTAATTATGACTTAAATAATTAGTAATTAACTTCGAGGTATATAATGTGTATAACGATTTTCCTAAGTAGTATATGACTTTATATTAATTTATGGTTTAATGCTAGATAAAAGGTGTATTCAAAATACAAATAATACTGAAAAGGAAGATGGTTAAAAATAGTTCTTCAAAATAATGGCATTTCTAATCAAAGATGCATTCGCCAATCTCTTTTGCACATATTTTTTGTTTGACCGTTGTCATTTCCTTTTTGTTGTTGACAGAAGTTAAGTGAAATTTCGGATGATTTTTTTTTCTGTATTCCTTTCCGTCATATAGCTAGTAGAATGTTCAAGTATTATGCATCATGTAGTACCTCAGGGTCATTGGTGGTGCTCCACATTGGAGGCAGATCCGGAAGACGAGAGAGCCTCGTTTCGGATCTGCCGGCAGTCGATAACTAGAGCCAGAATAACCTACAAGTGCTGATCAAGCCGACCCAGAGAATATCAGAGATAACCGTCGTAGTTGTACTTGCAAGTAACCACGGTAAGTTTAGAGAAACTTACATTGGCGCTGCGAGCATTCGTTTTCGAACAAATTCACTCGGGGAGTCGAATTCTACATCGAAATTGAAAATTTCAAGGGGCCAAAATAGCACCTCCATTTTATTTTTAGGGATCCCTGACAGGTCACCTATTTTCAGTTTTCGCTAACCATAGCTTTGCTAGGTTAGTTTTATTGGGAGGGAAAAGTTAAAGCACCGGGAAGGGAACCTTGTGTGGTTAAGTTTCAGTCACCGTTTGTTATTTTTGAGGGATTTTTTCATACTTGGCCGTTTGCGGAGCCCTTGTAGGAACAAGTGTGAACCCCTTACTCGTTCTGCAAAACCCTTGTAGGGAATTTTGTAAACCCCAATCCATTTCCGCCGCGTATTGCACTCAGTTGACCTACGCAGTTCAACTTCCATTTGCAACCCAAATTTGCAAATCTTCCAGTTGTCAAAACAGAAAGAAGAAATTGTAAGTGTCAATTTAAACAACCCACACACATACACTTGCCCTTTACATACATACCTCTGGGGTCAACTTATAAGCTTGATCCCCAGTTAAAAAGTTGTTGTTGTAAAACCATACAAAACAGTTTGATAGTATAAACACCCCTTTTCAGTAGATACCCTTGCCTAAGCCCTAATTTAATCCTAAATTGTTTATTGTTTATTTATTGTGTTTCCATTAAAGTGTAACCATGGCTAGAGTCCACATAAACTCTGCCACTTTTGAGGAATTGTTATCAATTCCAGGGGTAGGGGCAAAAATTGCGGCAAAAATTTGGGAATTGAGGGAGGATAAAGGAATTCTGGAGTTGGAGGACCTACGGGAGGTTCCTTATATGAGAATAACTGAGGCAGCTCTGGAATCTATGGATTTTAGTACCTCTCTGCCACCCAACAGGGGGTCTAATAAATTTTGCAAAGAGGAGATGGGGCATCAGGAGAAGGTGCAAAGGATCGATAGCCTCATACAGGCAAGGGGTAGGGGGCAAACTGAGTATCCCAGTCAATCAGGAGAAACACCCAGAGCCAGGGAGTCAGTGTCCGCATCTCCATCCCAGCATCTCAACTTCCAAGATGGTGGGGAACTTAACCGGGGGTTCAGGGAAGACATGGGAACCCACCAGGACCAATGGGACAGGCCCATGGGTGCTTATGGGGGTCCAAGAGATTACAGGTATGAAGGGGAAACACCTCGGTCTAGATATAACAATGCCGGGGATACAGGAAGGGGAAGAGGGGGTTTTCAAAACCAGTATATTGATAATGAGGGTCCAAGGCTCAGAGATGCCCAGCCGGAGAGTGAGGCTCCGGCATCAAGGCACACCAGTAGCATGGGGTACCCCACAGGGTCAGGGGAACCGAGACGGGGATATGGGGACCAGAGAAGCTCTCGTCGGGATGCATATGACCACCAGGGGAACATGGGAGGGTCAGATAACCAAAGACAGAGGGGGTTTATGGGGGTTAGACCTCCCATCCTACAAAAGAGCTTAAAGTATGATGGAAAAACTAATTGGCAGGCTTTCTATGCCAAATTTTCCCGATTATGCCAGGTCAGTGGGTGGGGAGTGCAAGGATCAATTGTGCTGGTCCCTTGATGGGAAACCCAGTGAGTTTTATGCCTTGCTCGTGGAAAGAAGGCATGACTTGTCTTATGAGGACTTGGTGGGTAAGTTGGCCAAACGATTTGGGTTCAATGAGTTGCCGGAAACAGCCCAAGTCCAATTTAACATTGCCAGGCAGGGTGGGGATGAAACCTTAGAGGACTGAGCCGACAGGGTCCAATCACTCGCCACAAAAGCCTTCCGTCACCTTCCTGAAGATCACATGTACCAGCAAGCCATCATGAGATTGTGTCAGGGGCCTCAGATAAGGAGGGGGAATGTTGGCCTCCAATGTCAAACCAAAGAGTATTGAGGAGGCAGTGGATAAAATTCGTTGGCACCAACATAACCACCAAGCTATATATGGCCGTAGTGCCCGAAAAGAAGTAAAAAGTGTAAGTCCTGAGACCAGAGGTAGGGGTGGGGATCACTATACTGTATGTTCCACATCAGGACCAGTCCCCAATAATGCTCCTTCCAAAATTATCCCCAAAGAACATTCTCCTAAAGATGTCCAGGATTTGAAGGACCAATTTCATGCCTTCAAGGGGGAGGTAAGCGGGACTCTGGGCAATATCATGTCTGAAATACAAAAGCTATCTTTTGCTGTCCGCAATAATGCTAGGCCTCCATCCAGAAGCCCCTCTCCTCGTGCCGGTAATGGTGGTTGTTTCCATTGCGGGGAGGCAGGTCACTTCAAAAGGGAATGCCCGAAGTTTCAAAGGTCTAATTCTCCACGGCCTGGGGGAAAAAAAGTTACCTTCCAGGACAACAAGGGTCCGTTAAACTCCAACGGATCGACTCAAGAGGTCTGAGTCTGGCCCCTAAACCACGGAGTATAAAGGACCTCGTGATAAGCCATAACCCACCTTACTTAACTAAGGAGGGTACTATCAGTCAAATAGAAATGATACCGGAGGAAATAATTTCCCCACTTGTGCAGGAATGCCTAGAGGAACCGTCCCATCCCGAGGAACTAGGGGTCATTAAATCACTACCTCCCGTCCCACCAGACCCCACGTCCACCAAGGAGAAAGACATAGCTCAAACAGCAAAACCAATAGAGGGGCCTAAGAGGGAACCCATCAGTCTCATAGTCCCGGACATGTCTGAATCAGGGTCACAAGACGAAGAGTCGGGGGAGGAAGGGGAACAAACACTGTGTGATAGCTCAACCAGTGATGGGGAGGGGGACTTGGTGACAGAGGGGGAAAGAGAAATGATAACCATAAGTCAGTTAACGGGGGGTACTATGTATCGGGTGCCTGTGGTAGTCCAGGGTCACAGGGTCGCTGCTGTTGTAGACACAGCAGCTCAGGTTACCCTAATATCCGAGGAAATGTACAAAGGTTTAAAGGAGCCACCTCCTATTCTTAAGGAAGTGGTAATGAACACTGCAGGAAAGGGCCTACAAATGAATGGGTTTGTTGCTGGGCCTTTTTATATTAAGTTGGGGAACCAAGAATTCACATGGGACATATATGTAGCACCAATTGGAGATCAGATGCTTTTGGGAATAGACTTCTTAAGGAAGCAGGGCATATCGCTTGACTTGCATAGGAATCAATTGTCCATTCACGGGGAGGTCATCCAAATGTCATGGGGTCAGGCCAGTTCATTGCCCCAAACAACTGAGGTACGGGCGGGAAAGAATCATACAGTCCCAGCCAATTCAGTTCAAAGAGTCATGGGAGTGTTGGCCAAACCCATGGGTCGAGAATACATCATTGAGGCAAAGGCTGAGGGCTGTTTGCTCATACCCAGAACCTTACATGATGTAGGTCAAGATCCGGTGTTGTGTCTGATAAACCTCACCGATAGTCCCCTGGTGATCTCAAAAGGGGATCTACTAGCCCAAGCTCAGGAAGTCGACATGGGGGAACCCCCGGGCCCTAAAGTGTGCAAGATGGGGGTTGCTGGAGATGTTAAGGAAAAATTGTTGCCCCAACACTTACAAGAGATGTTCACTAGGTCCTGTGAGGATTTGTCTAAGGGGGAGGAGGAGACCTTGTGTTCCCTGTTACAGGAATTTCAGGATGTCTTTGCTAGCAGTGACTTAGACCTGGGCCATTTCACGGCCTTGGAACATGGCATTGACACCGGGAATCACCCCCCATTAAACAGCGAATGCGGCGCACACCCTTAGGTTTTGCCCAAGAAGAGGAGGCTCATTTGGAAAAAATGTTACAATCTGGGGTAATTCAGCCATCCGTATCGGAGTGGGCTTCTGCCCCAGTCCTCATACGGAAAAGGGATGGTAGCGTTAGGTGGTGCGTGGACTATAGGAGGGTCAATGGGGCCTGTTCCCGCCAAATCTTTGCACTCCCCTTAGTAGAAGAGTGCCTAGACACCCTAGCAGGAAATGTGTGGTACTCCAAGTTGGATGCCAATTCGGCGTATTGGCAAGTCAAAATAAAAGAGGAGGACCTGCCAAAAACGGCTTTTATCACCAAATATGGGCTGTTTGAGTTTGCACGCATGGCTTTCGGGCTATGCAATGCCCCAGCCACATACGCCCGGGTCATAAGCCTTGTACTCCGGGGGTTAACATGGCGGGTAGTGTTGGCTTTTTTGGATGACATATTAGTCTTGGGAAGGGATTTTGGGGACCACTTGGCAAACCTGAGGGTGGTATTTGAAAGGTTTAGGACGTACGGGCTCAAACTAAAACCTAGGAAGTGCGATTTATTTAGGAAAAAGGTAGAATTTTTAGGGAGGGTGGTAGGTCCCGAAGGGATGGAAATTGGGCCGGGATATGTAAAAGATGTAAAAAACTGGCCAAAACCCCGGAACTCAAAGGAAGTAGAACGGTTTTTGGGATTCGCAAACTATCACAGGGCCTTTATAAAAGACTATACTAATATAGCCTTACCCCTTCAAGCCTTAACCGGAAAACGCCCCTATTTCTGGGGAAACGAGCAACAACAGTCTTTCGATAGACTCAGGGAAGCCATGGTGTCAGCCCCTGTTCTGTCATTACCCAATGCCACTGATCCTTTTATCTTAGACACGGATGCTTCCGACAAGGCTATTGGGGCAGAATTATTGCAGGTCCAGGGGGGACAGGAACGGGCCACGTCCTATGCTAGCTTTACCCTAACCCCAGAACAGCAGAAATATTGTACGACCCGAAAGGAGCTGTTAGCCATTGTCAGGTTCACCAGGCTATTCAGACATTACTTGCTGGGGCGGAGGTTTACGGTTCGAACAGATCATAGTAGCCTCACTTGGTTAACGAATTTCAAGGAACCCCAGGGACAATTAGCCCGGTGGCTGGAAGAAATCAGTCAGTTTGATATGGAAATCAAACACCGGCCAGGGGCTAAACATCCTAATGCAGACGCTTTGTCTCGATTGCCTCAATATGGACCGTGTCCTGAGTTTCAAGTAGACAAGGTTCTAGCAAATTTGCCCTGTGGGGGATGTACCTACTGTGCCCGAGCTCAACAAAATTGGGACAGTTCACAGAAAATGTTGATGATACCATACCCTTGGCAAAGAGACCCTATGGTAGTACACAACCCAAAGACACACGAGAACCAGTGGTGCAAATATCCCGGGTGTCTGTGTCAAAGAGGGGGGACGAATTAGCCATATGGTCAGAGGGGGAGGGTGACATCTGGGTGCAGGAAGTAGGAGGGGACCTAGGGGTTAACTTGGGCTACAGTCAGGAAGAGTTAAAAGAAAACCAAAGTAAGGACCCAGACTTAAAATGGGTGGTTCAATGGAGGAAAACAAAAGGGGAACCCTCTGAGGAGGAAATCTTCCTCAGCGGTCCCGCCCCCAAGTACTACTGGTTAAATCGGGAATTATTTGTCCTTAGTGGGATGGTGTACTGTACAGGAAGGGGGTGAAAGGAGAGGCAGATAGGGTGGTCATTCCCCAAGTATCAAGGAAGGAACTCATGGAGTTGTGTCACGATATTCCTGCAGCGGGCCACCAAGGGGGGGACCGAACCTACCAAAGGATCAAGCCAAGGTATTATTGGAGAGGGATGAAGAAAGAGATTGAACAGTATGTAGCAAGTTGTGCTTTGTGTAGCCAAAACAAAAAGGCTACTCGCCCAAACCGTCACCCTATGGTGAAACATCACGCCGGGGCACCAATGGAAAGGGTTCATCTAGATTTTGTGGGGCCCCTCCCAAAAACAGAACGAGGAAATGAACATATCCTCATGATGATCGATCAGTTTACCAAATGGGTGGAATGTGTCCCTCTCCCCGCCCAGGGCGCAGAACTAACAGCCCGTACGGCAGTGAATGAGTTCTTCTCCCGTTTCGGGAGTCCCTTTCAGGTATTTACTGATCAGGGGAGGAACTTTGAATCCCATCTGTTTAAAGCCATGTGTGACCTGCTTCAAATACACAAAAGTAGAACCACCCCATACCGCCCCTCCTCCAATGGTCAAGTAGAGCGTTGCAATCGAACGCTGATGGCTTCAGTGCGGTGCTTTGTGGGAAAAAATCAAAAGTCCTGGGATCTATTCCTTCCGCAATTAGCTGGTGCGTTCCGTGCTTCAGTCAGTAGAAGCACCGGGTTTACTCCTAATCATCTCATGTTGGGCAGAGAAGTCAATCAACCTGCTGAGTTGATGTTCAGGGGGCCACAGGGGGAGGAAATTCAGGATAGAGAAAAATATGTTTCAGACTTAGAGGAGGCCATCCAAGGGGCACACGAGCTGGCCAGGGCCAATCTAAAAACGGCACAAGAACGCCTCAAAAGGGATTACGATCTCAAGGTGGTAGTCAAAAGGTTTAAGGTGGGGGATCTAGTGTACCAATTGGACACGGCCACCATCAAGGGAAAATGTCGGAAACTGACACCATCTTGGAAGGGCCCTGGGGTGGTGGTGGAAAGTCTCACTCCATATCTTTACAGGGTCAAAATGAAAACAGCAATGGTGGTGGCCCATCATGACCGGATTAAGTTGTGTAAAGATAGGGAGGTCCCAAATTGGTGTAAAAAACTACAAGCCCAAGTTTTAAGTAGAAATTGGAAGGAAATAGAGGAGTTGGAACCCAAGGGAAAAAGGGGAAAAAACATTTATTGCTCATGCCGGGGACCAGATGATGGGGGTCTCATGATTAGATGTGACGAGTGCAGGGAATGGTTCCATGGACGATGCGTGGACATCACTCCTGAGGAGGCGGACAGAATGGACGCCTATCAGTGTCCTGGATGTTCGGTCTCCACAGAGGTGCACGTGTCCAGGATCTCCCTGCACTCTAAGGTAAATCTATTTCAGATGAATAACCAGAACAGTATTGACAAAACAGGGGATGGAAGCCAGCCACCTTCTCCAGAGCAGGCCTCCGTCACAGAGGTGACGGAGGAACTGGTAGTGTGTGTGTCGGAGGAGGAGCTGAGGCAGCTGGACCCTGAGGTCCAGGGAGCCCAGGGGCTGCCTTAGAGGTAGGTGGGGGGTCCGAAGGGGGGTCTGAAGGGGTTGAGGGGAAGGGGGAGGTGAAGAAGACCAAGAAGAAGAGGAAGTCGAGGAGCAACAAGAAGAGCAGAGCTGCCAAGAAGAAGGCCACGGCAGCAACCTCACCTCTCCTGACAACCTCACCTCAGGGGGTGGCTCAGGGTCAGGAGGTGTGTCGGGACCAGTCTGGCTCCCCAGCTTCCGGTGAGGTGGTAACACCTCACTATGGAGTTCAGGGTGAAGCAGTTGGTACTGGACTGTCTTGTCCAGTTTCTGGCTGTGAAACCCGGGGACCAGGCCTGGAAGGGCACATTCTCGCGGAGCACGTGGCCGAGGTGTTCCGTGACCTGGTAGTCTCCGACCCAGGGTTAGCCCGGGTGCGTCTCACATCGCTGAGCACACTCTTCAGGGCCCTGGGGGGGGCTGCTGTTGGGGACCCCATCCATTGGGTGATAAGCCAGCTGGAGACTGTGGGGCTGACTCCAGAGGACTTGACCGCTGAGTGGGGAGCCATGGCAGCAGTGTGCCAATTGGCGCGGTGGGAGGTTCCGCGAACCTTCACGCTGTCGCCAATAAACTCACCGGCCGTCCTTATGCATTGGAGGGCGCAGGTGAAGTTGATGGCTCTACTACAGGGAAATCAGCGTCGGGCCTTTCTGGGGAAGGTTAACCTAAGCTCCAGTGAGCCGTCCCAGGCGAGCTCCTCTAGTGAGCAGGGGAGTCCACCAGCCAAGGCAGGAGTTTTTAGCAGGCTGGGGGCTCCGGTTTGCACACAGGGGACTCCCAGGCCCATGGGGCAGGTTGGGGCGTTCAGTTCCACGGGGCCCTCTCCCAGGTCCATTCCCTCCCTCATGTCCCTCCCCACCCGGCCTGTACCCTCCCTCATGTCTCTCCCACGTCCTGGTCCCAGCAGGTCACTTCCGAGTCTAGAGTCAAGAGGCACATCCTCATCTGTGGGGGCACAGGGATCAAAGTACCCTGGGAGTCCCTCAGGGAGTAGGGGAGTGGAGTCCCAATTGTGCAGGGATCTTCCGGAGGCATTTGACAGTCACATGCATCTGGATAGGTCCCTGACCAAGATGGGGCTGCCTTCTCGGACATCTCTGGGTGATTTCCTAAGGGTGCGGTTGGACCCTGTCCCTGTGGATCCAGTCAAGCTGGCTGGAGGGGTTGCAGTTTTCTGTGACCCGAAGACTTGGCCCAGTGTGCCTTTGAGGCTGGAGCCAGGGTGGGTTGGAGCAGTGGGAATCCACCCAAAGAGTGCTGGGCAGTTTGAGGACGCCACTCAGCACCGGTTCCACCAACTGGTGTCTCACCCCAGTGTGTCCGCCCTTGGAGAGGTGGGAGTGGATTTTACTGTGGAGGAAAAACTACACGCCCGGCAGATATCGACCTTGCGATGGGCACTCCAGTCCTGCCGCTTTGACCAGCCTGTGGTCTTGCACATTCGGGGTGGCAGACTGGATAGGGTTCACGCCCGAGCCCATCGCGAGGTCTTAGAGGTTCTGAAGAGCGTGGTAGCTAATCCGTTACAGTTGATTCATCTCCACTGTTTCCAGGGGGGGATTGCTCAGGTGCGGGAGTGGCAGGACTCATACCGCAATGCTTACTTCGGGTTTGGGATGGGTGTCAGGTCCTTTAACTCTGAGCAGAAGGAGGCCTTGAGGTCGGTGCCCCCATACAGGATTCTCTTGGAGAGTGATGCCCCTTACTTCCCCCCACCGAATGCACGGCATGGCCACCCTCATTACCTTTATGAGGTGGCAAAGGTGGTAGGGACAGTGAGGGCAGACTCACCGAGGGAAATTGTACGGGTGGCCCACCTCAATGGTAGCCGTCTGTACGGAGTTAACCCGTAGGTGGGCAACTCCCAATATATGTACATAGCAACAGAAAGGCCCGTTGGCCAGTTACAATTGTTATATTAAATAGTTATAGCCAGTTGGCTTCCAGTAAATGAATTTACAGCCCGTTGGCACCTAAATTAACCATAGTTATAGCCAGTTGGCTCTTAGTAATGAATTTGAGGGCCCGTTGGCCAAAAGGGAAGGATGTGTATATGCGTAATCCTGGGTGTGTGTCATGGGGATCCCGAGGGTGAGGGGAATGGGGGGTGACCAACTGTAGTTCAGTCTCCATAGGGCATGGGTGGGGGCGGGTTTACTGTGTTTCTGATCCTGTTTTTGGTATATTCCCTACTGATTTCCCTAGCATGATCTTTTGTTTTTACCCGGGGTTACTCCTTTCGTACAAAGTTGGGGGGAGTGTAGTACCTCAGGGTCATTGGTGGTGCTCCACATTGGAGGCAGATCCGGAAGACGAGAGAGCCTCGTTTCGGATCTGCCGGCAGTCGATAACTAGAGCCAGAATAACCTACAAGTGCTGATCTAGCCGACCCAGAGAATATCAGAGATAACCGTCGTAGTTGTACTTGCAAGTAACCACGGTAAGTTTAGAGAAACTTACAATCATTAGCTTTTTTTCAAGCTTTTTTCAAGCTTTTGTACTAACGATTTAACATGCAAAATGTATTAAAATTAAGCGTTAAAGTATGATTCAAAAATAAAATATAATGATATACAACGCATTTTTTAGAATATTGATTGAAAGTCAATTAAGTATTTGTTTTAGTTCTATTGATGGCAATACATTGGATTGAAATTATATTTTTGCTCCAGACCCATGTTTCGTCTACAAAAGACTGATCAGGGACGCTCTAAAAATAAAATGTCAAAAGGCCGAATAAAGTACAAAGTTGAAGAGCAAACGGTGCGAAACGAGTTTATTACAATGTCCTTTTTTAGTTCCTAATTATTTATAACTTTTTATAATGTACTTTCAATGGTAGATCTGCTAATAGGCGATGATAATATTTATTTCAACATGATTGTGGCTAAAAATAAAATACGTTAAATGGTCATATATTAACTATACAACTTCCTGAATATTTACTATTATCCCCGGCTTAGTATATTTCTAGGATTTCGATTGGTTAACGCACGTCGTTACAAAACCCATAGCCCCTGGGTGTTGCTAACCCATATCCCCGGATGTTGCTAACCATTATCCCGGGGAACTTCACGCAAGTTTTCCTTAGTTCCATTATTGCTCCTTGTGAAATATTGAATTCTGTAGATTATCCATGACGTTTGTTATTAAATATTTAATTCATTAACGATTTTGTCCAATTATGCCGATCATTTACACTCAATTTATTAAATGCATCACTTAACTGCCTCATTTTCAAGGAATGGGACTGCTGACCTAGCTATGCAAATGACCCACGTTGACGTCACACCATCTATGACGTAACTCTCACAACATTGAGCGCCAAATTTGACTCAATCCAGTTACTCTGTCTCCGAATTAAAAACGTCTTATATTTGACTACCTGTAGGGTTCTACCAAAGGTAGTACCCTACACCCCGTAAAAAATATGTAAAATTTCAAAATTTCAATAAAACTTTTTAGATAATGAAAAAAACGTTGTTTTCACGTTACACTTTGTACCCGAATTTCCATAAAACTCGCCCGATTCGGACTAAGACCGGGGATAAATTCGTTATCTACGCCTCATGGTGTACTGGGGTACTTCAGGGTGTTAAAATATCCATATCTACGCAGGGTGTTAAAATATCCATATCTACGGATATGAACGTAGATAACTTATAATATCATTCAAATACAAATTGCTAAACTGTATTTCAAGTTTTTGTTTTTACAGTTGATTGCAAATGGAGAAATACACGTTTTCACGCTTAGTAGTATATCTTGAAGTTTGGAAAATGTCCGATAACTAAAAATATCGTTTAAGATGTAATAAGTCATGAGGCTTGATGTATTAAAAGCAAAAACAGTTTAATCTGATTTGTTTTAATATCGATTATTGAAAACATTCATTCTACATACTTTGAAAATTAAAATTGAAGACTGGTATTAATGGGGTATTATTTAAAAAAAAAACTCCACATTTTGTTCAAAATATTGTTTATTATAAAAAGTATTAATTTTGCAAATGTGTAAAAGAGTTCAAATGAATATATTTTTATATAATAATATAATATATAATAAAAAAAAAAAGTGCCTACTCTATGCTTTTAGGAATTTTATATGAGGAAAATTCAAAACGGAAAAAACAAAAATAAAGGTCCATAATGAAAGAAAAAAAACACATGATAAAACACATCAAACGAATGGACAGCAACTGTCACATTCCTGACTTGGTACAGGCATTTTCAAATGTAGAAAATGGTGGATTGAATGTGGTTTTATAGCGCTAAAGCTCTCACCTCCATGACAGTCGCATCAAATTCCATTTTGTTTACAACGATGCGTGATCAAAAAGACAAAATAGGTAAAATTGTCAAAATTGGGGTACTGCAGTCAGTACCGTGTCGTAATCTCAATCAGAACAAAAACAGACAAATATTTAAAAAAGAAGCAAAAAAAAAACTACATCAAATTTAACAACCACTTTGATTGCTTGTAAAAAGAAGATGTAGTATGCCATTAAAAACACTTTTCACAAGAGACCAACTGACATAGAAATTAACAAATATCGGTCACCGTACGGCCTTCAACTATGAGCAAAGCCCATACCACATAGTCAGCTATAAAAGGCCCCGAAATAACAATGTAAAACAATTCAAACGATTAAACTAACGGCCTTATTTATGTGGAAAAAAATGAACGAAAAACAAATATGTAACACATAAACAAACGACAACCACTGAATTACAGGCTCCTTACTTTTTTTTGTTTTTGTATTTAAAATCAACACAAAAAAGTCTATAATATTTTAAATCATGTGACTGAATGGCTAGGTTCACATCAATGCGGAACAAATTGTAAAATCTGAATGATATCACTTTCAGTGTAATATTAGCGTTTCGTGCAAATTCGACAAATTGGTTTTTATAGTATCATAAAGAATTATCAACTAACAAGTACGATTTAAACCTTGTTCACTGACGCATATATCTGATACATAAACAAACATTTTAAAGTTATTTTTCCTCAATACGTTAACAAATAAAAGTTCAATTCATTTTGTTCTTTTAGGAATCAGACCAAGAAAACCTTTATGTAAATGCCCAAAGAGGTTAATTAATACAAAATGGATCATTTTTGACGAAAAGAATATTACACACTCTGAGGTAAGGGAAAAGGTGTTAGAAGATTTCAACAATAATATAAAATCGGAGATCTCAGTAGACAAGAAAACTGTATCAAAGGAGGTACGAAAGAAAATTTCTTCCGTAAACAAACGACAATCTTCACAATCAATAGGATGGGGCTGCATTGTTTTTATGGGATTGCCAACGTTTTTGGTAATCGTAATTGACATACTTACGTGCTACATTAACTTCCGAGCACGCTGTGTTCGAAAAAAACGAAAACGAATCACGGCGATTTCTGGTATCCAAAATCACGGAAATCCTCTGCAAGAAACAGTCGAAACCACTGAGGAATGTTATACCAGCGGTAGCGGCAATAATATTCATTCTGGCGAAATGGAGCTTGAAACTTATCAAATAAGGGATGACAGCTGTCAACAACGCAGAGATGACTGTTTGTAGTACATATAATCTTTCTAATTGTATTTTAATCATTGTTTCATTTGTGTGTTTTCATTACACATTGGTGTCAATATAATGGAACTGTTACACAATCGAGATGTTTATCTATCTATAAAACCAGGTGTAATCGACCTCTTCTACATAAGGAAATGTTTGTATGTATAAAGGAATACGAAAGTTGTTTTCAATTCGTTAGATTTGTTAGAGAAGTTGTGATTTTGCAATTTTTATAAAGGACTTTCCTTTTTGAATTGACAGTGGTGTTCGATTTATTTGGTTATTTGACTTTTGTGAAACTGGACTTATCATAATTATTTCTAAATAAACATGTTCTTAACCTTACAAACTGCTAAATAATGTGAAATTAGTAAATAAATTATTATGTTTTATGTATAAATAGATAAGGTTTTGTGTTTATACCAATTAAACTACTAACCTACAAAAATAACTCCCAAAAACACGTCTTTATGTCATAATGCAGTAGTGTCTTTCAAATATACATTCTTTAATTTATACAACCCGTCAAGTTCTAAATTGTATCAAGTTTACATAAGATGTTTATTACTTTATAACACAATGTACATGATACAATATTGGACTTATATGCATGTACGTAACCACATACATAATTATACATGGCTTAACAAAAGACGTTTTTTTTTCCTGCTCATTTGATTGTTTCTTAAATGTACGTTAAAAAATTAAATGACTGATCATTTCAACAAGTGCCTCCTATTTTTCAATAATATGTGTATAGTTCATAAGTTCTGTCTTATGACGAAACTTTTTATATTACATTTGTTAAATTGTGGTGCCAGTATAAGTATCGCATTTGCATCACTTCGATTTAATGCCGTAGATTCGGAGTTGTTGACAAATTATTCAAATTTGCGAAAGAAATTTTATTAATGCTCAGAAATGCATTGATGAAACTTTAAGAAACCGATAATTTTAATTCAATTAATATCAAAGTTATAAATACCAAAAAGTACAATCACAATAATACCGAAATCCGAGGAAAATTCAAAAGGGAAAGTCCCTTGAAAATGGCAAAAATGAGAGCTCAAGCACAATGAAAGTGTAATAAGACATATATGCAACAGCAGCATATCGTTCAAATCTAATAAATCAATAAGAAAAGAATTTAAGATCAATCGAGCAAGATTATGGGGCGGTAGCAGGGCATTGCATGAACTTTCAAAACGAGTGAGACCAGGTGTTTAAACAACTTGTGAAGCCATACTCAGTCAAAATGTCATAATAGAGAGTAGGATTAGAATCTAGACAAACCTAATGAAAACACTTTTCAAATCGTTGACTCGAAGTGATTAATCATGGCGGGTAATGCATGCATCTTTTTGGAGTTTATGATTGAATGATTTTGAAAAATCGAAAGCAACAACTACACATGCCTTTGTATATTCAAAGTAAATAACTATTTGTAGTGTACCAGAAATCCCATGTGTTTATTAATCAGAAATAACAAATAATGTATACACTTAGCTAATTTTGTATTATTGATAACAACAGATAAACAACAAATACTAAGATTGCATCAAACAAATTTAAAAAATGCTGTAAACTTTTATAAAATTGTTTTAAAAACTTTTAACTAAACACATTAAACTGCATCAATGATGACAAATTGAATTTGCTTAAACCGATATACAATTTTTAGTAGGGGGTCACATTATTTAAATGTAGAAATTAAGCACATTCTTAAGTGAAACACTGTAAACAATGTAGGTCTGGAAAAATGCAAAAAAAATATGGAGATGCACACTTTGATATATACAAATATGTATGCATATTTGAACAAATCTCCGTATATATTTAGAAAAAAAGTAAAATTACAAAAATACTGAACTCCGAAGAATATTCAAAACGGAAAGTCCATAATCAAATGGCAAAATCAAAAGATAAAACGCATCATAACAAAATGTCTTTCAAAGAAACATAAAAAGTCACACGGACAAAGCACAATAACAAAAATGAAAGATTATGCAAACAAAACATTGACGGGATGCATAAGTACCGAGCCACTTCAAATATATATCACCGAAAACAGACAGAACAGTAAAAGTAATATTAATGAAGACAAATAAAAGAACAATAACATACGTTATTAAGATGATAAACAACATCAGTACACATAATCTATACACCAAGACCATCATGTATTATTTGTGAAGTTGATATGGAATATTTATCAACACGGTCTTCGTACCTTCCAATTAACTTTTTTAGAAAATGGTCGAGACATTCTTTTACATACCCCTAGTCCATCAACATTCTGCTTAGTTGGAAAATGTATATCCTGTGTGCAGGTGAAAGTGGTATGTTGATACTAAAGTTGGGGAAATTGATAATTTCAAAATTAATATCGTCTTGTTAGTCATAGATTCTGGTACTGAGATGACAAAGAATGCGTTCTAAAAGAGGTGATCTTAGTCACAGCATACTAGTATATGTTGTTATGATTTAAAAAAAATGCTTGCAATATATTTATCAAATATCCTCTATTTCCAAATATCCGCTATGTGCAAGGTGTGTACTAAGTGGTGGATGATTGTAAAAGTCATTCTTTAAAGCCGAAAAGTCATCGTGAAATCGCTCCTTTGGTGAATAATCCTTTTGTTCAGGAAAATCCTTAGTAGCTCTAATGTTGAGCGTATCAATTTTTAGGGCATCTAGCTTTGGTTTAATTGCTCCCCGGTACACTAATATTACAAATATCGATATGGCTACGAGACAGGCTACAACTATACCAGCTACAACACCAATGGCAATCTTTTCCTGAAATTTTGTATAAAGATAACTAAAACAATTCATCTTTTAATTGGTTTTTAATAGACAAGACGAAAATGAAAAATAAAAGTTCATTTATACTGTAGTCTCTTGACATGAACTTCTCAATTCTCATAATATTTTGGTCAAATTATAATTAAGCAACATCATGAACATACATTTTGGATTAAACAAAAATGTGTCCATACCTGGATGCCCGACTCGGACTATACTATTCTATGTTCAGTAAACCATGAAACTTTGGTCACAACTCATCATAAAAAAAATAGAAAACAAGAATGTGTCCAAAGTACACGGATGCCCCACTCGCCCTATTATTTGACATGTTTAATGGACCGTGAAATTGGGTACAAAATCTAATTTGGCATTAAATTAGAAAGATCACACCATAGGGAACATGTATACTAAGTTTCAAGTTGATTGGACTTCAACTTCATCAAAAACTACCTTGACCAAAAACTTTAACCTGAAACTCACACTTTAATTTTATATGTTCCGTGGACAGTAAAATTGGGGTCAAAAATTTAACTTGGCTGTAAAATTTGAAAGATCGTATCATAAGGAACATGTGTACTAAGTTACAAGTTGATTGGACTTCAGCTTCATCAAAAACTACCTTGACTAAAAACTTTAACCTGAAACACACACTTTCATTTTCTATGTTCCGTGGACCGTTAAATTGGTGTCAAAAGTTTAATTTGTCTGTAAAATTAGAAAGATCATATCATAAGGAACATGTGTACTAAGTTTCAAGTTGATTGGACTTCAGCTTCATCAAAAACTACCTTGACCAAAAAAACTTTAACCTGAAGCGGGACAGACGGACGAACGAACGAACGAACGGACGGACGAACGGACCCACAGACCAGAAAACATAATGCCCCTCTACTTTCTTAGGTGGGGCATAAAAATATATCATAAGGAACATATAAGTTTAAAGTCGATTTAACATCGACTTTAAACTTATATGTTCTTATGATATTTAACATCGACTTCATCAAAAACTATCTTGACTTGAAACTTTAACCTGAAAATATTCGACCTGTAAAACTCTGACCTGACAAAACTTTAACCTAAGGACAGAAGAACGAATTAACGACCGAACGCACAGACCGAAAAACATTATACCCATAGACATGGCATACAAATCAATTAAATATATTACAGAAAGTCAAAACGGTATGATTCCTAACAAATTGAATTATTTTTTTTACAATTCAACCCAATTTCAAGCTTTGTTATCTTACAACTTAAAACCTGTCCATCGTTTATAAAATAACCGTAGCATTTTGTAAAAAAAAATGAAACCCACTTACTGACATGACCAAATAAAAGTTATTTATCACTAAATACATATTGATCTATTCATTAATTGGCATTGTCAATGTGTCCAATTACAACATACATATTTACTGTCAGGTGTTCATCCTATCTATATTATGCAATTGTAATTGTAGAAAGTTCTTAGTACATTTTGTTACATGATGTTTTTTGTGTTTGTGTCTATATGCTAAGTTCAGCCTTTCAAACTGATTATTACAGAATGTTAGTATGCATTACTGTTAAAACAGTGTTCAGCATTATGTGGTTGGCTGTATGGGTCTACCTATAGGCCGTTAATTTTCTCGTTAACCTTGATTTATCTTTTTTTCATGACATTTTCTTTTCAACATACTTTAAAGCTAGTTTCTTTCATTTTTGGAGACAGAAAGGGGGGCTACACGTGGACAAACTTCATTTGTACTTTAGTGGATATTTGTAATTGGCAATCATGCCCTATGTCCTTGTTAAATGCAGTCAGATGAAGGCAAAAAGGAAATGAAAAAAGACTGTATAGATTTTCCTGTGTGAAACTGGAATATCTATATCTAAAGAAGGAATATTTTGCTGTATATATTGGATTTTTTCAATCCGTTCCTTTTGATAAAACTCAGCGGTATATCTAGATTAAGATCAACCCTAGTTATGTCCCACCTACGATAGTAGAGGGGCATTATGTTTTCTGGTCTGTGCCTCCGTTCGTTCGTTCGTCCGTCCGTCTGTGCGTCCGTTCGTCCGTCCGTCTGTGCGTCCGTTCGTCCGTCCGTCTGTGCGTCCGTTCGCTTCAGGTTAAAGTTTTTGGTCGAGGTAGTTTTTAATGAAGCTGAAGTCCGATCAACTTGAAACTTGATACACATGTTCCCCATGATATGATCTTTCTAATTTTAATGCCAAATTATAGTTTTGACCCCAATTTCATGGTTCACTGAACATAGAAAATGATAGTGCAAAGTTCAGGTTAAAGTTTTTTGGTCAAGGTAGTTTTTGATGAAGTTAAAGTTACATCAACTTGAAACTTAGTACACATGTTCCCTATGATATGATCTTTCTAATTTTAATTCCAAATTAAAGTTTTGACCCCAATGTCATGGTCCACTGAACATAGAAAATGATAGTGCGAGTGGGGCATCCGTGTACTATGGACACATTCTTGTTTTAGTGTATTTCTATTTGCTCAGTCTTTAGTTTTCTTTGTTGTGTTTTGTGCACCATTGTTTGTCTGTGTGACTTTTTTCTTTTTTAGCTTTTGCCAATATAAAATAGAAGATGTGGTATGATTGCCAATGAGCCAACTCTCCACAAGACACCAAAATGACACAGAAATTAACAACTATAGGTCAGTTCATTTCCGACTTGTGAGTTTGAATATCCCTCTTGTATCTTTAAGAGATCTTTAGACTTTTAAACCCCCAAAATATATTAAAGGAAACTGTTTGTTTAATTTATCAATTGAGTGGAATGATTACGGATCTTTACTGTAGTTGATCATAAACAATGACTGAAACCAATACAGGAATAAGTACGTATGAAAGGGACACAAACAGTGCTGACAGAAAAACCTACAGCATGTCTATACACCACGTTGTCGAAACGTATATTGCTGATGTCAAGGAGGAAATTGTCTTCATTACTCGTCACACGATCAGTTATTGTAGTTAGCATTTTCATCTATTTGTCTGTTTCAAGGGAAAATACGAAAAAAAAGTTTTACAGATGATGCTAGTCAGGTAACAGTAATCGCTCAAAATATGACAAGGAAAATTTCCGTTATATGTGTTCTATGTGTTCTATTGGGCAAAAGCCAAGCAATAGCATAAATTCTAAACGAAAGCAATATCATAGATGACAGATGAACAGACCTTTAGAACTCAAATATTCAAATGATGTAAAACTCTTCCGCATACTTACTGATGTTGACAGTAAACTATTAGATTTATTTTCAATATAGATAACTTCACCGAGATAAAAATGACATCTAGCAAAATTACTGTTCTCATCAATAATAGATAAATATGCAGATGGTATACAGCAGTCTCCACTGAAAAACACAATAGTATCAACTATAGAATACACACTTTTGAAATCAGTGGGAATAAGTGAGCACTACTTCATTTTATTTACTTGTTGGTGGCAACTCTCTAAGTGTCGTACTGTTAATATCTTTTTTTATCATACGGATTTTGTATTTGCCATGACAAACACAACGGACAACACATTTGGAGCAGGATTTGATTACCATTCAAAATAACATTATATTTATCGGTGTTTCTCGTGTTGAATAAGTTTTCAGTTGTTGACATCCTTTTGTATTGTAGTAATTTTTCGTCAGTTGTTTTGGGTTTTATCTGGATATATTTTTTTAAATGTCGTTTGGTCACAATTTTCTAAATGTTAAGAAATATTAGTAAAATCTTTAACGTAAAATTTTTCAGTATGCCATTGAGATGTTAAATATGATTAAATTGTCCCAAAAATCTCACTTAAAAACAAGTGTATTACCTGACATTGACTTTCAACGGTGATGATATTGATGATTCATAGTCAACATTCAATCCAATTGACCCAGAAATAGATTTCAATTCTGTTACAAATGTTATGGTTGCCTGGGCATTCCATGTAACATCCGAACATGAACCATTTGTATAGGTATTGTCACAATTTCCTGACTGTTTATCAACACTGCAAACTGGTGGAATGTCCTGACTTATCTGGAAAGAAAAAGTATACATATTTTTATATATCTTTACAGCAGATTAAGCACTGGTCAATAAAGTAGACCAAAAGAAGAACTTTGATACAGTAGCTTTATTTTGAAACGTTTCACCTTTAAAGAACATTCTATTGTTATATTTCTAGAAAAATAATGGCGTCACCAATAAACAATCAGCCTTGAGTTACCCACAATTTATGGTAGATTGTGTTTTTCTAAAATCCAGGTAAAATAATATTGTATGTCAAGCCTTTTAGAACATATTTCAGAATTCAATTGAGAATGGAATAGGGGAATGTATATAGCTGGTATATATTTCAAGATAAATATTTCATTTCGAAACTGGCTGCTTTGGATGTATGGTACGGTTTTATGCTTCCGTTTTCTTTTTCTAAATTACAAATTCTTATTTATAAACTGTTAATTGCATCACAATCTGACTATAATTTAACACGCAGGACAATATTTTGAAAACTTAACATTACTCGTTGCAATGAACCTGCAGCGCGGAACCTGAGTGTATGTATCCTTTATGATATAGCATCTTCATATATCACTATTTCCACTAGATGCATATGTCCGTGGTATCTAGTAAAATTATATTGCGATCATATGAAAACTAACATATATCATAAAAGTAAGAATGACCATGAATAACATTATGAGCAAGTATTGTTTATCCAACGGGTTGTTAGCAAGTAATTCAAAATTATAGAGATATAATTATGTACATAGTCTTAGGAGGGAAACCACTGTCAACTTATTGAAAACAAAACATAAAGCAAAACAAAACTGTTGTGTATCACAAATGAAATATGCCTTGACGTACGGAAGTGTCAAAATATCATTAGTATTTCAAAGCAATCAAGTGTTGACCATGAATAAGTTTGTTATATTTGTACTTAGAAATATCTTTTAATAATCACAACAAAATAGTCTTCTCTTCATTTTTTTAAAAACATACATATATTGTTTTCTTCATCTGTTGCAGAATAGATCCAGATTTGTTCACTGTGATATCATATGTTCTATATAAGACCAAAACAAAGTTTAGGAAAAATACAAATAGAAATAATCGAGATACCAAATAAAGGCAACAGTAGGCAACACAAAAGGAAAAACTGAAGCGTAAAATAAATTTTCAGCTGTGATTTTTTTTTAATTTAATTTTTGTTTTTAATTTTAATATTTCACATGTATAAACTTTATATTTTGCCCTCTTAGTTAATTTCTTACAGCTTTATTTCTTAGAATATAACCTAACATTTCCGAATCTTAAAAACAAATGTATTGCATATGGAAATAAGAAACCAATGCTGATATTTTAGAGACCTCACTTATTGTTCTTAAAGAAGGCTAATGAATTAAGAATCTTGAAATACAACATACTGTTTGCTTAAGTTTTCTCTTTATCTCTATACTTTCAATGTCTAGTACATTTTACAAATATTCGGTATATAAAAGGTGACGAATTGTCACTAAATATGATAATTCTCACTTATAACTTACAGCTTAAAATCATCAGCATATTAGTGTTATGCCGTATAAACTTGATATGACATTCAATGATCTTGTATAATCTTTAATTAATCAAATGTTTTGAGGTCAGCTAAAGTCCCCCTATAGGTGTGGGATTTGCTGCTACGTTGAAGATCCATTGTTGGACTTGTATTGTTTTACATTGTCTTATCGGGGCCTATTATAGCTGACTATGCGGTGTGGGCTTTGCTCATTGTTGAAGGCCGTACGGTGACCTATAGTTGTTAATGTCTGTGTCCTTTTGGTCTTTTGTGGATAGTTGTCTCATTGGCAATCATACCACATCTTCTTTTATATATTGGGTTGTTTTCTGCCCTTTGGTTGGATTGTTGTCTCTTTGAAATAGTCCCCGTTGCCATTCTCCTATTACTTCTAACCATACATTCATATTTTGTTAAATTAAAAAAAAGACATCTTAAACTCCTATACACATCTTCCTTCTGTAACACGATTTATTTATTAATAAGACTTACACAGTTTTAAATTCACTAGATCCTTGAATTTGAAAAATAATTTCCTGGGATTCACCAGTGGCAATGGTTCTTGTAAAACTTGTCTGGCCTGTTAGTAAACCTCTGTTATCTGTTACCATTATATCGAATGTTTCGTTTTCTGTGCCTTTATTTTCTACTTTGTAGGATACGTTGCCAATTATATCGACGTAAAGATCTAATAAGACGTAATAGCTATAAATGTTATTTAGGTATTTCTCTTTCTTCACCATATAGGGTACAGTTTAAAAGATAAATGAAAAGAAAACTAATCAATTTTACTACACATCTGTTGTCTCTATTATTTGCATCCATCGATCTTATCATTTCTAGCAAATAAAGTTTACTGAATAATGGTTTTAATTCATTTATTATTTAGTAGATATAAGAAGATGTGGAATGAGTGCCAATGAGACAACTCTCAAAAACTGTATTAATTAGTTATCATCGATATTGCATTCTTTTTTGTTTCACTAAATACAATCTCATAAATCACATTCAATGAATGTATTGGCTTCATAATAAACACCTTTAATATAAAAATCGATAACTAACGATAATTGGTTTGTTTTATCGTTATCAAACATAATTTCTAAAATGGCGAGTAATAAATGGAAAATTTGGTATTTGTTTATTAGAAAAAATAACAGAAGACTTAGTTAGCTGAAAAAAACATTTATCGGGTTGATATAGTAAGATAAATAAAAAGATATAAGTCACATTAGACGGATTTTTGACACAGTTATTAGTATCGAAATAAATCAAATGGACCCTTATGTTGATAACGCCTATGCAAAAGAAGACGATGAAATGTAAGATTGGTATGTCGCAGGCTGGACATAAATTACTATATAAATGCTATGGTAACGTGAATGATATCAATATCACTACTTCATAATGTCTGATTTATACAATAGTTGTTTTCTTCCTTTCAGTTTATTGTCATAATCTGTGACAAAAAAATTAAAATAACAATACTGAACAGTCTCCTGACATTTGACGTTCATATTACATGTATATGTAAATAACAAGAAAAACACAGACCTGGTGCAGAATTGCCTGTAAGCCTAACTTGCACAGGGTTAATCATATTAGATGATGTTCTCATCCAGTTTGTTCCATTGCCTGTCCCGTAAATACTAATTTGATAAGACTATAAATAGAAAAAAAAATCATATCAGAGCTTTTTATTAAGATTGTTGTTATTTTCAATTGTTATAATATAGAAGTATCATTTTTATTTTTATGTTTTAGAATAACTTAGATAAGTTGTGTCTTGTGTGATTTGATTTGATTCATGACTACTGTCTCATCATCTACATCAGTTGTGTTTAAATACAGACCATAAACAATTGTTTGTCAAAAATTTCTACACTTCATTTGAAAATTGTGTGCAAGCATTCAAGCCATGTACTCAGTTGAAGTGCAAGTATTCTAAGAGTTACAATTGAGTTAAACCATAACTCTCTTACTTAAAACATAAGTATTTTGGTATTTGATCAAAAAAGACTATTATGATTTTATATCAAATAATACTTGTATTGCATAAAAAATAATGAAGTGTCAGAGAAAAATATTACCTCTGCCGTAAGGTTTAATGAAACAATATATATAGAATCAAATTCAGATTCCAACTGCCTCAAGTTAAGATGAATCAATTCTTGATTTTCTGTTGTGAGCAACATTCCTTTTACTGTCAAATCTTCTGGCAGGTTATATATTGTTACAAATATCGTGTATGTTTCACCTGAAACGAATGCGAATAAATCGTTAGCTCATGAAAAATCAAATATATTTCCAGATGATTTATTATTTAAATTTATTTATATTTCAGTATTTTTAAGGATGAGAATCGATTGATATAAAAATTGTTGTTGAAATTAATCTAGTTTTAGATCGTATCTCCCACTTTGTGACCTAGGATAAATTAACAACAGTACTCACTTTTCGCTGAGGTTTAACTTAAAGGTTAATGCGCAAAATGAACTCAACAGCCACTTACTTTATGTTTTTTGCTACTTCGAAAAATGTAAAATAGCACAAAAATAATTTCAGAGGAAAATTCTAATCTGAAAGTCCTTATCAAATGGCACAATAGAAAGCTCAATCACACCAAAAGAATGGAAAACAACTGTCATATCCCTGACTTGGTACAATCATTTTTTTATGTAAAATAAACATTGAGGAAAATGTAAAAGTTCTGTTATTTTTCTTACTTTTATTCGTACTATGGTATCTCTTTTCGAATACTTAGAAATAAAAGTTATATTTGATATACATGATATGTCCTTTTTAACAATTACAGGTTTTTTGGTTGTGTGAAAAATTGTTTCATATGTTTCATAGCAATTTGTATTTTTTTCATTTTACGGTATGTGTATTGTTGCTTGCGATATGATTGTCTATAATTGCTTACACCCGCTTCATTTGAAGTTTGATGATCTTACCACAACTCTTTTTATATAAGGATCATCATCACATATTTATTTGATGTGACTGATCAATGATTACACAGGGTACACAGTGGTTGATTTTTTACTGACTTTACAAAACGAAATAACTAGTACACAAACATATGTGACCAATGGATTTAACTGTCATAAGCTTAGGCAAAGAACAAACACAGTATTCAAATCATCCAGTAATCGAATACTTTAATTATAAAGGGAATTGGACAATTTCAATAACTTCAAATATATGAAAGCTATATATACAGTTGACAAAGAAAACAATTAAAATATCAGTTTAAAATTAAAAGACATATCCTGTTTTGCCATTTATGTTAATTATCATGATGAGTATCTTAAAATTTACAATTTAGAATCTAAATATTCTTTCGTGTTTTCCCTATTCTACAATATTCATGACAAACCTAATATCGGATTTCCTTCCACCTTGTATAGGTAGCCATCTTCGGCAACCTCTGTTAGAGTAAAGTCAAAGTCAACAGATGTCTGTGCAGTGATATTTATATTCCATGGGTTATCGCCTGTTCGTGTTAATGTGTACACGCCAGGGGTCGGTTGCTAAAAAACATTTCAATGATAAGTGTATCCTTAATCAGATGAAGTACCCTTATTATAAGGCACACGCATTGATTTATATTTTGAGGAGCTCAAACAAATTGCAGATCGTCATTCATCATCCCGTATAATGCTTGGGTTGATAAAAAAAATATACCTCAATGTTAATACAATACAGATTCACATAAGGGGTCATGTTGATTTCAAAACGTTAACGATTAATCAAATTTCTTGTTAAAAATGGTTGTGATTACCAATTTGCAGTGTTATACTTAATATTCATATGACGTGAGTTTATGAAATTCGGATTATTTATTTTTATTTAATTTCTAAGTTAAAACAGCGGCTAACTGCAGCTTATCTGCTGAAAATAAATAACTGTGTCACTCTGTGTTGGTATCAAGGTTTATTTCATGTTTTAGAATTCAAACAGAAGCATAAGATACCAAAGGGACATTCAAGCTCAAACTGAAAACACCATCATAAAACAAAAACACCCAGACAACAGTATTCAAAACTTACTAAACAAAAGACTGAGAAAAAGGAACCCTATTTAAAACCGGGGGAATATAAGTTGAAAATACATTGATTCTGCAAATCGCTACAGAAATAAAAACGAAAACATGACAAATCTAAAATAAGTACAACAAACTGAAAATCTGGTAGAATTTGTAGTTACTGAGAATTTATGCGATGATAATATTTCTCAAACTTATTATTTCGAAGTACACCTTAAACTGGTTTAGTGTCACTAGTCATAACCATCTATTAAAATCAGTATCTTGAGAAATGTCAAAGTAAAGGTTTCGAAAGGCCGAAGAAACAACAGTATATAATATTTATATTTATATTATGTATGTGATGTAAGAAATTTCAAAAACAAAAAGATCCGAAATACTTCAACCAGATAAAGCACATACATGTAAATAGCTGGCCAGTGATGAGCTATTTTTCTTCTTTAATGTATTTACTTTAACTGTATTCATTTATGTGTTCATTTTTGTTCTTATTTGTGCATAAATGATACTTACCACTATAGTTATAACTACTTTATCGGGACTTTCAAATAATGTATTTGCATTCTCCGTTGTAAACACTGATCCTGAAATGAACAAATCATTACTTTTTCTTACATGAGCGTTAGATGATCATATGGCACATAACAACACTAGTATGCTAATATGGTAATGTTTTTTTTATCTCCATTTGTAAATTGATGAATTACTGAACAGGAACATTCATGATAAAATTGGTAACACATACAAATCTTTCTTTTTGTTGACATCTCAAGAATGAAAAAAAACACTAGAGATTTAATCTAGATTGTATTCCCTTCGGACTAAAATCAATTGAGGAATGAGTTAATATGCATTGTCGATATGCCTTAATGTGCTTCTTTGATACATTTTATTTATACTGATTCAGATTATAACAAAATGTTGACTGCCGTACCCCTTTTTTTGACATTTCCAACTATTGTGTCTGTTTGTTTTGTTCACACAATGTTGTCAATATAATGGAATTTCATATAACTGTTATACAAGTGAGATATATAGCTAGATTTAAAACTAGGGTTAATCAACCATTTTCTACATAAGAAAATGCCTGTACCAAGTCAAGAATATGACAGTTCTTATCGATTCGTTTGAGGTGTTTGAGCTTTTGATTTTGCCATTTAATCAGGGACTTTTTTTAATTTTCCTCGAATTTCAATATTTTTGTGAATTTGCTCTTTTCTAAGCAGTACCTTAATTATGTAAGAAATAACGATTACACAGTACAATTTTTCATATTCAGTTTCTGTGTTATTGAAAGATGACTTACCAAATGGAGAGGATATAGCAACATTATCTGTAGAATAGGCTCCGATTACTGTTATTTTTACATTATTCATCGTCTTATCAACATTAAAAGATACTGAGTCATCGTCACTTGAGCCTAGCGTCAGAAACGTTACTATTGCTGTTGCTGAAGGGAATAGTTTCTGAAAATATTTCAGTTTATTCTTATATGCTTCTAATAAGAATTTAGCTAAATAATGAACATGATGAAAATAACTGAACAAAGAAGGTATTGTGAATATGCATTATCATTTTGCACATGTTTTTATATCTATTCATATTTCTTTATCACTATAATATACTTCATGCGTTCTTTGATTACTGAAAATAAAAATCATTTTAATGTACTTGTGTTTTGTTGGTGTTTCAAACCTGGAACTATGGTCAGTACAGAATTGTGTGCTTTGGAAAGGTGTTCTGCATAGGTAAATTTATTGGGGTTCACGTGGCCGACCTCTTCTATTAAACAACATACATGGTAGATTTTTACATGTATCACTCCCAGTGCTGCCTAGTTCATCCTCCTTCCCTTTCAAATTCCTTATTGCTATATGTTCCGTACTGAAGACTTTGCTGTTGTTAGATCTGTCATCATCTAATTTTTAATTCTTTGTCTTTTTTCGGATTTTGTAGGATGTATACATGAGGCAATTCGAAGTCTTTACGTGTGTGTACACCTTGTGTTGTATCCTGTCCTTTACCTTCTTTTCAGGAAATGTAAAAACTAATTTTCGAGCGACAAGGTGCGGAAAAAAAGGATGCGTAGTACTAGTAATACAAATAAATAAATTATCGATAAAGAAATAATATTTTATATGTATCATATAATGACAATACATATAAATGAATAATTCAATGTCATTATACATCATCTGCAGAATAAACCAAAATGAAAACGCAAATGACTGACAAATGCTCTATTTAATTCACTCTAGCTGACAGGTCATACAGGTCTAAGGATCTTTTTTAGTTGATCCCGATTAACTTTATACAAACCTGTGTTAACTGTCTTGTAAGACTAGCTAGTTCGTCTATAGTTATTTCGTAAACTTGTCCACCGGTTTCATCAGCTATCAAGTAATACACCTCGGTTTCCCTTACTATTTCTCGTTTAGCTCGACCTTAAATAATAGGTCATTCAATAATTAGTCATTTCCAGAAAAAAAATACCTTATTAGATTTTTTAACAGTCATAGACTATTTAAACTTATGTTATTTGAATTTCGATTATGATGTCCGATTATCCAGAGATGTAATTTTTTGTATATTTGACTTGATACATATAACAATTCTCAGCTTCTGGTTGAGCTCATAGAGCAACTGATACAGTTTCGTCGGTAGTATATGTCTAGTTGTAAAATCTATTCGTAAATTATTTAAACAAAGATACTACATTTGTGTTTTAAAATTCAATTTTAATAATAAAGAAAGGTCCACGTTTCGTTTCGTTAAAAAAATCTTGGTCGATTGAAATTACAAAATAACCACTCAACACTTGAGAATCATCTCTTTGTTCAATAGATGTTATCGCCGTATTGCAAACAAATGTTTGAAGCTTGTATTTATGATACGTTATCGGATTTACCATAACATTCATCATACTTCTATCATATATATCAATTAATTTAAGTTATTATTACCACTTTCCCTTTTTTTCCTTTCTTCCCATGGACATAAAGGCGTCCTTAACATTTCAAAAATTTCGATATTCTTTAGGGCAGCAGCTTCTGTCATGACTTCTCTATTGACTTCGTCTTTAGCAGGAGCATCAGTGAAAAAGAATATCTTTGAATTTTCCTTGCATTCTTCAATACCTTAAAATTGTCAATAATGATCTTTAATGTTTACATTAAAATGGTTCCTTAATATAACATTGTTTTCTAAAATATATACAGAAAAGAAAATCCCTCGCCTGATCCATGTCTATATGTTCCACATGAAATCCTACAATCATATACCGGCATAAGGTATTCAAACAGGATTCTGGAATTGAGAATAAGAGCTTTTATATTAAAACCTCCTGGCTTAAGACCGTTTGGTAAGGAATTGTCCTTAACATTCAAAGTAAACTGATATCAGGGTGTGAGATAAGGTTGTAAACACCCTGTTCTATTTTTGTACACTCATTATTCAAAATGTAATGGTTGACAGAGAAGAGGTTTTTTTTCTAATAAATACATCATTGATTTCAGATCAAAACTAGTTACTATAGGTTAAGAATTTATTATGATACAAAATATAAGATTTACCATATTCTAGCAAAAATTAATAATAAACATATAAGGGTTTAACAAAATTAAAACATTATGATATTCATAATTCATTTTGTAGAAAAGTCTTGATAGCATTGTGTCTTTCGCGCATATGTTTAGTTCAAGAAATAAGCTCGTGGGCATGGTAGCAATTTTTTAATAATACAAAAAAATAGTTGACAAAATTCGAAAGGAAACATGTACTGAATGTTGATGGTTTCATTAACAGACTTACAGATCCGATTTGTGTGTATCAAAGAATAGTACAGTCGTGTTTTCAAAAAACGAGTTTGTCTCTGTTAAAACCTACCTAGTATATGATATATTTAGTTAATTTAGATGTGTTGACTGTAAAAACAAGATAAGATTGAGCTTTACCTTTCGAAAGACCACTTATTGCATACTCTTGGCAATCCTCTCCACCATAAACGTCTAAGTCATTAAGTGTATTAATCATATCCGTTCCATTTGGTGTTTTTAGTTGGAGAATAGTATCAGTTTCTAAAGAAAATTGAAACACTAAAGTATATATAAAATTGAGAATGAAAATGGGGAATGTGCCAAAGAGACAACAACCCGACCATAGAAAAAAACAACAGCAGAAGGTCACCAACAGGTCTTCAATGTAGCGAGAAATTCCCGCACCCGGAGGTGTCATTCAGCTGGCCCTTAAAAAAATATATACTAGTTCAGTGATAATGAACGCCATACTAATTTCCAAATTGTACACAAGAAACTAAAATTAAAATAATACAAGACTAACAAAGACCAGAGGCTCCTAACTTGGGACAGGCGCAAAAATGCGGCGGGGTTAAACATGTTTGTGAGATCTCAACCCTCCCCCTATACCTCTAGCCAATGTAGAAAAGTAACTGCATAACAATACGCACATTAAAATTCAGTTCAAGAGAAGTCCGAGTCTGATGTCAGAAGATGTTACCAAAGAAAATAAACAAAATGACAATAATACATAAATAACAACAGACTACTAGCAGTTAACTGACATACCAGCTGGGACAATACCCCTAATGCGCCTTGAAATGAGGAACACAAAAGTCACGTGTAAACAAAAAATCTCTGTGTAGTGATATTTGACACATTTCTATGATAAACAAATGACTGAGCTGAACCATTAGTGTTAATTTAGAAAGTAGGGGAACACAGAATAAATGTGTAAAAACCATGGAGCTATTAAATGTGTTCAAAGTATTAAAATTTCAAAGAACTTATTGTGTTAAAAATGGGATTTTTTACCATGAGGAGCCACATCGCAAAAGGATTCTCGGGGTTTGCTAAATTACGTAAAAATGAATCACACTTCGTACCCCGAAAATTTAACCACATATGTAAAAATGTCTCAGCTTCGAAACAAGCCATCATACATATACAAGTTTACGATATGGGCTGAGCAACAGAAGAAAACGTTACCATTACGGCCTATGGAGAAACAATTGCGCATATTGCCCCATCTTCTAAGACAAGATCCAGAGATATCTTAAGATAATTTCACCTTGTACACCACAGAAAATTGTGAAAATGATGGTTAGTAGTTTTTTATTTATACCTAGTTATCATAAATGATTTAAGATAAATATTATTGATAAAGAACAGCAAAAATTCAATGCGATTTTCGCTTTTAAAATCGTTACTGGCACGGGGCTGAACACTTTTTTTAGGCACAATCATAACTTTGTTTACCCCGAGAGATCCGAAAGGAATTGTTTATTCAATTGAAAAAGGCAGGAAAACTTACATGTAATATGAATTAATTGTAAGTAAACATGACACAATATAGTCTTTGTTATGTAATTATCACTCTGGTCTGCAGGAATAGCTGATAATCAAGGGAGATAACACACTTCACACGAGTAAAGTGAGATACATCATCACATGCTTTTATACAATGATTTGACCCTGGTCAGTAGATATCATATGCAAATAAACAGAAAAAAACCTTGTACATGTATTAAGAAAATCATGTATTACTATTGTTAATGCACACGAGCAAACACAAGATATTGTCATTTCTCAGTGAAAAAGGGGGAGGGCCAACCCTCTTGAAAACAATATTGCTATTCAACTACATGTATTAAGCTAGTTAGCTACTACCCATTGCTTCTAAATATAAACAGTTTAAATGAAGGTGGCTAAGCCACAAGGGAGAGGCATTTTTCTTTCTTTGTGATAAAACTTTCAAGAATTAGATTTTTCTCTCTCGATAATACTTATGTACTTAAATTAAATGATAACACAGCCTGAGTAAAAAATTTTGTCTTATTTCAGTTCCAGACATATCATTACTATTAAACATGAGATGGCAAACTAAAGGTTTTAAAAAGTCCTGAATAACTGGTAAGCATTTTGATTTATTAGGTAAGCTCTAAATTATTTATTTATGGTATTTGTGCAAATGAAATTACAGTCGGTATGTTATAAATATGCTTATATGAAAACTGTTGCTATGGTCTTGCTATTAAATGAAAAGGCTTGGTTACTGATCTTTTCGACTCAACATTTCGAGTTAAATCTTGCGGCAACTGATTCTCATGTAACACTGCAAACTCTATTTAGCACTATTTTGATCTGTCGTTATTTAATGACGCCATAATACGTGTGATGTCACAATGTTTCCTATAATACCTTATGTGGATTTCTCACTGAGAAAGGGTTTTCACTAAAATACATGTAAAAAGCTTTTTTTTCTCAAATAGAATTATGTGAATGGACAAGTTTTGAAAATTTGCACTTCATTGCACTCTAATTACATAATAAGAATGACTTTCCCAGTAGTTTTGAGGGGTTTTCATAGTATTATATACCAGATGTCTACTAGTAAGAATAGTTATTTTGGTGTTTTTTTTTTATAAAATCTACATTTTTGCATAATTTCTCTGTCAAAATGCACTTTAAGACACAGGAAAATGTTATGGAATGCTTTAACAGGGTCTGTATATTGTAATTTAAGGTTATCATCAGAAGTTTTGTCCTTGTTTTGACTAGTAAAGGTATACTGGAAGAAATTAATTATACATACACGTTGTATTAAAAATAAATGAATATAGCGATAAAAGTGTCATTGCCATATAGTGCTGAAACGACTTTATTTTTTTTCAGAAATGGACAAAAATACACAGATTTATTCAGAATGTCATACCGATGAAGATCACCTAAAAATATTTGGAAAAATCAGAACTATGGATTTCAATATGGGACAATACCCCTAATGCGCCTTGAAATGAGGAACACAAAAGTCACGTGTAAACAAAAAATCTCTGTGTAGTGATATTTGACACATTTCTATGATAAACAAATGACTGAGCTGAACCATTAGTGTTAATTTAGAAAGTAGGGGAACACAGAATAAATGTGTAAAAACCATGGAGCTATTAAATGTGTTCAAAGTATTAAAATTTCAAAGAACTTATTGTGTTAAAAATGGGATTTTTTACCATGAGGAGCCACATCGCAAAAGGATTCTCGGGGTTTGCTAAATTACGTAAAAATGAATCACACTTCGTACCCCGAAAATTTAACCACATATGTAAAAATGTCTCAGCTTCGAAACAAGCCATCATACATATACAAGTTTACGATATGGGCTGAGCAACAGAAGAAAACGTTACCATTACGGCCTATGGAGAAACAATTGCGCATATTGCCCCAGCTCCAGACTTCAATTAAACTGACTGAAAGATTATGATTTCATCATATGAACATCAGGCACAATCCTTCCCGTTAGGGGTTTAGTATCATACCATCATAACATATATGAGAAGAACATAATCCGTGTCATACTATGTACGTTCATTCATATCTTAATACTAAAAAATATTTATTTAGGTCATTTTCAATTGGAATAACAGTAAACGAAAAAGTAATGCAAAGTTCAGCAAATATGTCTTATTGTTTATCAAAGACAATAAGCATGGAAAATGAAATATGCCGCCAGTGTATTATACACGTTTAACTGAGTCGATGCAAAATACGACATCACTAATAAAAATAAGTGTGCTTCGTGTAACCCAGAATTTGATAACTTGAAGTTGTTATTAATAATACTGAATACAAAAGTATTTAGAAGGATTTAATTGACAGACTTTACAACAGTAAAACACAAGTGAGTACATATTAACATCTGAGTAAACAGTATGAATTTCTGTAACGTCAAGACTTTTCTTTGTCTGGGAGAATATAATGTTCAATAAAAGAACATACAACATACGTACGTAGATAAGGCAAATATTGTGTACGGTCGCTCTCGAATTCTCTGAGCGTTATGAAGTTATTGTGTTACATCCTTTGTTCGACATTCTGGAAATGATAATGTTTACATGTGCAACAAATGTGTTCAAGTGATATACGCTTAATTTTAAAAGTGGAATGATATTGTAAGATTTGGAACAAAATTCAATATTCAAAAGATTACTTCGTGTATGCCGATCTGATGCTACTAGTAAAAGCCGGACATTTAGCCGGTTATGACATAACAGTCTTAATAATAAAAAAAAGGTCTGCAGGTGAACGGCGGCAGTAGATTAAATTCTCTTCCGCTGTACCGATGCTGTTGGGAGACAAGGGCTTTTTTTTTTTAAATTGGAACCAACCAATATTTTTATCCTTTAAAACTTACCTGGATCGTTGAAAGTGACCAATACATATTCAGTTGGTTCATTGGGTGTCCCTAAAACATCGGTAATTATGTCTACACATGCCTTTCTAACAGCAACAATATCGTTACGCATAGAGCCAGTGTTGTCAATTACAAAACCAAAGGATGCTTTGTATCTTTTAACAATGTTGAAAACATCAGCAAAAACATCTTCTTGTAACTCATTTATAATTCCAATTTCTGTAAGACGTTAGTTCCAATTTAATATATGCAAAAATACACTATGATACCTTTTTTCAAGGACAAATATATCTTACATTTCTTCATAACTAAAATTAACTCTTATTACAATATATTAGTGGCAAATCTGAAAATATAATAAACTTTATGTTTTTTATGTCTAGAGTTGGTGTTGGTTTGTAGGTTTGGTCTTAATGCGGTTGTATTTTTGTCTCACTTTAAAAACAAAATCCTTTTAGTACAGTTTTCTTTATATTAGTTTATTATAGTAAATGCATTTGCATATCAGACTACGGAAATTACAGGTACAATTATAAACAGATGTTCAATCTTGCAAATTCTGTTTGAATATATAAATCTTACAAGCACAAATGTTCAGGCAACAGTATTTCACCAATGTCAAAAACTAATTTAAAATATACAAACGAAAAACATATTAGGGTTAAAACAAATACAGAGGGGCACACAATTTGAGATCAGCGTAACAACTATGTGGATCATAATATTACCTTCATCTATCAAAAAGTTCACTGTAGCTGTCCTTGCGGCAAAGAAAGCATCATAGTGTAAGTAATGATGTGGTGAATATGTTGAATCTGGTCGGTCTTTATTTATTCCGCCCAAAGCAGTAGTCTGACCATTTTCTGAATCAACAGATCCACCGTAACCACATTTTCCTTTATCATTATCTCCACTTACTTCTAAATAAAAATAAAGCGTCAGCCGTTTAAAACAGTAGTTGCTTACCTTGCATCTTATCTGTACGTTTTATGGGTAAATATATATTTATGTTGTAAAAAATTAAAATCACAAGTACTAGATGTCTAAATGTCAAACCTTGGGACCATTAAAAGAGGCAATTACCATTTAATACAACAATTCATGTTTCTTCTTCTGAGAGAAATATAATTGATGTTAACCAAACGAACAACATAATCGTAAGCAGACATCGATAACTCATCATAATAATATGATATTTTGGAGTTTAAGACACCTTTTATTTCTGTAGAGGAGGATTTGACAATGATAAGTTTATTAAGACAACTACTTGCATTGAAAGAAGGCTAACACAACTGTAATCATTCGAGTATGTTTGATCTACTTGTCAGATACACATATACAGAACTCTCAATCAATTTTAAATACAAACCACCAATAAAAGTAATGGAATCACTAGCCATAATAAGTGTCTTTGTTTGCTATGCAAATGGGTTATAGATGACACAATGTTTGTACATATTCGGTAAATTTTCGGAACAGTCGCTTATATATTGATGCTGAGTCTACACATTTAATTCGGCGAAAAATGTGTCTGATAAAAAGAACATACAACATACGTACGTAGATAAGGCAAATATTGTGTACGGTCGCTCTCGAATTCTCTGAAAGAGCACCCTTTTTAAGTAGTTTATGTATATGTATACATGTACACATGCACGTGTGAAATGTATCAATTGATACATGTAAAAGTTTTATTGTTTAACAAATGCATAAAATAGACATTTTGCTTTGTAATACATGTACTAGAATTTGATTTTCCCTTGTTAATTGGCATTCATGTTAAATCAACACTTCATTTAGGTGTACTTTTCATTTTGAAAATTGATTATTGTACACATCTTTGTCCGTACTTTAGTAGCAGCGGCGATTGGAAAACAAAATGCCATGCAAAGTTGAAGCCGAAAATGCGCGTGTTATCAGATGAAGATCTATCTATTTAAAAAAAACAGTGCAATGTGCATAAAAGAATTGCTTTTAAGTGATACGTACTATATGGAGGTTGAATATCCTGACCTGTCTTGTATCCACTGGTCAACATATTAGTTATCAACAAATTATTTTTGCAAGAATTCTTATCCGACCTATATTGAAAACAGAAAAATGGGAAAATATAGAAACATGTATATGCCTTAAGATCTCTCCAAATCGTTGTATTTCATTACCTTAATGTAAATATGGCAATGATATCAGGGTAATGGGTACCTTATATATATATGTAGTCATAGCAAAGTCATTGTTCGCACAAAACCTTTTTTAGTAGGCTCGTCTGCTTATTTTTTAACTTAATGATATTCAGTTCATAACTATTTCATCTTATATCTAGAATCACATTAACGATATCAATTTCACTGCAACAGATGACAATTCGACAATTAATATTTCTTTATTCTTTATTTATCCATTTAAAACTTCTTAACTTATAAAAAAAATTAAAGAAAATATAAACCAAAATAGAACAAACATTAATTTTTATATCAAGAATTGTCAGTAGAATACTGTTAAGTTTGAAGTATAGTTTTGTCCACCGGATGTGTTTTATATAATTAAACCCATCATAGATACCAGGACTAAATTTTATATACATTTAAAATCTGATTTACCCAGAGTTATCACAGTCTTGACACGTGTCCAAACTTTTACCAGCAATAGCCATTAACGTCTTGTTTGGTACTCCTGTACAAATTAAAATAGAAACAAACAATGCACCGTTTTCTTCTTCATAGATAAAAAGATTAGTTAATACAATAACTTGTTAGCGGAAAAAAACAATCAATAAAGAAGCAACAGTTATCTTAAGCGGCTAAGGATAGTCAATAAATGTTTGTCTCAGTCCATAATTGTTGTTGATGCCATTCTGACCGATTAAAGCATTTGCTGTCCGTGAATGGGCATGCATCCCCATCTTTACAAAATATCATACATTTACACAAGAAGTGACAAACGTCACTCATCGATACCTAACATCACTCTTTCGTATTCTTTTTTTTTTTAACTATATGCATCGATGTCGTTGTTTGGCCAACATAACTAAATACGTCATCAGCCTAAGTTTAAACAAATATAGGCAACCATACAGCATTCAACGATGAGAAAAACCCAAACCGTAAAGTCGGCTATTAAAGGTTCATATAGAGTGTATATATATGTTTGCAATTATGGTGACTATTAGTATTATACATTGATTTACCTCTTCATTGCATATGTGAACCGGGAATCAAAAT
This sequence comes from Mytilus edulis, assembly GCA_019925275.1. Classification (NCBI taxonomy): domain Eukaryota; kingdom Metazoa; phylum Mollusca; class Bivalvia; order Mytilida; family Mytilidae; genus Mytilus; species Mytilus edulis. The sequence goes on along the minus strand of CM034354.1, from coordinate 59,409,871 downwards.
TGAACGCCTCTACTGTTTATGCAATATAACTATGCATAGAGTGAAATATCATGAGAAATTTATTAATTTTACATTCTACCCATTATTTTAGTTTATCTAATCAATCCATGAACACAAAAATAATAGCATTAAAATGTCATGTTTTTCTGCAATGTTCACTCTCTGTGAAATTAAGATAATCAAGAAGGCTCAGATTTAACCGATTTATAATTACCAAAATCTCTGTAAGTTGCTATATTGTTCATTTCAACCCAATTGGTTCCACTGTAGAACGATTGCAAGGTAAAAATGCATTTTCCTATTTTTTCACGTATCAACGTAAGGTCTGGTTCAGTACTAAGTGCGAGGTCTTTTATTTGTCCTCGAAGTTTTATGATATAGTTATGTGCTAAAACATAAGGAACATGAAACCTGTATACGCAACACCTTCTATCCATGAATAGAACATGTTGGACATGTCTATGACAATTCGAACTTATTTTAAGACAGCTAGACTTCAGCGATATATATCTGTTAGTCAAGATGTTTCTTGGTAATGTGAATTTATTTGTTACATATAGAGCTTGTATTTTTATAGCAATGTTCATTTGTAATTACAATGTAAACAATCTAAACTACTACAAAAACGCACAAAAGGACATCATTACGGAGCTTTGGTTCTGACAGTGTTGAGGTCATAAATTTTGTAAGGCCCATCAACATATGACTGAAAAAAAATATTCGTCAAGCATAGGATACGAAGTATGTTGAAAGTAATCAAATGCATCCCAGATTAATATTTAATTTGTTCATTTATTTGTCATTTCTTACATATTTTTTATGTGAATGTAATTTGTATTATTCTTTTTGTTTGCAAATATGCCATGTTTAAACACGGTATCGATTTTAGCACTATTGTATTCTAATGATACTCTAAATTTAAAATCGATGGTGACCTCTTATCTAGCAGAATAAAACTTTAATATCTATGAATTTGAGCATTTTTATACAGAATGGACATAATATCTATTTTTGATTTATTTTTTTGCGATGTTTCCCTTTAATACAAACCGTTTAAGTATATGAAAAAAACAAACGACAAATTGTATTTACCAAATTCTATTTGTTCTGAATTGCAGTGTATGTGAGCCTCGTTCGATTTTTCCTGATTCTTCACATGTTGTATAATTTCGTCTTTCCTCCTATTGAATTCCTGAAGCCCATCAGCATCTAGAAATCACGAGAAACTTCATGATACAATGAAGTCATATTATAATAAAATGATCAATATTTGATTGCATTTTAGTTATCTTCGAAAATCGCTTAATTTATACGATCGACAAAAGAAACAAATGACTACAAAACGATATAAAGAGCGTAAAAGGCAGATCTTGATAGCCCCAGTCAATGATTATTTCATAATTTCTGAATTTTGCTATATTTCCAGTTTAACTGTAGTAAATGTGCGTTCTCCTGCACAACAGAACTAATAGCAGCAATTTATAATTTTCAATGCACAAATTATATGTTTAGATAATGTCATTTTGTTTATTTTCTTTTGTTACATCTTCTGACATCAGACTCGAACTTCTCTTGAACTGATTTTTATTTTGCGTATTGTTATGCGTGTACTTTTCTACATTGGCTAGAGGTATAGGGAGAGGGTCGAGATCTCATAAACATGTTTAACCCCGCCGCATTTTGCGCCTGTCCCAAGTCAGGAGCCTCTGGCCTTTATTAGTCTTGTATTATTTTTATTTTTAGTTTCTTGTGTATAATTTGGAGTTTAGTATGGCCTTCGCTATAACTGAAGTAGTATATATTTGTTTAAGGGCCAGCTGAAGGACGCCTCCGGGTGTGGGAATTTCTCGCTACATTGAAGACCTATTGGTGACCTTCTGGTGTTGTTGTTTGTTTTATGGTCGGGTTGTTGTCTCTTTGACACATTCCCCATTTCTATTCTCAATTTTAAACATGGAATAAGACGTATAAAAGCGAAAGAACTTCTATCTCTGGGTGTTAGTTTTCTTGATTGGTTTCTGTCTCGTATACTTTTACCGCAAATCTCGTTTTATTCATATTCAACTGTCTTTTTGGTTTATCATGTCGATGAGTAGTTGTCCCATCTTCTTATTACCCCACAGCATTACGACCTTCAACAATGAGATAATTCATACTGTGTAGTCGGCTGTAAAAGGCCCGACATTCATAACGTGAAACATATCAATCATATACTCACCATCACCAAAAAAATCCTGCAATTTGGTAGACGGATCACTTGAATCATCCACTACTGACAAGTTGTTGATTTGTATATATGTGACGACAGCCATTTGTATAGCAAAACTTGCTATTTCCTTGTGGTGTTTGGTATTTGCTGCACTTCCCGTCAATCCATTTTCATCTGGCGGAAATGAGTTTGAAGGTTTGGCAATAAAAAGGACAATACTAAATACTAGTAGTATTGTCTTCAAGGCAATCATCCTTTCCATAACCTTCATTAATTAAAAAAAAATCATGTAAAACTATTTTGGATTTTAAAGTTAGTGTTCTTTACTATATCACTGTATGAAATATAGGAACACTTGAAATTGGTCAGAAGTATGACTTAAACACGGAAGACTTCTAACCATAATATAGATCTAGACGTAAATTGACATTGTTGTTAGATTGGAGATTGTTAAACACTTGGGTTTAAGAAGTAACGTTATTACGTTTTACATTTTTTGCTTTTATTGAGGTTGTACAAGTTGTTTTTCTCTTGCAACTTTTATGACTTCGTATATGAAAACGTTTTCAGATAATAAGATATCAATTAATTTTACAATAGAAACGTACGTTTCCTCCAAATGAAATGTTCATTGGTTAGTTTTGTTGTTGCCTCATTAACGATAATCTTTTTTATTTATACTAAATAAGGTTACCAAATACGGAATTCTCGATCGTAAATCACAAACCATAAAGTAAAGAGGTAAGGTTGAATTGAGTAAACACGATTAGGTTAATATAAAAATAAAAAGGTGTGGTACGATTGCCAATGAAACCAGCTCTCCGCCATGTAGAGACTTAGACCATGCGCAAAACCAATACCACATAGCCATCTATAAAAGGCATTGAAATGAAAATGAACGAAAAACAAATAGCATGATATATAGCTACATACTATGAACAATTGAATGGTTCCAATGAAGTTCTTTTTCTTCTTTAGGTTTCTAGCGATCCTTCAATTACTGAAGATTATTCACCGGGCGTCGACTATAAAATTTATAATTTACACTTTAGCAAGAAAAAAATCAAAAATAACAAAATCAAAAAATCAAAATAACGTATGTACAATTTTGATAAAACTATATACATTTGATAACAGAATAGTTAGGGATAGAATATGGGGATGAGAGCAGATTCTGAGATCATACTCTTGAATCCCTGTACTGTACTGCATGCTACTATTTGTTGTGGCAGATGATTACAATGTATAACTATCCGTGGATAAAATGAATATTTATAACTGTCTTTAGATGTTTGTATTTGCCTAAATGAATGTGGATTGCTATGTCTGGTTCTATTGTCTAGTGGGATCAAAAGGTTATATGTACGGACTGCAACAATTTCATGAATAATTTTGTAAAAGAAAACAAGTCTGTATCGTAATCGCCTAATTTCGAGTGGATACCAATTTGGGTCTGTCATCACTGAGTATCTGAGCTGGTGTTATGAAAGCGGTTGCTTGAGAAGCGTGCTGCTCATCTCTGAACTTTTTTCGATTTGTGATTGCTGTATTTGATGTGGGTCCCAAATTGTTGATCAGTATTCTAATGTTGGTCGGACAAGAGCTTTATATGCACGAGCTTTAACTTTCGGCGAGGCTATTTTTAGGTATCTACGAATAAATACAAGGGACTGGTTTGCTTTGATGTCATGTTATCGATATGTTTGTCCCATTTTAAATTTGATCGAAGAGTTAGACCTAAATATTTTGAAGAGTCGACTTTTTCTAGAGAGCGATTGTGAAATTTATAAGTGCAGTCTAACGGTTTGCGTTTTTGAGTTACACTGGGAATGTTGCACTTATCAGGGTGAAAATGCATGAGCCAGTCCTGCTCCCACCTGCCGACCGCTTCTAAGTCAGACTGTAATTTAAAGTCATAATAAACGAATGACCGGTAAAAAAATATGCTATTCAAATTCTTGAAATGCATACAAACATCATAAACGTAGTCTTCTGTGCACGATTTTATCAATTTTTTCGAATAAATTTTGTATAATCGTCATTTTTTTTTAAGCAGTCAGTGATGTTGTGAAAATATGACAATTAATTAAAGTTCGTGTTTTGAAGCCGAAGTTTAACGATTGTCACCTGTTTGTCAACAATCAACAATAAAGCATGGATACTGAGCACGTGTTTCACAATTGTACAATCAAATAATAGTTTATTTTAAGGGCATCCATGCGTATTGCGATCATCGGATTTTACGAGATGGGTTACACGGAGGTCACACTTGCATACGGAAAATATGTCGGGAAATTGCGTCCTGGATTAAAGTTAAAGAAGGACGAAAGATACAAAAGGGACAGTCAAACTCATAAATCTAAAATAAACTGACAACGCCATGGCCAAAAATGAAAAAGGCAAACAGACAAACAATAGCACACATGACACAACATATAAAACCAAAGAATAAACAACACGAACCCCACCAAAAACTAGGGGTGATCTCAGGTGCTCCGGAAGGGTAAGCAGATCCTGCGTCCGTAAAATTTACGAAGGGATGATTTCAACTTCACCATTTGGAACTCTTCGTTTAATAGCTTCCTTGTGAGCAGCAACCCTTTATCAAGAAAATCATGATAGGAAATGCAAGCACGGGAACATCGTATCAATTGGGAGATATATACCCCGTATGCAGGTGCTGCTGGAATGTTGCTACTTAGAAATGGAAAGTTCACAATTGGAAAGCTGAAATCATGTCTTTTGTCGTAAAGTTTTGTTCTTCCTAATATGAACAAATTAAAGAATTTTCTACAGAAAAAAGTATACGTACATAAGTTTTATAATGAAAACTATCCATTGAGTTTTAAAAAACATATGCATTATTTTTTAATTTGAGGTTTCTAATGACTTTAAATGCGTCATCTGTTTTTTAAATTTCCCTATAAATAATGCTATCATCTGCAAAAATCTTAATGTTCTATGTTCAATATATTCTGCCAAATCATTAATAAAGATTAAAAATAATATTGGACCAAACACCGTGCCTAGAGGTACCCCAGATGCTTCAGGAATTGTATTTGAAGTTTCACCTTCAAGGACTACTGTGTGTGTTCTGTTTGTTGATAAATCTTGAATCCAATGATATTCATTACAATTTCAATGATACTGTAGAAACCAATTTTATACATGAGGTGGTGGTGTGAAAATTTATCGAATGCTTTTGCAAAATCCATTATTATGATGTCTTTTTAGATGTTTTTATTATTTGAATTTGCAAGATCTTGAATAAATGATATTAGCTGAGATTCACAGTAGCGGAAGGATCGAAAACCATGTTGTAAGTCATGCATATAGTATTTTATTTTTTTCCAGATGTTTCATTATACTACTAGCTACAACATGTTCTAATATGCAGCAGATGCAAGTCAACGATATTGGGCGATAGTTTATAGGATCGTGTTTGTCGCCGTTTTTGAATGCTGGACATACACTGTGTGACACCAGTCGTCTGGGATCTTTCCAGAGTTCAATGATGTTTGGAATATGATAGATAATATGGGAGTGATAGATGATTTACACTCTTTTATAATTTTTCCATGGATGAAATCAGGCCCAGCGGCTTTGTTGATATTGATATTATTTAGAAGTTTTTCTATACCCTGTTTTTGTATCTTAATATCAAGCATCTGTGGATGTTTACTGACGCCCTTACCTGTTAAAGGTGTGGTTGCTTTTTTGAACTGTTCATTTAAAATGTTAGTTTATGCTTTTGAGTCAGATGTTAGTGAGCCCTCTTTTCGGAGTTGTGGTATGTTAGAGCTTTCAGACTTTTGTGTTTTTATATAACTGAACCGATTTTTTGGGAAGCTCTTTGATATAGTAGTTGGGTTGTCATCAACTGGTGAACCACATATCATATTTTCAATATAATTCCAATAAGATGTTCTTCGTTGTTTTTTGTATATCATGTTTTAATTTTTTTAGTTGGTCTATTTTCCCTTTGCCTTTCATTTTGTACATTTGATATTTTTTCTTGTACTTTTTCATTTGCCGTCTTATACTGTCTGTTATCCAAGGCACATTTTTGCTGTTTCTCATCATTTTCTGTGATATGTTCTCAGTGATAGTGTTTTGTAATGAGTTTTTAAAAATTAACCAAAGTGTGTTTGTATTTTCACTATATTTTTTTATGTATGATCTTTTGATATATTTTATCTATATCCTCTTTTGTTTTTTGCCAGTTTGCATTTTATATTTATATACTTTTCGTGGCTTGGTTTGGCATCTTTTTAATGATAGTAAACATTCTTTATATACAATGGTCTGCCTTCCATAATGGTGGCATGGTTTCAGTTTTTTCAATGATGGCTGGATAATTTTTTAACACAAGATCTAAACTTTTATCATTTCGAATTGGTATGTTTACAACTTGTGCCAATGAATGGTCATTTATTACATCTAAAAAAATTGATGTTGTTTTTGGTTTGCTTTTCCAGGGATGACGCTTGTTGTTTCCCAATTGATGTTTCCTAAATTAAAGTCCCCACCAATGAGGGCCCTCATGGGGTTTTTGATTATGTGATTACTTGGCCGTTTTTTTAATGATTATTTGATTATTAAGCCAAATATTTCATGATTATTTGATTACCTAGGACTGTATTTTTAGTTTATGATTATTTGATTACTAAAGATAAGCAAATATTTAATGATTATGTGATTATATTGGCAAAAAAATGGTGATTATGTGATTACTAGGACCCCCCCCCCCCCCCCCCCCCCCATGAGGGGCCTCACCAATAATTATGTCCGACTTTGAGTTTACGTTTATTTTACTTATGGATTCATTTAGTAAATCTAAAGATATATCATCATCTGGCTGGGGTCGATAATAAGCACCTATATAACATTTACGTGCATTTGATATCAATAGTTCTACCCATATCATTTCACATCCTGTGTCTAGTTCTTTGATTTCTGAACATAAAAAAAAATATTTGGTATAGCTATGAGTATACCTCCGTGACATTATACTTTTTTATTTGGCGGTCTATCTTTTCTAAATACTGTGTAATGATCTTTTGAAAAATATTCATAAGATGATGTTTTCGGATCTAACCAGGTTTCAGTACCTATTATAATATCAGGCTGTGTGGTATCAATCAAAATTTTTTTGTTCTTAATAGAATGTTTAAAACGAAATATATAAACGAAACGAAACAAAAAGAAACCATACCAACGGAAAAAAGATAAAGAAAAAGAAATAAAACGAAACTAACTATAAATTTGTCGAATATTTAAAAACAAAAATACGAAAAATACAATTCTAGTATATTTTTTCTTTTTGGGGTGGGCATTTACAGTGACCTTAAAATTGGACTTATAATTGATTGTTGATAAGGCGATAGTGATCTGTTAACTTAAACAAATATTCCATGTATATCGGAACTAGTAAACGTCATGGTGTGTAAACTGATGTTTGCCTTTTCGTCGTCTTTAAATTCTATCAGTGTTGTCAGTTTGTCATCATCAACTTACAATTGTGAGTTTTAATATACCTTTCTTTGGTTTCTTCTACCTTTCTGGAGATGAAAATAATTTGAGTGTTCTTGTGGTTACGTGCTCATCTGTATTGAAGGACTTTGGTCGCACGTTTTGCGTCTGGCGTATATATACAAAATTTAGTCCTGGTATCTATGATGAGGTTCTTTACTACCACTGGGTCGATGCCACTGTTGGTGGAGATTTATTTCCCCGAGGGTATCACCAGCCCAGTAGTCAGCACTTTTGTGCTGACATGAATTATCATTGATATGGTTAATAAATTTACTGTTCACAAAATTTTGATTTTTTGAAATACTAAGGCTTTTCTACCTCAGGCATAGATTACCTTAGCTGTATTTGGCAAAACTTTTAGGAATTTTGGTCCTCAATGCTCTTCAACTTCGTACTTTATTTGACCTTTTTAACTTTTTTGGATCGGAGCGTCACTAATGAGTCTTTTGTAGACGAAACGCGCGTCTGGTGTATATACAAAATTTAGTCCTGGTATCTATGATGAGTTTATTTGATACATGGCCAAGCCTCAGTCGAACCAGAACTTAAGATTCCCCACTGTTACGCCGCGATTAGAACAATTTTAAACTTGTCTGTTCAGAGTTGGAATAACATTACGTAAAATTGAGAATGGAAATGGGAAATGAGACAACAACCCGACCATAGAATAGACGTGTGCATACTAGCGTAAGATGTAGTTATGTCCACTGTTTTCGGGTGCAGTAACACGTATATAACCCGGTTAATTATGCCTGTCTTATGCAACTTAAGGTGTATATATTCAAAACACCTTGTTCCAATATATACATATACATATATATATTTGTGCTTGGACGTTAAGCACTATTTAATCACTATCGTCCGAATGCTTAATCTATGCTAAGGCTTTATTAACAAAAGGGAGAATATATATCTCATGCCGTTATTATATTGTATAATACATTTTATTGATTTTGAATTCATTTCGTTTTATTTCTTTTTATTTCGTTGAATCCTATTTCGTTTCGTTTGGCTTTTAAGATGGTTTCTTTAATTTCTTTTGGTTTCATTTCGTTTTCTTTTCGTTCCGCGCAAACATCGTTTTATTCATTTTAACTGCAGTTAACGCATAGTACTTAAACAAATATTTCTATTGGTATTTTTAATATATGTTGTATTAATTTTAACTAAAAACTAAAAAATATTAATAAATAAATTTAACAAAAAATTACATAGCACACAGTAACTGCATATCGTCCAATTAAATAAATATGCAACTAATTACTAGATTTATAAGTATATTGAGGTAAATGTATAAAAAATGATAATAGATAAGTAAGTCAAGAAACAAGTAAGTATTTAGATAAATAAAAAATCGAGGCATATTTAATAAAATACTTAAAAAACGTACCATTTAACTGTTATGCCATTCCCATAAGTATAAAAATATTAACAGGCAATAAATCGTCATTACCTATATATATGTACACGTATTGGGACTTCCTGGTTCTGCTTATTTAGCCGTTTAAATTCAATAGTTTTAAAATGCTTAACAAATACTTAACAAATATTTCACTGTTTTGAACCTATCTGCATGATCTGTATACATATTTGGTTTGATAATGTATAATTGTCAATTTAAATAAGCAATGCAGTTGATACTTAAAATTTATTACATGTATATCATATTACCTTGTGAATTTTTAAATTAGAAAAGTCATCTTATGATATGAATTGGGGAAATTCATTTCCTTAACTTAAAGACTGCAAGCCATCTGTAGTGCTTGTAATTACTCTGATATATATATAAAGTAATGTTCAGTTGGTGAACACATATTGGTTTTGCAGGCGGGGGTCCATCAATTTTGAAAGGGGCCCAATCCCCGGAACACCATGAAACGTTCACATAATTATTTATTTTTTCAAGTATCAAATAAACATCGAGGAGCCTCGGTGGCCGAGTGGTCTAATAATACTACTGTAATCACTAGCCAGTCAACACTGAGGTTGTGAGTTCGAACCCCGCTCGTATGAGTGCACTCAGTTCGAATCCTAATTGACCAGGGTTGTCTGTTTCTGTAAGTCGCTGGTTTTCTCCGGACACTCCGGATTCTTCCACAAATAAAACCTGCCCGCCCACAAAATAGCCAATAAGTTGCGCTTACTGGTGGCGGTAAAACACGAACTATCAATCATCAATAAACATTAAAGAAGGAGAGTCAAGACCCTGGATCCCTACTCTCGTATCTGCCAATGTCTTAACTGCTGCCGTTTACAAGTAAATTCGTATGTATTGCTTCTTCGTGCAAGTGTATAACTTCTACACGAAGTCCCGTACCATCGAAAAAGAACCTAAACAGTAAATTATAAAAGTTGATTTTTTACTACGTCAAATAAAACTACAAACATTCTTCATATATATATATATATATCTATACCTCTCTGATGCCAAATTTATTTGATACGATCTTTCAACATTGTATAAAGTTACAACTTCGATAATTGGTAACTATATAAACATAAAATATCTAAAGAAGAATAGCTTCCATTTAAATGCATATTTTGTTTTAATATAATCATTCATTTGTCTATACTTGTATATGGAATTAACAAGTCAAGACTTCCGGGTTGAATATTGGCTTCTTTAGCTCACACTCTATACAAAGACTTCGACTGAGATAAATGTCTGACACCGGTAATGCTGATTATCCAATATCAGCTTGTCTTCCAACTCTCTTGATATTTGTTCTAATTTTTTTTTCTGTAAGGTCGCTTCCATGTCGGTCTTAAATAGAAATCAATAAAAACATGGATCATCAAAGAATTTCTTGCTAACGGCATATTTGATATTTTGAGTGATTGGTTGTTGGTTGCTTAACGTCCAGTTGCAAATATTTCATGCATGTTCAGGACGAGAACAAATTAACAAGAAGTACAATCGGTTGATCTAGTTAAAATGCAAAAAAGACGTCCGGGTAGAATGTAAGGGAAATTTGAAGTGTTTGAAACGTAAAAAGATCGTGGTACATTTTCTACACGAATCATCGGGTTATGTATTTCCCCCAGTCACAAATCTGCATATTTTTTTAGTTAAATCTCTGTCCTGCCTTTTTATTTTCACTCCACTCGGTCCTGCCTTTTTTATTAGTTTATCCGGACTTTTTTTTACATTAATTGTCAAAGTTCATCCTAACCCAACCACCTCCACCCCCGACACTTTATAAACTTCAATTGGTAATCCCAATCCCTTAAATTAAGTAAATAGATCCACAACTTTTATTAAATAATAATATTATAATAAAAATAGAAATTGCATGTATGTATTTGTTGTCATAAAGAATAAAAGTATTGGGAGAAGCCGGTTGAGGAGTTTAATTTTCTTGTCTTTTGGGAGGGGTTCTTTGACTTTATTTTCATCAAGTTCTTCAAGGTGGGGATTAAAAGAAAAAGAAATTCCATCTTTTCTCTTCGAAGTATCCCCCAGGCGCCTCCCCATTATAAAACTTTAGAAATTGATCAGTACCTTATGTATATCAAGTTTTTTTTGTTGACTTGTTATTCGCATACTGGTACTCATGTCTAGTTTCTTTAGAAATAATGTCTTTAACTTTGAAACTGGTTTATTGAGAGATAGACACACAATGATGAACATGTGTAAGGTTTCTACCGGGTTTGGTTTCTGCTTGTTGAAGTACTCTCAGTGTTTTTTGTCAACTTTCTATTTTTTCCTCTTTTTCCATTTTAAATCCTAATGTCTTGAGGGTCTGTAACTAAGGGGCTTCATGTTTTTTTTTGTTTTTTTTAGACTATTTTGCTCTATTTAAATTCTTTTTGTCAATTCATCATCTCTCCGGACTATTCTTTATAATTTTCAGCATCCCCCCCCCCCCCCCCCCCCCCCCATATTTTCTTCTCTCTCTTTAATATCTATGAATCTTATTTTGCTTTATTCTTTTTTGTCTTTATTTTTCTCCTCCACTCCCCCATTATTCTGTATTCTACAAATCCCACCCTCACTCTGTTAATATAGATTTGTTTTGTCTCATTTTCCTTGTATGTTGATCTAAAAAAAAAAACAAGAGTTCTTTCCCTTGACAGGAATCTTTCGTATGCCACGTAATTTTAAACTACGCCATCTTTCGACAAGACGATTAGGAAGGACTTGACAACACATGTTGCACACGTTTTAATAACTGTATTGTTGAAATAAGAATAGATTGACACGAACTTTGATTATCAGATTTAGCATCCCGTGTTGACAATGAGTGAAAAATTGATCGGTGTCATCGCAATACTTAGTTTATTGTCAGTTGTGTTTGCCGGCGAACTGACATTTGAGTTACCAGATAATGAGAGACAGTGTTTCTTTGAACAAATTGAAAAGGGTGTTCAGTCTACCCTCGAATTTCAGGTTTGTAAACGACAATAACAAATATAAACATACGAAACAACAATAATAATTCAAAATTCGATGCAAATATTGATGTAAACAAAGTAAAACACATGTGTAAACATGACATATGTTAGGTTTGTATATTGTTAGTCCTCAGACACAATGAAGAGGGTAGTAATGCCCTTTAACATCAGGCGTCAAACAGTCCTTTTACGACTAACGTTCTCGACAAATTGGTTAAGATTTTACAGTGATTCGTCAAAATATCCTTTTCCTGATTTGTCAGAGGTCTCAAATAATTATTGTTACCTTCATTTTTGAGAAAAAATTAACATGATTTGTCAAAATCAGTCGATGTTTTGTCGTTTAAAAGAAAGAGTTCATTTCATGGTCATATAGCAAAAATTCACATCATTTGGCAAGAATTCTACCGTTATTAATCAAGAAGGTACCCCCATTACGGCCCTCAATGAACACTTCAGAAAATAATAATATCACTGTTTGAAAATTGGGATTACCAAACATACATAAATTACAAAGACCTTGAGAGAGTGAGACTTCAAGGTAACCGGGCAGGGGTTAAAAAATTCACTAGCCCGACGTCCGGGACTACAGCATTTAGGCCTCGGGCAACCAAAACTTGTAACCCAATATGCCCGACGGACTAGTAACAAAAAATTCTTGGCGTTTCCAAAATAGAAAGTGGAAAACCCCCTCATCATTATTCTATCTTAGCCAATCATATTCGTCTACGTCATCCGGGATTCCCAGAATATGAACTGATTTTGTAAAAGTTTTAAAATAGAACAAATAACTCCGGGTGGATCCCGTACTTTCAATATCGATTTGTCAGTACAGGGGGTATTGTACATTGCTTATATGCAACCAGAGAAATATACTGTAACCTGATTGTACCAGTAACCTCCTTCTGAATAATTTATTGCAATATAAATGTGAATCCCTTTTGGCAGCAGAAACCTGACTTTTGTCAGATATAAATGTGTAACATGTGTACATGTTATGGATGCCATTTTGTTTTTGTTGACATACTGTGAAGCCTCCAGAACCAAGACCTAAACATTAACAGTCTTCAGAAAACTTAAACTTGATGCAATAATATTTCATCAATCATGTTTATCTTCATTTATCTTCAAATTAATTTGATTTTTGAAGAAATAAAATTTATAACAAATACAATTTCAGTTTAGAGACTGTGCTCAGTTTGTTATCTATTTATAGCCCACAATTAGCTTAGCTAATACATAAATGTAAATATGGATATTACTGCACTTCATTTATAAAACAATCATGTATAAAAGACACAAACTCTGGAAGGTGATATTTATTCATATGAATATTTGAGGTCATTTGATTTACAATTTTGTATTTTAATAAATAGAACTTTTTAAAAAACTGAAAACAAATATGAGCATTACATATAACCAGCTGATAATTCTTTTACACAAACATCATGATGTATCTCAAAAATCACTCCAATCCTCTTTTATATAACCATGTATACATGGTATAGCAGTGGCCAAGACTTGTGCCATCTCGTGATTTGATTAATTGAATATATCTGCTAATGGGATATTTTTTTGCTGACATAAGTTTTGGGTATCCAATTTGCTAAAATCTACTATACAACGGATAAAAATTGTTAAGTTTATAGAATTCATTGTTTATTGCAGCAAACTCTGAATTTGTAAGGCATACTCGGGCTAGCAGGTCAATTTTGTTGGGCTAGTATACGTAGTTCTTCCAACAGGGCTAGTAAAATCCTGCTACCAATTAGCCCTGGGCTAGTGAGCTATAACAAAATTTCTTAACCCCTGCCGGGGTACATGTATGACCTTAGTATCTATACAATATCATTATCCTGACAACCCTCAATTTGTACAACTCTGGATAGTCAAGATGATTGAGTTTCAATACTTTGGTTCCAAGATAGTTAATTTAACCTTGACCTATTTTTATTTTGCACACATCAGTCACGTCAGAATGGCAGAAATCTATTAAGTGTTGGGATCAATACATCATTGCATAAATAATGTACATGAAAACATCAACAAACAGATGATGTCAACATATTGTCGGTCATTCTTGTTACCCCCGTATGGTATTTTCATGAGGGTAAGGGTGTCAAACAAAATTAGTGTGGTCGATTTTAAATTTTAAAATCTGTTTTAATCATTGACCAGTTCACGTTTTTGTTCAGAAGTTTGCCTCTAGGTGCAGGATTTTCTTGTTCATAATATGTTCAAGATTCCACTGTGGCCTTGGACTGTTTTCTGCTCTTCAGTAAGGATGTTTGCTCTTTGTGCAGTGTTATCCCCAGGCCGTTTTAGCGTCGCAGTACAGAGACACTATATTTTCTTCCCGTGGCGCTATAATAATTTCTGCAACGCTATAATTATTTTTAGGATGTTATTTTTCTCATTTCTATATGGCAAAGCCATGACCTAAATTTTTAAACTTTCATCTAATTACCGCTTATGATCATAAAAAAAAATATATCATCTTTAACAGTCAGGGGACTTACTTAAACAAGTGATTTTCTAAATCACTGATTCAAGTAACATTATTTCCATAAAGGTTGGAAGTTAGAGTTGTCTTTCTTAAATAATCACCTATTTAAGTAGTACAAATTAATCACTAGAAGAAGTGATTTAATTTAAGTGTAGCTTTAAATATAGAATACTAATGATCCAGGGACTAATTATGTTTCTAAACTTATCAGAACCAACATCTGTGTTGTCTAGGATGACCAGGTCAATTCAGGTGATGACATTGTACCGAATCTAGGATAATGACATAAAAATCACTTGTTTAAGTATCAGACCTCAATTTCCTTCCCAAAAATCCCTTCTTTAAGTATCATTCTTTTAATAACCCCCACTAATTTCAACACCCCCGAACAGTGAAATTTTTATCGCGAACAGTAGAATTTTATTACATAATCTGAAAGATGAAACCTTGAACTTCACAGGAAAAATACTCCCACTGCTGTGAAAAATCTTTTAAGAAAGTATCAGTTCATTATGTAAAGCCATTATTATAGCATTTTTTCAGCTAAAATAGAATTTTCAGGTAAATGATAGCATCAAAGGCATAAACCTTGCTACTTAAAAGAAGCAAAAAGTTCATATTTTTTAATTTTACTAATTAAAAGATGTTATTTAAACCTATGTGTTTAAAATTTTGAAAAAACTACAAAATCCCTATTTCTGACAAAACCTCGAATTTGCTACTCAAATAAGTGGTTTAAAAATCACTTATTTCAGTAAGTCCCCTAACTGTTTAATTGTAATCCCTTCAAGTCCGACAATAGAGGCAATTTATAGTGATTAAATAGGTGCTAATTGCCCTTTGGGTGATAACTCTTAGGATACGAATACCCCAAGCTGTCACTTGTGACATAACTATTACCACATGGTCTGCAATCACAAATTTCGACAAGAAAAAAAAAATCATAAAAAAAATCGAAATATATGTTTGCAAAATGAAAATTCAAAGAAACCAACATTTTTTCTCTTTTAAAAAGAGGTTGAGTCTTATCCTTTTATTACTTTCGTAATATTATTATTACTTTCTTTCTCTCCCTATTACTTTTTGTAAATTGAGATGAAAATTTTGATTTTGAGCTAAATAAGTTTTGTACTCTCTTTGGAAAGTGATCATTATTGGCCTTAGTTTATGTTTCATCAATTTAATGCATTTAGAATGCCATATATATTCATTCCCAATCTCTTATTCAAACATTGTTTATTTTCGTATTTTTCATTGCTGTCGGGGGCCATTTAATATTTAAGTGTAAACTACTGATCGAAACCGGGCCAGATACATGTATGACAAAAATCCGCATTTTACAATAACTACATGTACATATGCACAAATGGCACAGTAGACAGAAAACAATGATACCTAATGAGAAAACTACATGTAAGCATTGACAGGGGGTCTCATTGGGGAGTTCTGATCCCGGATCCCCCTTACTGTTTTGTCAGATTCCCGTATCCCGCTTATACTATGAACCTAAGCAATTCTAATTTTTTTGTAATTTCCTGTGTCCCGCTAGACCTTAATTCCCGTTTTCATGGCACAATAATTTGACTTTCCCGTGCCACGCTTACGAAATATCGGCAATCCCGCGTCACGCTTAGACCCCAATGAGACCCACTTGACAAACTATTTGTTAGATAACTTTGTTAAAAATATATATCATTTTGAAAAAAGGAACAACTGGGACCATGAACCAATATATTTCATAGACATGATAAAGAAAGTTTTTTAATTTAAATTTTATTGCTATATGATACTTTCTCTTCCCTTTTTTTTTTAAGAACCAGTGTTTTTTCCTACATATTTAGTGCAATTGTATCTATACAGGTTGCACTTTAATAAACCATTCATTCATTTAGCTGGGTAGGTAGGGTAACTGGAACCACATATATATTTTTATTTGGCCCATTTTAGGGGGAAAAAATAATTCTGCAACTATAAATGAATATAGAAAACATAAACTAAAAATACTGTTATCATGGTAATAGTTTAATTGTATTCTCAGGTAATATAGACACAAAGAATAGGGTGGAATAGAATATTTTATTCACCAAATAAGGGCCTATAGCATGTATAGCATACAAACAATATAATGCATTTTGTAATAAACAATAACATATATAACATAAAGGAAATAGAGAATTGCCACGACGTAACAAATTACATTGAACATGTTGAAAAAAATACAATTTATTTTTTTACGCCAAATGTGATGCTATCCAAAATTTCTGGGGAGAACACTGAGAAACACTTATGAACCACATAAACAGACCACAACCACTGAACATCAGATTCCTATACATGTACATTGTATACATGTATAGATGTATTCTAGTATTATTCCAGTATTTTGTTTTAATACATTGTAATTGATTGGCACTTTTTCCTTTGATATTTTCACATCAAGGACATAATTTAGCTGACATATATACAAGTAAAGTTTATATTCAAATACTCAATTTATTTTATAGGTTATATCAGGTGGTCAGTATGATGTGGACATGGAATTGACCGCTCCCAATGGTCAAGTATTATACAAAGACGTGAAGAAGCAGTATGATAGTTTTACCTGGACACCAGATCAAAGTGGGGTCTTCAAGTTCTGTTTTAGTAATGAGTTTTCAACATTTACACACAAGATCGTCTACTTTGATTTCCAAGTTGGAGATGAAAAGCCACTCTTTGAACAAGAAGGAAAACATGCAACAGCTATGACTTTGGTGAGTTGGACTTTCATGTTTTCTTTAATTACATTGTAATTTGCATGAACTGAAATAAATGTAGGATCTTTTACATGCAATAATTTGGGTTTGATACATGTATATCATCAGGCTGAATAATGTTACGAACATATTTTGATTTACATGTAGAAGTCTATTCTTTCGTGCCGCTAGTTTGCATGCTTTTAGTTGTAATTGGTATTGCATGATAGTTCTATTTTCATTTATTTGCTTATCATTGTTCAATATACAGGTATACATGATCTATATATAATGTACTATACATTCAGGATGCTATTCTCTAGTTACTACTGGAAGTTGCCCCTTTCATTGAGTAATGGGGGCAAATGCAATTGAAAAAAATATTTTAAGTATGCATTCACTTACAAAAAATGTATTAGCAGATAAAAAAAAGGTTAACCAACTAGTTTAAGACAATGTATTTACTAGACATGCTAGACATTACTACAGATGTACAGCTAGAAATTGGGAGTGCTCAGGTTCAGTGTTGAACTTTTCATTTTTGGGAGGAGGGGGAAAATTCTGTTTTATAAAACATCTCGAATACATTTCTGCAAAACTTGAATCCTCAATTGATTAAATGTGAGATACCTGAAATAGTTTTGAACAATGCTTCATTTTGTCTTGGGTGGATAGAGCCTTTAGAGGTTGTAGAGAACATATCTCCCTTATGATAGCTACAAACAAATTTGATTAATTGAATGGTTGATTAATTGATTTATATTAATTGTATTAACATTTCCCAGTCCATGTACATAAGTAAGTTGATGAAACCTGTTTATTGGACAATACCTGCATGTTGTACTTTCCTGCATGAACGCATCATCTTGATCTGACTAGTAGCATATCAAAATCTGTTAGGTTGATCATTTTGTAGCATTTTGAACAAATTGATATGATTTGAAACAACAGGAGGTGGTGTGACACATTTTGTACATTTATAGTATAATACTGGACAAAAACATTTGTTTAGTAGCAACAGTTCTGGCTTACTTGAGGAATGAAATAAAATAATGAAATTAAAAAAAAAGACAATGTAGTGTTTCAAATTTCTCAGAACTTGTAGACAATGGTCTCCAAATTGGACAAAGGCTTTATTGGTGACTTTCTGTTTCAATTTGAGTTTCTTAAGGAGTATCTTAATGTAAGATCATTAAAATTACTGATATTTTCTTTTAAATTAGACATAATTAGATTAAATATGATAGTTTTAGATTTCAAAATCAGAAACATGATAAATATGCTGACCATGCTGAATATTGGATCAGTAAAGTATTCCTTTGACTGACAATCAGTCAGGGTTTTTCTTACTTAAACAAGTCATATTTTTTAAGGTGGTACCTAACACCTGAACTAAATTTAATTTGGCTCGTTCAATTTTCTTAAAATGTTGACACAAAGTATTTAGTTTGACCCTTTGACAAAAATATAAAAATTTCAAAATTTTGAACCAACCGTTTAATCAGAAAAGTTACACTGGTTATATAGCAGTTTGACAAAAACTTATTTTGATCATTGAGAAGCTTAATATTCCCTTAACAACACAACGTCATTAAAACCTTTTGCTGATTTTACAGAGTTATCTCCCTGTAGTGTTAGGTACCACCTTAATATCATTTACTTGTATGAGTAAATTTGAAAGATTTTTGTAATTAAATTTTCAAGATTTGAATTATCTCCCCTTTTATGAATACTTTTGTAGACAAAATTTTCTATCAATAAAAGACAATAAAATACCATGTCTAGTAGAGCAATGTAGAAAATTCAAGAAAAGAATACAAAAAAAACCTTTTATACATGGCTTGTATAAGTTTAAAGTATAAGTTTAAAAATATGAATGTAGAAGGGATAACACTATACATGTACATGTACTTCAAAAATTAGTATACCAGGACCAGTGAAAAAATAACACTTCAAGACTTATAACATTTTTGTAATTTAGACCATATTATTTATTTAATCTCATAACAGTGTGTGCGTAATAGACCGAAATCTTTATAGCATAGACATATCTATTGGAGTTCTTGCCTTCACCGATTCTTGTGAAGATCTTGCATTGTATAGCAATGTTAAAACTAAAAGAACAAGTGCACCATTGAAATTTGCCAATAGATTTTCAAATATGCTTCATTACATCTGCATGTGATCTGAATGGTCCATGGATTTCTATTCTCTGTTTTAGCCCAAACAACATGACAACAAAAAGTAATAATAAAATAGAAATTCCAGTTATCTGGTATCTTTGACATGTTTGAAGTCATATAATACTGTATATGAGTTTATTTTTGCATCAGGTTTGGTTCACAGTTTTCGTCTTAGATGGTGCAGTTAGATCTGTTTTCATTATTCATGTTTCATCATTCATAGCATTGTACAATGCATCATGTTTAATTACTAAAACTGTAAAATGTCTGTTAAGAAAAAATTTGAGGTAAAATTCCTATTGGAGTCTGTGCCGTTAGCCACTAGCATGACTAGTCTGATGCTTAGACTAGTAAAATTTTATTTGGACTAGCAAATTTTGCAAAACTTTGTTTAAACTTACATGTACAAGAAAAATGTTAGAATATTGGTAGTCAGAAAAGAACTTGGTGCAGACTACCATTTCAAAGTTTTTACACACTAAAATTTCCTGATTTAGAGTAATATTTACCAAGCTTTTTACTATTAGCATGCTATGTCAGATCAAGATGTATATCTGGTTACGGCTTATTCTTTTCCTTTGTAGATGGAGACTTCAGCGGTCAATATACACGAAGACTTACGTAACATATTAGATGACCAAACTCATCACCGTCTGCGTGAAGCTCAAGGAAGAGTATTTGCAGAAAATTTAAACGATAGAGTATTCTATTGGTCGTTAGGACAGTCATTAATAATATTATTTGTTGGAATAGGGCAGGTTTTAGTACTAAGAAGTTTTTTCACAGATAAGAGAACTGGAAAAGCATAATGTATTGCTAATTAGATTTTATACTTATTTCATGTAGGCCATCCTTAAAAATTTATCAATTTGCTAGGATTTAAAATTCTTCTAGTATAAATTAGCATAATCATTTAGGTAGTGGATATAAATTATAATTGTTGCATGGAAAATATTTCCAAAGTGGATCTAAAATAGCCCATAAAGATATACTGTTTAATCAGTATTGTTCTTTTGATATGGGTATTCAGGTGCGGATCCAGAGGGGGGGTTCCGGGGGTTGGAACCCCCCCCCCCTTTTTTCTGGACGATCAATGCATTCGAATGGGGAGGTGTAGTTGGAACCCCCCCCTCCCCCCTTTGTCCTGGGTTAGGACCCCCCCCCCCTTTTTTAAATGGCTGGATCCGCCCCTGGTATTCATGAATTTCTTAAACATATTAGTATCTCCAACAAAATAATAATTTTCGGTATTCTTTCTATGCATTCAAAATTTGTTTTGATACGATGTCATGAACAATCCCTTTACATAAAAAATCCACAAAATTAGTGTAAACCAAAAAATCACATTTTATAAACCATGAAAATAAGTAAAAACCACAATACTCAGGTTAGAATTAAAATGTAAGCTGTAAACAATTTTTAAGTATGGCCTTATCAAGATATATATGAAGTTCAGTCTAATTAACATGATAATGATAAAATTTCCCCTAAAATTAGGATGTATATATATTTTCCACAGTTTAGATCAAGTTTGTGGTCTATCAATTTTCCAGTACGGTTGACAGACTCATAAATTAACCTATCAAAACTTGCAATGCAATTTAAATGTTCAGATTATTATATTTTAGAGAATTGATTGAAAAAAATTCTATTCAAGCATTGTTTTCAAAACTTTTTTTGGCAGGTCCAAAGTGCATACTAAAACTCAGAACAGAAAATCATGTTTAATTAGACTGTTAAATTTCATTGTAAATTATTTTCATTGCTCATTTCATCTTGCTCATTTCATCTTGCTCATTTCATACCATCATAGAGGAATGAAAGTATTTGACATAGTTAGTCAATAAATAGGAGTACAAGGGATTGGAACTGTAAATTTTGTGAAAATCTAACATAGCTATTTAAAATTTTTGTTTCTCCCACAACATGCACAATGCAATTTGATATCTGATATCTGATAACATTAAAAATTAGCTTTACGTAAATGCCCTACACATTGTTACATGTAATGTTGCCAATCACTTGTAAACTAAGATTTGTACTAAATTATTTTGAGGGCAACTGAAAACACTATATTTATACATTTATATATCACATGCATGTTCAGTAACCATGGTAACTGTAATGAATGCTCTGATGCGATGGCATGTCAGGATGTCAAACTTATTCAAACCATATTGCACTGACTTGTACATGAATACACAGAACTCAGAAACTAGATATATGTTATGATTTTTGTTAAAGTATGAAAAAATCTCAAACTTCTTCTCTTTGATGTAATATAATTGTAGTGTGGATATTTTGTATCACTGTGTGCTATTTGTACTTCTGTTTTATATGATGTATGTACACACATATGTGTTGTCGTGAAGTGCGTGTTTTGAGAATATTTATTTTGTTTGTTTTTTTGTATAGATGGTTATCATTCCATATATATAATTAGTATAAAAACATCTATTGTTTTTTTTTAAGGTTATGTAAAAAAAACTTTTTTGTTTAAAACATAAGCTGTTTGGTTTAGTGATCTAGTGAATGAAAGATTTCCCAGTAGATTTTATAGTAATTATTATTTAGATGGGCGTATCATGATCACAGGAAATCTCATGTGTAATTAATTCAAGGGTTTACTTTAAAATCTACAAAGTCAGTGCTTGCTCATTTTAAATTTTTATCATTGTTTATTTTCCATTTGCTTCTTTAGAAATCTATTTTTTTAAAGTTAATTTAGAATTTTTCTTTCTTTTTTTCTTCTCATGAATAGTTCTTATTTAAGTACATGATGTCTTATTTAAGTACATGATGTATGTAAACGTAGGGAAATTGGGAACAATTTTGGAGACAAACTGAATGTTTTAATAAATACTAACAGGTTTCTGTTGTTGAATTGTGCGCTCAACCAAAAGTAGTTATGAAAGTAGAACACCATTTAGAAATAAATATGTAATATTAATTTTTTTTTGCAACTACTCAATAAGTCAACAATCAACCATGATTGTTATTTTTTATAACAACTCAACAAGTCAACGATCATGATTGTTATTTTTTATAACAACTCAACAAGTCAACGATCATGATTGTTATTTTTTATAACAACTCAACAAGTCAACGATCATGATTGTTATTTTTTGTAACAACTCAACAATCATGATTGTTATTTTTTATAACAACTCAACAAGTCAACGATTATGATTGTTATTTTTTGTAACAACTCAACAAGTCAACGATCATGATTGTTATCTTTTGTAACAACCCAACAAGTCAACGATCATGATGAAAGAGTATTAATAATATAATTTATAATTACTTTGTACCTTTGTTATGTATTTTTCCATTGACAAAAATATAAAAGGAATAAAATGCTTAGATTCAGCTCTTTATATATATATTGCCTATAGTGAAAGCAGATCCAGTAAATGTTCCACAGTCCACCATTCAGGCTGTCTGTGAGAAGGACCTTATGCAAATCTTAGCTTTTATGAAAGGGAATGGTTAACCGTTTTATATTTGGTCTGAAACTTAAAAATGCATATAAGAAATTTTGACATCTGCCTTGCAACTAACTCCTCTTTACTGATATTTTGCAGCACTCATTGAATATTGTACAAGGATATTTCTATAATAATTGTTATGCCAAAAATTAGATGTTTTTATAATTTGCCTAATTTTTTTTTATTTATGAAAAAATCTGAATAAATTTCTACATTTTAACATCTTGTTTTCTACATTTTAACATCTTGTTTTAAGACTGTTTGTTATCTGACAGTATTAAAAACTGTCAATATGAACAACCCTATCAAAATTTCCCCCACCCTGCATAAAGATCTCACAAATATGTTTAACCCCGCCCCATTTTTGCGCCTGTCCCAAGTCAGGAGCCTCTGGCCTTTGTTAGTCTTGTATTATTTAACATTTAGTTTCTTGTGTACAATTTGGAGTTTAGTATGGTGTTCATTATCACTGAACCAGTATATATTTGTTTAGGGGCCAGCTGAAGGACACCTCCTGGTGCAAGATAGTTAAATGTCATATATATGAACTGAACAAAAGCTCCCGAAAAATTGACAAATCATACTGAAGATATACCCTTGTCAATAGACTACAAATAGTAATACCACAAGTATTACAGCTTTATGTCATACGGTATGAGTTAAAGTATTGATGTGTTTAGGTCTTGTCATGATGACACAATTACTGATGAGGTTTCTAACTTGTTACAGGCTCAAAGGCATTAAATCTGGGGTTTAAGTCTATATTAAGTTTTTTGTCGCAGAAAGCTCGACATAGGGATATTGATCCGGCGCCAACAGCTACGGTTCAGTGACTCCTTAAAACAAAGATTTTTTTGTAATGTTAAATTCTCTCTTATTATAAGTAATAGGATAACTATATTTGGTATGTGCGTACCTTGCAGGGTCCTCGTACTTGTCAGAGAGTTTTCACTTGACCTCATTTTATGGATCAGGGAACAAGGTTCAGTTTTGGTCACAGATACTATAAGCAATAGGTCTTGTATATTTGGTGTATGGAAGGACTGTAAATGTACATGTCCAACTGGCAGGTGTCATCTGACCTTTACCTCAATTTCATGGTTCAGTGGTTATAGTTAAGTTTTTGTTTTTATACGACCGCAAAAATTAAAAAGTTTTTGGTCGTATATTGGTATCACTTTGTCGTCGTCGTCATCGTCCAAAGACATTTGGTTTTTGCACTCTAAGTTTAGTAAAAGTAAATAGAAATCTATGAAATTTAAACACAAGGTTTATGACCATAAATGGAAAGTTGGGATTGATTTTGGGTGTTTTGGTCCCAACAGTTTAGGTTTAATGGGCCAAAAAGGGCCCAAATAATCATTTTTCTTGGTTTTTGCACAATAACTTTAGTATAAGTAAACAGAAATCTATGAAATCTTTAAATAAGATCCATGACCGCAAAACGAAGGTTGGGATTGATTTTGGGAGTTTGAGTCCCAACAGTTTAGAAATTAGGGGCCACAAACAGGTCCTAAATAAGCATTTTTCTTGGTTTTTGCAAAATGACACATGTTTAGTGTTCTTGTTAATGTTAAGTTTATGTGACAGTTATAATAAAGCTTTATATTTAGGACTATCACAATAATATCAATGATTAGTAAAGAAGGTGAGACATTTCAGCGTGTGAACTCTTTTATGTTTAAAAAAAGATCAATTTGTTTAAATTTTGATCAAATTATGTGGGCTTTACGCCATTGACGGTTCTAGTAAACACAAATGTCACTCTGGAATCAATGAAAATATACAATCTTTTACAATATTTTAAAATCCAAATAAAAAAAATTATGCTGTCGATAACTAATCGGAAATTTCTATAGACGAAACCAACACCATGGATTTTACCACAGAAAATCAATAAATGGCATTGAACTCCCCTCCTGCATTTCTCAACCAATATGGTATGTCCGGTGACCTAGCATCTAACAGCTGGCTAAATTACAAATTCTTTACCGCGGTGTTGATTTGAACATGTGAAAGAATTAAAATAATATCTACATCTTCAATTCATGCAAGTAAAAAAAGTGAAAGAAATTGTAACATTACGATTAACGATCTGGTCTAAGAAACCGACGTTAAAGCCAACAATCTTTCTTAAACAATTATACATTTCTTCATTGGCTTTCTCACTATTTTGGTTTGAGCGTCACTGATGAGTCTTGTGAAGACGAAACGCGCGTCTGTCATATTACATTATAAGCCTGGTACCTTTTATAACTATTCTCAACCCTTAATACCGACAATCACCACGCATATACTGTGGAAATTGTGTTCCAAAGTGGCATTTAAAAAAAGGGTATAATGTACGGCATATGTTTGTTTTACATATAAAAAGTAAATTCACAGAAACACTGAACTTCGATGAACATCAAAACGGAAAGTCCCAATCAAATGATTTAACATATCAAACGAATGGACAACACCTGTCATATTCCTGACTTGATATGTTTGCGATGTCTATTAACAATGACACAGTTGATTTTATAATCATGATAAAGGCGTACAGTAAACGTTTTATCTAAATGCATTTTTTTCCATACAGACAGGTGTTTCGAATATATACAAACATGTAGCGATTATACTGTTCAATAATTCAATTGATCCAATTACATTTAATTAGAACGACCCTGCATGTTTTCTACATCACGACCCTCAGATAAGGAAGAAAGGACACTTTAAGTCAGTTGTATACCTCAATCTATGATGTATGTTTATACAGTTTATTTCGACTGATTGATCACAATTATGGTCATTTACCTATTATGCCTGTTTGGGTTGCTTACTCAATTTTGTCGATGTACTATAACAACTGTCATTCACGTGGGAGGATTACAGTGCCTAACAAGATTTTGTGAGGTAGACGAAATTGACTTTAAAACGATCGTATTGACTTTTGATGTGCAGAAATAGGCAGATCGGACATATTTTGACTTTAGTTACTTACTTCTTAAGTTTGGGATTAATTGTAATCAACATATTCCAATGAGACTGAAAAATGCTTTTTTTTATTATGATAAATAATAATTTTACCTGCCGTAGTCGTGCGTAAAATATATTTCGGTATTTCTCTTACGAAAATGACTTGTTTAATGGAACAAAACGTATTATTTGTAAACTTTCTCTTTACTCTTCACAATAGGCTTTTAAAAAATAACCTTTCCAACTGTATATTCCGAAAATTTTGTGAAAATCGAATAAGTGGCAATTCTTACCTTTCATACCTTAACTTTCATTGATAAAACATAATATTGACTCGTCCAGTGTCCAGTTTGAAGGCCATTTTAGTTACCGGTCACATTCATGCACGTTCTAATTAATCAATAGTCATGTATGAAAAGCATAAACAAGTTTGAAGGTAAACTAATAACAACTTAATCCAATCAAATTGCCTACGATTCAATAACAATGACCAGTCTACATCATAAAAATGTATAGGGGTAAACTGGGTAGGGAGAAAATGTCAGATATATTAAGTTCATTATTTTACAATAACGAGTAAAAATTTGTTAACCAATAGATTTGTTATAATTTCATAATCATGTCGTTATGTATTGGTATAGTTTTTGGATCTTTCATTAGCGTATTTAAGGCTGTAGAAAGTTTGGCCTTCAAAAGTCAACATAATCATTGCCTTTATAAAGAAAATTCGCCTTTTTAAAACATTGAATGTTTCACAAATAATACACGACAACAAAGCAAAATCATTTCTTAAAACACTGCAAAAAAAATAATTCTGATTGATGCAGTGGTATTGTCATAAATTGCACTGGAGTGAACAGTGGTACATCAAACGTCGAATTCCCTCACACAATGGTATCACACATTATAACTAACTATAAAATCTTGTTTAACCAACTATTTTCTTCGCCAAAACCCTGTCATGAATATTGCAGTTGTTTTCCACTAGTTTTTGTGATGGATTGTATTTTATAGACTCCACCTTCTTTAATTTGCACTGGAGTTCGGTATTTTTGTAATTTTTCAAAAACGATGCATGTATATTGTTATATTTATCTATTAAAAACCAGATTGCTTTCCTAAAGTATCTCATTTTCTAATTTTACCACAGCAAACATCGATTATTTATTTTATATTATGGTTTACATTGTAAAAACTCAAATCTAGCATTGATGTATAAAACGAGTAAATCTTGTTCTTGAAAAAAATAATAAGGTATGTACGAAACGGAAGGTTATCATACTGTGTGCACATGTAGAGACTGTGCCCTAGACCATTGAAAAGGATGGGGTGTATCTGTGAAAATGATTAAACGGTGTATGTATTACTTAAAAGGGTTTTCATAAACTTAAAACAGTGGTAAAATTATATTGGAAATTGCAATTCTTTATTGACGTTCGTATATATGTTATCTTTTAGAACAACATGTCTTATCATATCCATTCAGACCTTTTAGTTCAGTGGCATACAACGAATGGATCCTAAAATATAACAGTTTCTACTAACTTCAATAGACCTTATCAACTCACGATACGTATTTTTTTAATATTGTAGATGGAGACAGCCTCTGAAGAAATCCACTCATCACTTAGAGAGGTAGTTGATAGCCAGACACACTTCAGATTGAAAGAAGCCAAAGGTCGAATATATGCTGATGATTTGAACAGTCGCGTTTTCTACTGGTCGTTAGGACAGACATTTTTTATTCTTATGTTAGGAATCGGACAAGTGTTTGTTCTTAGAAGTTTTTTCAGTGAGAAAAAAGGTTACAATGCAACCCCTATTACGTCATAGTTTTTGCACTGAATAGGAACAAATTATCCATATCAAATTGGCATTTTGAATCGTTATCCGTTTTTATTTTTCCAGTGATAAGGTATATTTATCCTTATTTATTATTATTTATTTCTTGGTCTGAAAGTTCACAATTCAGGTATATATTTTAATTAATCGCCATATTTTCAATGGCGTCTGCTTCTTTTCTCAGTAATCTCTTTCACTGAATAAAATATTGTCAAAACAATACAATAGGGTAGAAAAAAATTGAGTGCAGACGAACAAATTTTTAAAAGCTTTACAATAATTTGTAAAAGTTACTGTGTTACTATTATGCTGTTATTTACAAACATGTCATCATTTTTTTTTACCTGATACAGCTCTTTCAAATTAAAAAAATAAATATTTGTTGAATTTACCGGTTGTTGGAACACATTAATCGGAAATAGCACAATGTTAGAGAGAGCCCTTTCTTTGACATCTTTTCAAAGTAACAATTAGATTGAATTCACCATTACAATCATGGTGTTGAGATGTATAAAATATTTTGCTCAATTGAAAATACCCATCGACTTCAAAAATGGTCATACGTATGTATGCAAACCGATGTAAAAGTCAAGTAGTCTTGGTCCTCAATAGCCAAAGGATACGAAAGGGTCACGTGGAGCGAAGCAGAAAGAATTGTATCTAATGGCTATTGACGATGAGTAGTAACTTTTTTATCAATAGATTTGTTAAATTATTAGTTAAGACTTATATGTACATTGATTTTAATGAGCCTTATAATGAAACAAACAGTGGCATTGTAGCTCCAAAACTACAACAAATATTGGGGATAGTGATACTTGTTCAAACTTTTCTTGTTACTGGAAGATGTAGCAAACTTTTCTAATATAAAATTTATCAAAACAGCGGTAGGGATATGGCATTAAGGAATTGGCACAGAAAGATACAGTATTTTTATAATAAGGGTTTGGATGTTGTTTTTACATAATAAGAATATATTTGGGGGAAAAAAAGAAAAGATAATAATGAGGCACTAAACTATATGAAATAGAGAAAAAGAAAACAGAAATACAGGCTCCTTAGCCAGATTCTCATATATGCCCATGTCAATGCACAAGTAAGACTAGTGCATTTTTGTACATGAGAAAATTAACCAACTGCGTATACTAGTCGCATAATATAATCATATTTGTCTAACATAGACGTTAAAGAAATGGAATTGGTCCCTAATGTCATAGCTATTACAATGTAACTCTTTCAATATCTAAATGTACTAACATCAAATTTACTAGCATGTGAAATTAAGCAGCTTTAATGTTCTCCTTTTCTTCAATTAAAATTATTTTATATGTTCAACTGTGTTTGTGTTTATTCTACACCAATTTCGAAATTAGATTGTTGTATGAAAAAAACAACTTAAATCGATAAACAGATATTTGACATACTAAGTATTGAATTAGAGACCTACACTCCTGAACTAATAAGCAGCACATATCATTCCATTATTTTTTTTACTTAAGACACATCCATATACCGGTTTTATCCTATCATACACAAATTATTCAAAGCCGTTAAAGGAAACTGCATGTAAAGCATTTGATAGTTTAAACTATTTTTAATCTTGAAAACTATACTTAAGTTCCTTCTCAAATGACAAGATAAAAAGCTCAAACATATCTAACGAATGAAAAATAACAGTCATGTTCCTTGCCTGGTGCAGGCATTTCCTTCTGTCGAAAATGGCTGCAAAAAGTAAAATCACAAAAATACTGAACTCAGAGGAAAATTCAAAAAGGAAAGTCCATAATCAAATGGCAAATTCAAAAGCCCAAACACACCAAACGAATGGAAAACAACTGTCATATTCCTGACTTGGGACAGGCATTTCTTATCTAGAAAATGGTGAATTTAACCTGATCTTAAAGATAGTTAAACCTATCATATGTATGCGTCCTCTAGGCTACTAAATGATTTGGGAAATA
Source organism: Mytilus edulis (assembly GCA_019925275.1). Lineage (NCBI taxonomy): Eukaryota > Metazoa > Mollusca > Bivalvia > Mytilida > Mytilidae > Mytilus > Mytilus edulis. Next base: position 59,380,059 of record CM034354.1, on the reverse strand, counting down.
TATATAAATATACCATATGCAGGTAGCTGCTGGAATGTTGCTACTTAGAAATGGAATGTTCACAATTGGAAAGCTGAAATCATCTCGTTCGTCGTAAAGTTTTGTTTTCAATCGACCCTCATTGTTAATTTCTAGATGAAAGTCAAGATATGAGGCCGACTTAACTGTATCTGTTGTATCCTTTATCTCTAGTTAAATGGGATATTAAAGGATATTGCTAACTTCTTGTTAGGGACCGTTCAATATTTATCAGATGGATGGGCCGGTGCATTCTTAATATTGTTTCATTAAAAAAGTTATTGCCCATCCTTTTAAATTCTGAATAAAAGTCCTTGCCCATCTAAAAAAATCTATAAAAAAAAGTCCTTGCCCCTCTAAAACTCTATAAAGACAATCAAAAATTATTTAGGTTCTTTTTCTATTTTTAAGTTTTTAAATTTTTATGTCTTGAAATCAAAGAATAGACTTTATACAAAATTTAAAATGTGCTAGTTAATTCTATATGTATATATATCTATGTGTGTATCAGAACCATACATTTTATTGATTTTCAAAACCAGTATGAATATACATGTACAGATTTGATTTTATATGTACAGCCTCAAATACAATATTGATTTAAAATAAAGGAAATAATTTAAATTAAGGGACAATAACTCTTGGACTAGTAAACATATTATCATATACTGAATTACTAATTATTGTCCTAATAACAGAACAAGTTCATAGTTCAAATATCAATGTCCCTTAATTTATCTATTCTACTTTTCAAAAAAGAAATTTAATATGGTCTTTTTAAGCAAATATAGGCAGACATGTTTTTGACTTTAATGATGCAGCCTTTTTCGCCTATTAATTAATTCCCTAAATTTGACAGCTTAACACAAAACAATAAAACAACCTGGCATTCTTTAAGATCAATATATAAATGAGATAGCTGTACAGTTATATGAAAATCTAAGTTGATTTGAAAAGTCATAAAAAAATGAAAGGTGACCATCTGAACTTAGTCTAAACTTAAAATTGTAGCTTTTTTTTCAACCTATTAACCCTATTAACTAAATCCATAAAATGACAGCAAAAAACCAAAGTACTAAACAGCCTGGCATTCAGTAAGATCAATATAAAAATGATATAGCAGTAGAGTTTTATGAAAATGCAAGTTGATTTGAAAAAGTTATGAAAAAAATTTAAAGATGACTACCTGTATCTGGATTTAGCCTAAACTGAAAATTTGAGCTTTTTTTTTAACCTTTTTATTAAATCCATAAGAATGACAGCAATACACCAAACTACCAATCAACCTGGCATTCTGTAAGATCAATATATAAATGAAATAGCTGTAGAGTTTTATGAAAGTCCATGTTGATTTAAAAAAGTTATAAAAAAAATAAAAGATGACTATCTAGATTCAGCCTAAACTTAAAATTTGAGCTTTTTTTTTCTTACCTATTAATTAAATCTATAAATTTAACAACAATATACCTAACTACCAAGCAACCTGGCTTTCTAAAAGATCAATATGTAAATGAGATAGCTGTAGAGTTTTAGGAAAATCCAAGTTGATTTGAAAAAGTCATAAAAAAATTTAAAGTTTACTATCTGAATTTAGCCTTATCTAAAAATTTGAGCTTTTTTTTTCTTACCTATTACTTAAATCCTTAAATTTTACCGCAATACACCAAACTATCTAACAATTTGGTATTCTATAAGGTCAAAATAATTTAAAAGATAGTCTGAACAGAAAATTCTAGCTTTTTATTCCTTAATTAAATCCTTAAAATTGACAGAAATGAGACAAGCTACCAATTTGTTGCAACATGTTTTGAGTGCCCGCAAAAGAAATATCCTACAAACCAATAAAATTGATAGCAAAATTTTTCCTATAAAATATGTTCTGGCCCATCCACTAAATTTTTTTTTAAAAGTTCTTGCCCATCCAAATGTTTCCACAAAAAAAGTGCTTGCCCCGCCCCATTTTGCACCGGCCCTTCCATCTCATAAATATTGAACGATCCCTTATTGAGTGTATAGTGCTTCATATGAATAAAGTAACAAGTTTGCAAAGGAAAGGAGAACAGTAAGTTACCATATAAATGCCGCCGATTAAAAAAACATAAAACACGCACCATAAACACAAACAGTACTTCTGTGGTCCTGTTCCTTTCTTTTGCTCTTAGAATTGGTGTGTTTTCCTCGGTTTTAGTTGGTAACCCGAAATTTGTTTTCCTCTAAATCGATTTATGTATTTTGAACATCGGTAAACTACTGCTGCCTTTATTTTGTTGAATAATCAAAAATCCATATATTTTGATGTCAGTTTCAGATCATATACTAGTCGCTCTTCCCAAACATAGGTAGTTATACATCATTAGCTCTCAACTATTTTGGGTATGAGCATTGCTGATGAAGGTATATCAGGAAAAGTCGTTCAGACGCAGCAAGATTATGAAGTGTTACTTTCTTTCTCTACCCCTAGGATGGTAACGCTGCTGGCTGGTGGACTGTTAGTCCCGAGATGATATCAGACCAGAAGTCGCTACTTCGGTTCTTACACGAGATATATTATATGTTAGCGATTAAATTCTTTGTTTATAGATTGAATAAATATAAAACGTTAAGATTCAAACATACTCAGACAAAGTTGACATCATATGAATGTTGTTAGATTAATATAGTGCATATCGATCTTGTCGTTTTTAGGTAGTTATATTTATGCTTGGCTTTCATTTTTTAATGATGTCCGTTCCTTGTGAAGGCAAATACAGAAGAAAGGGCTTCGAAGGCTGTGAGTATACGATGATAAACATTTCTTAGTTCAAAATGATTTCAAAATTTTATAAGCACATTAAAATCAAACAATATTCGAATTATCATATCAGCACTGATTGAAGTACTGACAACTTGGCTGCTGACATCCAGGATAACAATCAATCGGTAAGGGTATATAACCAATTGTATTAATACCATTAATAGTACCTATTTTACGCATTTCAACAAATAAAATATCACCAGTCTAACATGTTTGAACTTCCAAAACCCAATAATGATTTGCAAAATCATTGAAATAATAGGATTTGTTTTAGATTCACTGGTTCATTTTTATTATTACTCTAGATTCTTTAATTATTGGAACTTGATATTTGAAGATTTGATTTAACACAAACTCTCTTGAAAATATGTTAATCATATTGAAGTAGAATAAAGCGATATGAATATCATAAAGATGTGGTCTTTTTTAAGTGTAGAATTCTGGGTTGAATACCAATAACATATATATACAGATGATAAATGACAAGGACAACACAACTCGTTATTTTACAGTTGTTATCCATCTGTTTGTTGTGTTAGAGCTATTAATTTTGCCATTAGCTTAGCATTTTATGTTAAAATTTGTAATTTTCCTCCAAGTTCAGTATTTTTTTTTATTTTACTTTTTCCATATATTCCTGGGCAAAGTTATATTAACCAACAAAACATGTACATAATTTCTAATGCAACAATTAATCATAATGGATTTAGAGTTGATGTATAGAATGTGTTTTACTATCAAATAGTTGATTGTTTACCAATTATATACATCCCCCCATGTTATGTTTTGTCAATGGAGTCTTATCTTTCGTCCCTCTTTTATTGATTGATTGACAGAAACACAAGTGTGTAGTATTACTCTAAGGATCATTCAGCCAAAGTCTAGTTAAAATTGATCAAGTGGTTTTAGAAGAGATTTAAAATTAAAAGTCAATGACATCAAACAACATGAACTACAGAAGCCTAGTGATGGCAGTAGTAGTGGACAATGAAAGCTTAAAAGTTAAACAAATAAAAGATGTCAACAGACACCAAGTTTTTTCACAGTGACAAACATCTTGCTTCGATTGCTGACTTTTTTTCTCGTCATGATACATGGAAGTCTCTTTTGACCTATTCATTCACGAAACTGGTATTACACAATGTGTAGTCATTTTATTGCAATTCAGTGGTTGTCATTGGTTGCGACACATTTGTTATTTTGTATGTTGTTCTGTATAAATCATTTTATTGGTTTTCTCTTTTGAATTGTTTCTCATTTTGACATGTCAGAATATTTGATAGCTTACTACAGAGGGCCCTCATGGGGTTTTTGATTATGTGATTACTTGGCCGTTTTTTTAATGATTTTTTGATTATTAAGCCAAATATTTCACGATTATTTGATTACCTAGGACTGTATTTTTAGTTTATGATTATTTGATTACTAAAGATAAGCAAATATTTAATGATTATGTGATTATATTGGCCAAAAAATGGTGATTATGTGATTACTAGGACCCCCCATGAGGGGCCTCACTACACAGGATGGGTTTTGCTAGTGGTAAAAAGCCATACACTGCCCTACAGTTGTATATATCTGCATCCTTTGGTCTATTTATTGTATTGTTAGTTATAATTTATCATAAAAGATTTGTAAATAAGGTTAAATACAACTCATTTTCTCCAACTGGGCCGAGCAATAGCTGCGATAATTTATACACTGACTGCCCAACAGTGCCATTATAATCTGGGTTATAACGCTCAACTCCAATCTCTGACAACTAGCACCCTTCTGCCTAAAGATTCAAGCTGGAACACTGATTAGAAGGATTTTCTCACTCTTGATAACTATTTAATGGTGATCTGTAGATGTCACACTATGTCAAGTATACTTGTATAGCTATATCTTTATGATGATTGATCACTAGAAGATCTTATGATGTTATTTGCAAATCTTTATTAATATACATAAATAAATTCTTATCTTAAATAAATATTAATTGTCAAAGAAAAATTCATATAAAAAATTGTACTACATGTACATGTACTATAATATATATGATAATTGTATGTATGTAAAACAAACAACAGTTAAACAAAGGCTTCTCAAGAAATTAAATGAATCCATGGAGGAGTTGGGAAGAACAACTTATTGCAGCAACCATCCACAATGGCTACTATAACATGTATAATCAGCACTCTCTTGGTCATAGAGCTCTACCACTGTCTCTAACTTACATTGTGTTCTCCTATTTATTTATATTGTAGTCCTGTAATGTTGTGTTGTCATTTTAATGTTATATTTCACATGGCCATAAAAGGGGGGTTTGGCATGCCACAAAACCAGGTTCAACCCACCATTTTTTCCTTTAAAAATGTCCTGTTCCAAGTCAGGAATATGGCCTTTGTTATATTATAGTTCGTTTCTGTGTGTGTTACATTTTAACGTTGTTTCCGTTGTGTCGTTTGTTTACTATAAGACGTGTCACGGTACTTATCTATCCCAAATTCATGTATTTGGTTTTGATGTTATATTTGTTATTCTCATAGGATTTTGTCTAATTCTTAGTCCGTTTCTGTGTGTGTGTGTGTGTTACATTTTAATGTTGTGTCGTTGTTCTCCTCTTATATTTAATGCATTTCCCTCAGTTTTAGTTTGTTACCCCGATTTTGTTTTTTAACCATGGATTTATGAGTTTTGAACAGGGGAATACTACTGTTGCCTTTATTTACACATCATTGGTTTTTAAATATTTAACTTTGAATGTTCCCCATGAAGGGGGAACCAAAATAAGCACTTTTGATGCATTAACTTTATAAAGTGTGCTTTTAATTTTTTAAACACTTGTAATTATAAAGAAAACATTTATAAAGGTCTGGTAACTAGAAATAACTAATGAGGTCTAATGAAAATGTTATGAATATATAGAAAACCTATAAGGGGAGAAAATTTTGGTTTACAGGCTTTGTTCTACCCAGCAATACTTAAGTACTCATTGACATCCCTATGCATATTTATTTTTGAAATTACCTATTTCATTGAAATTTTCCAATTATAAAAGAATTGTTTTTTGTTTTTTAACATTTTAAATACAGTTTTTATGGGTTATGTTAGCTGAAAATTGTCAAATATCTTATGTTGACATCTTACAAAGTTATTGCATGTGACTTAATAAATTTGCTACATGATAATAAATTTTATGAATGAAATACAACTACATGAGAAATGATATTTGTCCTTGAGCAAGTTCTTCGTATGATGATGGATTGCTGCCAGTGACAATTATTTCAGAATGACCTTCTCAATAAACATATGCTCAAAACTGTTATCACAAAATATTAGATTTGGTTTTTCCAGGACACATTTTGCACTGCTGAATAGTTGAATGACTGAGATCCCAGGTCTCAAAAAAACCAAAAACACCTCAGTTTTTCTTTCCATTACTGTAAATTCAGAAAATATTGTGTGCATTTATTATTGCGATTTTGTTATTCTAACATTAAATGCGATTTTAATTTTTACGATTTGGAGAAAAATCCTGTTTAATTCCTATAAAATATTTCAAAATGCGAGTATAAATTATTAGTTTACAACTCTGTCGCATTTTTTCGCAATAATAAAAACCTCGCCATAATTTCCAAATTTACAGTATTCATGACAGGTATTACGAAGAATCTGAGATTTTCAAAGTGAATAAAAGTATCTAATGCTGATACTATTATAGTATCTTATAACAAAATCACTGAACTATGAATCTGATAAACCCTTTTCTTTAAACAATTTATCTAATTCTTTTTCCATAGCGTCATTTATTCCTCTCAGTCCAGCTACTACTTTAAATGCAAATACAAAATATTCCTGGACTCGTTCCTCACTCCAGCCTTCTGGTGTAGCTCTTTTCAGATCTCTTAGATTGTACAATTTGTCTGCTAACTTGACCAGTTTAGCTTTTAGACTTTTATGAGGTGCATTTTTTATCTGTAGATTTTTCCTTTCAATCTTGGATAAACTTTTATCATCTGAAACTTCATTGACTAGACCTGTAATAAGAGGAATGTACAAAAATTATTCTAATCTCATATCACTTTCTACCATTTTGAAAATATTCTAGCTTATAGAGGTATGTATACACTACAAACCAACTAATTTTCATAAAATACTTTATTTCACGATGAACTCTTTCTAGCCCACTCCGCAGCGATTTAATTTAGTAACTTTTAAATTTTCTTGATATAGTTAGATTTATAAGCAAAGTTCCAAGTTTTTATTTTTTGAGACATAATAATTTACATTTTTCGGTTATCTTACTTCTGTGAAAGTCATGAAAATAAATTGCTCACAAAATTAGTTACTTTATAGCAAACTGTGAATTTATCTATTATTATTGAAATACAAATTATTGTAGATTTCTTGGTTTTAGATGAACCAACAAATTTCAATGTTTAACTAAGTTCAAATAAACAAAAGGCTTGTACATTTTCAAAACCACAAATGAAACATCCCAAAAAGTGTAATATTTTCCCAATTCACTGAGTTTATAGCATGCTACTTTGACCAAAAGACAGCTAAACATATTCCCCTTACACACATTCAGAAAGTTCTATACCCTATACCTAATGTTTCATTGATTACAACTCCCACTATGGATTTGCTAGTAATTTTAGTCAATAACCTTCCTGACTGATTGGTGTCAATAATTCACAATGAATACTATCTTTGATTATATAGATGCATACATTCACTTGCAAAGGAATTAGATACAAAATGAATTTGCAGGTTCTACAACTGAATGTTTCAAATTCCAAAAACATTGATTTAATTATTGTGAAACCTGACCTGCAATTATAAATTTGTAGCATTATTTCTTTGCATCATTTCTTCAAATCATATTTTTGCCAGTTGTATAATAAATGCATAAAACAACTTTCTGAATTCACATTACTAGGACTAGCTATTGGTTAAAGGAATATTTATGCTATGTATCAATCAAATTGAAATACAGATTTTGTATCCACACTTTGTTTACAGTTTTAATGATGGGCAGTTCTGGTTTATGTTTAAATACCTTAAAATAGAGACCAAAGATACAATAACAATTACGGTACCAATTTTCCTGCACCAGATGCACATTTCGACAATACTTGTATCTTCAGTGATGCTCGTGGCCAAAATATTTGAAAACCAAAGCTTATATAAAAGATGAAGAGCTATATATCACAGTGTACAAGCGGACAGTGACACAAAACGGAAGTTGCTGATCTGTCCGACGGCGATCGGCTCGTTGTTTTTCAAAAAAATATAGAATATCAACACAAAGTGTCCCATAATGGATTGTTCAGCAGCTCAAGGTAAGTGAATAACTACAATGATGTATTTTTGACCATTTAAAGCTTATTTTATGCTTTTAGCATCAACCGTCTTTTTAAAATAACTCCTGATCATGAAGAGGGGTCAAAATTTTGCGATTTTTCGAGTCATAAATCTTAACAAAACTCCGAAAATTCAAACATTTTCAAGATTTTTAATCGATACATAGTTGAATAATCATATTCCGCATACACACACAAAAGTTTGGTTCATTTTTTTTTATTATATTGTCACAATTGAATCTTTTCTATTCAAAGTGTACTGTCCGCCTCGTTGCCACCGTATGTTTTCATACTGTCCGATTCGTTGGTCATATTCATGATCGATATCTTAAGCAAAAGTAAGATTGAAACATGCAATTTATCCACATTTAAACTTTATTCAACACAGATACTGTCTTTGATTATATATGGAAAATATTTAAAGATTATATATTCAGCTTGGATCTCGTGTCAATTAAAGGGGGACATTGGTCACTCTTCCAGAACCTTTACTCATGTCTGCTGCTCGTATTCATCGTTTGCGGACCTTGTTGTTAGATTCTCTACCGATATAATATTCTAATAAATGCATGGTGAATTCAGTACACATGTTCCCTATGACATGATCTTTCTAATTTAATGCAAAATTAGAGTTTTGATCCAATTTTACGGCCTAATGAACATAGAAAACGATAGTGCGAGTGGGGCATCCGTGTACTATGGTCACATTCTTGTTTAAAAGTTATTTTAAAACAACAGTAGATGATAGTGAGTGATGCAGCGCACTTAAGAACATCAATTAAATAATGTTTTGCTTATATTTTCAGATATACATGATGAGTACTAGTAATCCTTATAGTTGTACAACATGCTTGTTTTCGTGCAAAATATTTTCCGAAATAATAGACCACAATATAATTCGCCATCCGGAACAAACACTTAAAATAAAGGTTTATATTCAAAATAAATGCATTCTTCAGACGAAAAACTTTTGTGTTATACCAAACCAACTACAAAAGGATGGTTATTACATACATAGTGACAATTATAAGGAAACTCTTAATATAGGAAAAACATGTGATCTTTTGGAAACAGCAAGCACTCTTTTTGAAATTGAAAATGATAACTCGCATGAAATTGGAAGCCCAGTTGCAAAAAGACAAAAAATCTCCACATCAACACCCCGCAAATCTGATATTTCTCATGACCTCAAGGAACAGACAGACGAGGAAATGGAAACTGAAAGAGACAAGAATAAATCATTTTTCGATATCGATGCAGATCTGTCGAGAGAACTTTTGGATCTTTCTATATCGGATGACAATTACATTGACTCTGATATTGAAGAAATGCGGCAATTGCTGCCAATACTTTTTGAAAAAATGAAAACAGTAAATCAAAAATATAATTGACGGACGGACGGACGGACGGACGGAGTGAATGACGAAGTATAGCGGTTACGAGACTTTCTTTCACTTCGATGACGCAGGTTACAATCAAGATATAGATTTAGATATGGTCATAAAAGATTTACTTAAAGCATATGACCAATAAGAGGCGGATCCAGATTTTATAAAAATAAAAGGGGTCCCACTAATGTTTGCATCAAGAATGGAGGAGCGGACACAAAACAAGTTGACTCGCAATCTCTGTAAATTTTAAATGAAATTAAAACCGATAAGGATGGCCTGGGGGCCCACGCCCGTTTTTGTTCAGCTTATGCCATGTTGGTATACGGCGTGTAATGTTTAGAACATAATAATATTTGATAACTTCATTGATTTATATTTGATCAATCGTTCAGCATAATTATCAAAGCATTTATATATATTTTTATCACACATTTTGAACTGATATGTATGCTTTTGCATGGTCAGATAAAGCAGGAAGTTAAAGTTGGCTATTTTCCAATATCCATATCAGCCCCCGAAAATCCATATCAGCCCCTGAAAATTGATATCAGCCCTTGAAATCGATATCAGCCTTTGAAAATCGATATCAGCCCTTGAGAATCGATATTAGCTTTTGAAAATCCATATCAGCCCCAGTAAACTTGGAAATATGTGATAAATAGATCATGACATGTCATTTTACATATCGGCCCTGGTTTCAGCCTTCGACCCATATCAAGCCCTCGGGCTAAAGCTCTCTGGCTTGATATGGAAGTCTAGGGCTGATACCAGGGTTGATATGGAAAATGCCATGTAATAATTTAAAATTATCGTGTCCTTTTCTTCACAGACATTTCAAAAGGAAAATACGCTCTTACTTTGCATCCGTGATCAGACTTTAACATTTCGATCATAATGTATACTATAACATAGATGTAATCGTAGGTACATGGGGACGGGTATTTTTTGCCCCATATTTTCCATATTTGTTAATTTCACTGATATTCGTGTTTTTTAAACTTACAAAAATATAATTCAGGAGCGGATCCAGAAATTGTTAAGAGAGAATTCATACCCAGATGAAAGATTAAAAAAAAAGTAACTAGGGTTCCCAACCCCGGACCCCCGACCGCCTGGATCCGCAACTGCCTAAGCGATTACAAATACATGTATTAAGTAACGTGAATGTATTCATATTAATTTATTTAATCGATGATTTGTACATATAAGAATTGAATAATAACTCATACAGAATAAATGCAAGTTATGATAAAAAATTTAACAAGAAAGGCTTCACCGCATACTTCATGTTAAATGTGTGTATATAAGTATTCTTACCTCTACTAAGGCAATAGGAAAACAAACTCATGGACCATTCAAGTACACCGTAACTTTTCAATTGATTCTTTTTGACTTGAATTCCAAGCCATGAGATTTGTTTGATTATTGGTGAAATAAGACGCAAACTGGGTGTAAAAAACTATTGTTTTGATTTTCTGTGTCAAACGTTTATAAATATAAAAAAGAAGATTTGGTGTAATTGCCAATGAGACAACTCTAAACAAGAGAACAAATTAAATGACACAGAAATGAACAACTATAGGTCACCGTACGGCCTTCAACAATGAGCAAAGCCCATACCGCATAGTCAGCTATAAAAGGCCTAGAAATAACTTTTGTTGCATGGTTGTATTTTTCATGAAAAGTTATTACCCCTATTTATGTTTTTAAGTGATAAAAATAACAATGTTCCACATGAATGTATGAATAAATATACCATAAAAATCACCTACGTGCCAAATTTTCCTAAAACAAACTAAAGAAACGTATATTAAATTTTCATGTGCATGCATTAACAATGCTTTTTATATGTAATAATCAGTAACATTTTATAAATGTTGATATTTCCTAGGAAATCGGTCATGAACGTGGATAAATTGCATGTTTCAATCTTACTTTTGCTTAAGATATCGATCATGAATATGACCAACGAATCGGACAGTATGAAAACATACGGTGGCAACGAGGCGGACAGTACACTTTGAATAGAAAAGATTCAATTGTGACAATATAATAAAAAAAAAATGAACCAAACTTTTGTGTGTGTATGCGGAATATGATTATTCAACTATGTATCGATTAAAAATCTTGAAAATGTTTGAATTTTCGGAGTTTTGTTAAGATTTATGACTCGAAAAATCGCAAAATTTTGACCCCTCTTCATGATCAGGAGTTATTTTAAAAAGACGGTTGATGCTAAAAGCATAAAATAAGCTTTAAATGGTCAAAAATACATCATTGTAGTTATTCACTTACCTTGAGCTGCTGAACAATCCATTATGGGACACTTTGTGTTGATATTCTATATTTTTTTGAAAAACAACGAGCCGATCGCCGTCGGACAGATCAGCAACTTCCGTTTTGTGTCACTGTCCGCTTGTACACTGTGTATATATATACAGGAACATTCAAATTCATCAGTCGAAAAAATATACAGACAATGCCATAGCTAAAATAAACCAGACAAACAATAGCAACTGATCTACAAATAATTAATACTTTAAAATGACATTAAATTTGATTATGTAATAATTACCAGATGGCAGAACTGAAAGTAAAAAGAAGTTTTGTCAGATCCTTGCAAGCACATGGTTGACACATGATCTGTATTCTAGTTAAATTGACAATGTATTGTGAGACTTATCATACTATAACTAACCTGCCACTTCATCGCCAAACTCTTCCTTGATTTCATCTAATGTTGTTTCTGTGTCTTCTACCGTGTCGTGTAACAATGCAGCCTGAAATTTTGTAACATGTTTTAATAGTTGCATCATTGTAAATGCAGTGGCGGATCCAGGGGGAGGGTTCCGGTAGTTGGAACACCCCCCTTTTTTTGGCCGATCAATGCATTTGAATGGGGACATATAGTTGGAACCCCCCTTTATCCTGGGTTGGGAACCCCCCCCCCCTTTTTAAAAATGGCTGGATCCGCCCCTGAAATGAGAGGACAGATAACAAAGGAACATTCAAACTCAAAAGTGGAAAATAAACTGACAACACCCATACCTGCCAACTGTCACTATTTGCGGGGGGATTTCCCCCATGGAAGCTCTAAAATGGAAATTTGTGAGAAACATTTTTGTGTACAATTTTAAACAAAATAGTAGTTGTATAATTCCTATAGGCTTTTAAAAGTATGAAGAAGCCAAAAAACAACATTAAAATACATTTGAAGGCCCCTTTGAAGTTTTTATAGGACTACAAGAGCCATCTTGCTCGCAAAACCCCCATGGGCATTTTAATTTTAGTTGGCAGGTATGAACACCATGTGGCTAAAACAGAAATGACCAACAGAAAAACACTAGTCTACAGCAGATCCAGTGGAGGGTTCCAACCCCCAGACCCCCCTTTTTTTCGACAATCAATGCATTTGAATGGGGACATATAGTTGGAACCCCCCCTTTTTTTAATGGCTGGGTCTGTCTCTGCTGTTACACAAACCACAAAAGAAACGACAGAGCAATACAAACACCATCCAAAACTTGGGGTGATCTTACATGTAGGTGCTCTGGAAGGAGATCCTGCACCCGTGCATATCATGTATATAGCCAAAGCATTAAACATCCATCAATCAATTAATAATCCTTTAAATAAAATTAGATATTGTTTCTATTTTTAAATATTTATGCTTATAAGCAGTTAATTTTCATGTAAAGCCTATTACAGTTTGCTATGCTGTATGGGTTTTCCGTATTGCTAAAGTTTGTACAGTGACCCATAGTTGATGAATCATATACCATTTGGAGGAAAGTTGTCTCATTCACAATCATATACAATTTTTTGTGGTAAAAAAGAAACGCAGAAAATTTGTTTCAGAAAATCGGTGATAAATAATATGAATAATCAGTACTTATATTGCTGAAAACTGACAATATCAGATATTGATCATTGTTGATAAACTATTACCCAATTTCCTCCAGTGACAATTTCAATGTGTGACTCAGAATTACAAGACTTTGGTTATTAATAAATTTTTCAAGCTGGGAGAGATTTTGCTATCATAAAATTTTAACAAACAAAATATTACGTAGTTACTACATGTACTAAAATTGCAATGGTTTGTTATAAAATTATTATATGTATTATGTACATACATACCTGTATCACACTTAAGTCAGTAATCTTTCCTTCATTGGTCAGTATATAAGCTACTCCTGTAATTACAAACATATCAATTATTACAATACAATCATAAACAATTTTCAGGTTGTATTTATAAAATAGAAGATGTGGTATGATTGCCAATGAGACAACTCTCCACAATAGACCATTGAAATGACAAAGACATTAATATCAAGCTATAGGTCACTGTATGGCCTTTACGGCATAGTTAGCTATAAAATACATGTATCAGAAAAGAATTGCCCGAACATAGTTTTGATCAGTAAAATGATAAACGATCTGCACTGCCAAAATGACCTTTCAACAAATTCTTGAAAACAGGATATATCTTTTGTTCACTATGTGTGTAACTTATTAAGATAACAACATCTCAAAATGGAATAAGATGAAACTAGGGAGAAAATGAACTTTCAGGAGCCTGTTATTCAGTGGTTGTCGTTTGTTTATGTGTTCCATATTTGTTTTTCATTCATTTTTTTGTACATAAATTAGGCTGTTAGTTTTCTTGTTTGAATTGTTTTACATTGTCATTTCGAGGCCTTTTATAGATGACTCTATGGTATGGGCTTTGCTCATTGTTAAAGGCCGTACAGTGACCTATAGTTGTAAATTTCTGAGTCATTTTGGTCTCTTGTGGAGAGTTGTTACATTGGCAATGATACCACATCTTCTTTTTTTTAATATTAAAAACATAACATACATGACATAGGTCTATTCAACCTTAAATTGGCATTGTTTAAGATGTACCTATAAAAAGGTTAATAAAACATTTAATGCATGAGAAATAAATGATATTCATGATAGTCGAGAGGATCTATTGGTTAAGTTGAAGAACAGCAATCCAATAAAAAAAAAGATGCAGGTTATTTAGATATATAAGAAGATGCGTTATGAGTGCTTATGAGACAACTCTCCATCCAAGTCACAATTTGTAAAAGTAAACCATTATAGGTCAAAGTATGGTCTTCAACATGGAGACTTGGCTCACACGATACGAACAGCAAGCTACATGTATAAAGGGTCTCAAAAATGACTTGTGTAAAATCATTTAAACTTTAAAACCAATGGTCTAATCTATATAAAAAACGATAAAAGTATAATATGATTTCCAATTGCAATGAGACAACTAATTGAACTATCCACCAAAGTTGAAATAAAGTGGCTTGATGTAAGCAGTTATAGGCAAAAAGCATAGTTCCTTTGCTTTTTGTGTTCTAATTCCATCTTAAGAACTAAATTTTAATATTTTATGATCATGATGCAGCTCTATATTACATGTATTACATACATGTATAAGCAGGATCATTAATGATAAGCATAAATCTACCTAAAAAATAGGACAAAGTTACATGTTAAAAAAGGTTAGTATACAAAATTCAAAATATGGATATGCGTATAATTGCCAATGGGACAAATACATTTTATTTTCTCATTATAGTGTGTTTATTTCAAATTGCCCTTTTCTATGTACCTTTTTTTCTTTAAAACATTCTATTAGATCATCTTAAGGCAGTAGGGTACCCTATTTCAAATAATTAGGTCATCCTGGAAATATAAAAAAGAAGATTTGGTATGATTGCCAATGAGACAACTATCCACAAAAGACCAAAATGACACAGACATTAACAACTATAGGTCACCGTACGGCCTTCAACAATGAGCAAAGCCCATACCGCATAGTGAGCTATAAAAGGCCCTGATAAGATAATGTAAAACAATTCAAACGAGAAAACTAACGGCCTTATTTATGTAAAAAAAAAAGAACCAAAAACAAATATATATATGTAACACATAAACAAACGACAACCACTGAATTACAGGCTCCTGATTTGGGACAGGCACATACATAAATAATGTGGCGGGGTTAAACATGTTAGCGGGATCCCAACCCTCCCCTAACCTGGGACAGTGGTATAACAGTACATCATAAGAACGAACTATAAAAATCAGTTGAAAAAGGCTTAACTCATCAGACTGGACAAAAATAGGAAGGCTATTTGAAGCTTTTGCTTTTTGACACCTTCCCATGACACAGCCTTTCAAGAAATCATAATTTGAACTATGGTTTTTGACAGTTTGCTTTCCAGATGTTTTTGCCACACAACTGGTTCAGCCATGGGTCATTTCTGTAAGAGTTCTAGTTTGGTCTAGACTTTTTCTGTTAATTTCAGAGGGTATGAATTCCCGTTACTGTCAGGTGTCATACTGCCATTTTTGGCTACCATTAGCATCAAATTGGTTAAAATTGTACTGTGGTTCGTCAAATAATGAATGTTTTTGCAACAGCCCTCAGTCTTAGCATTTTCTAACACATGTCCTACTTTCTACCTTTACACAGGTTTGGGGTTTTTCTTTGGAGTACCACACTGGCACAGATTTTCAACTGGAATTTGCTTTGTTTGTAATTATGTTTACATGTATTGCTTTATTGATATGCAAAGAAAATATCAAACTGTGGTTCTTTGTCCCAAACCTGTGTTTGTTCAGTTTATACTTCTAACTAAGAACCAGTTAACATATCTTGGACCCCCTACTGATCTCTGATTAGTGTAAAACAGATGCTTCATTTGCACTGTATCTTTTCAGTGTTTGGTTCGGGCCCCAAAAGTGAAAACATCTAAGTATTCGCAACATAGTTCCTAAATAGAATAAGGAGCAATATATAGGGAGGATTGGAGAGGGGGGACTAGTATGTGGATTGTGAATTAATGGAACAATTTTGTATCAATAGATTATTAATACACAATACGTTTTTGTGCAATACAGGTACATATTATTCTAATTGGGAATCCCTCTCTGCTATTTGGTCCAATCAGCTTGGGGGTTTCCAAGTTGCTGCTGCATGTGAAATCTCGTTTACTAAATTTTGCTTTTCGAGATTATTCTAATTAACCAATCAAAATTAACACTGCATTTGAATTAACCAATCAGCG
The DNA here is from genome assembly GCA_019925275.1 of Mytilus edulis. Classification (NCBI taxonomy): domain Eukaryota; kingdom Metazoa; phylum Mollusca; class Bivalvia; order Mytilida; family Mytilidae; genus Mytilus; species Mytilus edulis. The sequence continues at coordinate 59,363,408 of CM034354.1, read as the reverse complement.
CTTAAGTAACAAGGCTTTTGTTTTAAGCACAAGCACATAATTATTCTGAAAGCAACGCTTGCTTTGAGCAGACATTCAAATTTTCTGGGAAATTATGCATAAAATATTTCTTGCGCCTTTAATTAGACCGCAAAAATTGCATACATAAACCTCCTGAATATGTAAATTCATCAATATTTTGGCACAACCACTTCTTTATTTGAATCGTTTTGCTTAAAATATTGCCAAAAAATATATATATAAAATATATATTAGACATATTTAACATGGGTGCCAAAATTACTACATTAGGTGCCGATTTAACCCGGTGCCAATTTGACTAAGTGCCGATTTAACCAAGTACCGATTTGACTATTCTGGCCGAAACATCAGTCAGACCAGTTTAAAAAAAAACATTGATTGGTTCAGCATAAGCAACTCTACATAAAGGAATTTTAACAACCTATTGGATGATTTATATATGGGGTGCTTTCAGGGTCTTTCCTTCTTTGATTTTTGTGTTTAATTGCTGCAAAATTGGTGCATCTAATAATTTCTGAAATTGAAGCTTCTCCGGAAGCCATTTTGTTTTGTTTTTGACAACCTTCGACTGGCGTAATTGAACTTAAATATTTTTTTAATTGACTCTTAAATTAAAATAAACATCAACGTATATTCCTCTATGTTGTTGTATTACATATTTAATGAAAACAAGTACCTAAAATCAGAATAAATTTTAAAATGAAGTCGTAAATTTGAATTCCCGCCAAATTTTAATGCTCGCGAGAAATTACGATACTACAATCTAATATGGCAGCCTACACGACCAAAAATTAGCGGAAGAAAAAATCCTTGAAACATGAATAGGATAATAAGACGATCATGTTTATACTGATAAACAATTGCATAACATTGCCAAATTGTGGAATTTGCTTTCTGGTATTTGATACCAATCTCTGAAAAGAAGCAAATCGAATACAAAGTCGAGGTGTAGGCATTGTCGTCGCCATTTACATACAAAAGAGGTTCACGTTTGTATCTGACAGCTTTTAAATACAATGGCACATCAAGAATTCAAACCATTTGACAAAATATTCGCCAAGATGAAGGGATATCCGCATTGGCCAGCAAGGGTATGCAATAGTTATTGTCATATGTCATTTTGTGTGGTTCGGCATGCAGATTTTATTCTTTTTGTAAAGGTAGTTGCAAAGTAAACTTGTATTACCTGCTTGCTCATTATAAGTCTGTAAAACTCAACCCAATGGTCTCAATTGAACTATAAGTGTTCACCATTCACATCCTATGTGAGGGTTCACGTCGTAAACAACTAGTATCATATGGTCAGAAACTCATGAGAAAAGGATACCTTCGCCACCTCTTTCTTTCATCAAATTGAGTAGCATTTCTATGTATGATTTATTCAGGGGTTCAAATAGCGGTTGTTATAGATCCATATGTAGGGCCTGGGATTTTGGTTGCAGGTTGTGGTGTCAAAGGTCGTGGACCTTCCAGTTATTTGATTTTTCATGTTGATCTAACGAAAGTGACCCATCTTAAGTCAATCCTGCCCCATATTTTAACAAAAATTACATCAATGTATGATTAATTTTTAAATTAATGGTTAGTTTGAATTTAGTGATTGATCTAAGAAGGAATCAAAATTAGCTCAGTTAGTGTACTAAATTGGACTTATGAAGCTTATGATTCTATATATATGTTCCAGACCGTATGAGTATTTGGACCGTACGCGTACGGTCTGGACCGTATGCGTACTTTTTCAAAATACGTATACGGTCGGACCGTACGCGTACGGTCTGACTAATATTAAGGAGTTGGTCAAGTTTATTAGATACAAATGTATATAATAGTAATTGAAATAAAAACTTAATATTTTAACTATTTAAAAAACACGCGCTTATTTAATCTGTTAATCTCCTGTATTTAGCATGTCAGTAATTCATTAATTGCAGCCCAGTATGCTCATTGAAATTGAAGTTATCGGAAGTAAACATAATGTGGGAGGACAATTGTCATAGAATATTTAGGAACTTTACAAAAAAATGCATATGCAAAGGAACATGCATGAACAAAACATGTTAATGTAAAAAAAATATGACGTTCCTTGTGGTAGCAAGACTAGTGTCACCTTTGGCCAGAGTAACAAAATAGGATTCAGATATACAATTAAACAAATATTTAATGTCAATTGTTCGCTTATTCACTTCATCCATCTATTTGTAATAATAACAATTTGTATAACTTAAAATAAAGATTTTGATAAATATTTGTTTTTAACCCATATGATCTCAAAACATGTCTGGTCAGCTGGACCGTACGCGTATACTCATACGGTCCGACCGTACGCGTATGGTCGGATCGTACGAGTATACGTATACGGTCCAGACCGTACGCGTACGGTCCAAATACTCATATGGTCTGGAACATATACACTCAAACACAGATGGCTGTGATCAGGGTAACTCATCATGAGTTTATGTTTGGTGTCCCTAATCTGAATATTTCAGAAATTAGGGGTGTTTCCTGAAAGTTGATTAAAGGCTGGGTTTTTTTTTTTTTATTCATGAAATCACCATTTATTGTAGATATGTCTATGTTATGTTTTTCAGATTGATGAAGTTCCAGAGGGTGGAAAGCAAGCACCAAAAGGAAAATTTCCAATCTTTTTCTACGGGACTCATGAAACGTATGTTGAACTTCAGATTATTTACTAACCCCGTGCTACCATATTTCTATCTTTTTATAACCATTATTTATAATTTAAAAAACTATTTCCTATTACATGCTTTACAAGAATAATGTACTTACATGTAGGTCAGGAAATCTCTTTGTTTTTAGTTTTGTTTTGGAGTTGGGATTATCTAAATCCTGAAATATTCACGTTTTCACAGAATTTTATTTGGGAATTATACCCCCTTAAAGCCTATTATATGGTTTGCTGAAAAAATAGGGCATTTTCCCCCCTTCGTTGCATTCTTTAAAGAATGCATTGCTAATTTAGCTGTAGTGAATAGAGTATGAATTCAGATGTCTGCATTTAGGTAACATTTATCAAATTGGATGGTTTAAAAGCGTTTTAAGAATGCAAAAAAAACATTCCAGTATTGGTCGTGTGACTAGAAACACATATATTTTGTTTAGACTTTAAAGACATACATAAAACAACAATAAAAAGCAAAGTTCAAAACAAAGTTAACAGAAAAAAAGAAACATTTTAGTATGGCTTTAAACTGTAAGAATACAAGACACAGCAGTGTTCTCCCCAGACCTTTTAGCATCATGGTAATGTGATACTATCTGAAGTGGTTTTCTTATTGTGATTGTGCTATGGATATGATGCAATAAATTTTAAAAACATGATGGTATTTCAAATTCCTTTTTTTCCAGGATGCTATATGAAATATCTGGGGAGAACACTGCACAGTGACGGAAAAACAGTAGGAAATTAATGAGATATAACATTTGCATCTTATTTTATTTATTTTTCAGAGCATTCCTTGCCACAAAAGATATATTTTTATATGAAAAGTGGAAACACAAGTATGCCAAGCCACAGAAAAGGATAGGTTTTAATGAAGGACTCTGGGAAATAGAAAATAATCCAAAAGTTAAATTTTCTGGTGCAGTAAGTAAAAACAAATGATATCTTTTATCATCCTGACACAGAGAGTGCAATGATTTACATTACATTCATAATGATAAACTTAGATGATTAATAGTGTAAATGTTCAGTGAAGTGAGAAAAATAACAAGCAGAAAATTTATGATTATTTTGAAAAAAATATAATATTAAACTTTTTATTCTTCAACAAGTTGAGAGGGCTTTAAAGTTACCCCTGTCCATCTGAGACAAAAGATGACCATGCTGACTGGGTTTTTTTTTGTTTACACATTTTGGAAATTAATTCTACCAACTTTGTTTTAAAAATTTCAATACAAATATTTGTCAATTTGAAGAAAAAATGGATAGCTTAACCAAATTGGATTTATGTTTCTTTTTTTTGAGTATTCATGTATTTGTCAATCATGTCAATTGTAACAGATTCAAATTTAGATTTTTGGTTAATATTATATATGCATAAACTGATCTTTTCTAATTTATTTTTTCAGCAACCAAGTTCTGATGAAGAACAAGGAGAGGAAGAACAAGAGGTGGAAGAAGAAGAACAACCTGAGTCAGAGACTGAAGAGCAGGTTAAAGCTGTTAAGAAAACTCCTAAAAAGGTAAAATAAAAATCCAAATAAAAGATGTCAGGGAGAGATGGGATACCTCATATTTGCATCTAATCACAGTTAAACAAAATAAAAAAAAAGGCTATCTAGAAGTCTTAAACAGCTCTTAGTGGGGCTTCGGTAGTTGAGGGTTTGAGTACTGTAAATTCAGAAATTATTCAGAAATTATGCCATGTTTTAATGATTGCGAAAAATGCAATGGGGACATAATCACAATAATTTAAACTTGCATGTACAGTTTGATATATTTTATATGAAGAAAACAGGATTTTTCTATATATTGCAAAATTTAAAATCGCATTTTAGTCTAAAATGACAAAATCACAATAACAAATGAATGCAAAAATTTCTGAACTTACAGTAATTGGAACAAATGTATCACTAGAATGTCAACACTGAGGCTGTGAGTTTGAATCCCACATGTGGTAGTTGCACTAGATAATTATCTGAATTGACTCAGATTGTCAGTTTTCAATCTAAAAGTTGATGGTTCTCCCCGAATACTCTGGCTCCCTCAACTAATAAAATAAGATAATATTTGAAGAAGCAGCTCTTGACTCATTAATTTCAATATCAAATCATGGAATAAGGACTTATGTTATTCATCTGGTTATGTCCTGTTTTTACTTAACTGTGTGTCTGTATCAGGATAACTTCTGGCTTTATCAAATTTATACTACCTTTCTCCGGAAGAAATTAAAGTAAACATGAATGAGGCTCTATTTGTACTAAGAAACACAAAATCCTTAAATAATTAAAAAACCTAATTAATTACCAGGATTAAATCATTTAAAAAATAAAGAGATAAGGGTTTACATGGTTTAAGATGTTGACATTTTAAATAAACTTTATTGAAAGCACTTTACACCCATATGGGCCAATGGCTTAAAACATGATACATAATATACAGTTTACATATATAAAACAATGAAAATAAACAATGCAGACACTTTGAACTATAAATCCTTGTCTTTCTTTAAATCAATATATATATATATATATAAGAGATTCAAATTATATCAAGGACTCCCTGCCCTCAGTCTTAGTGACTTTTTTTAAAAAGGAGCCTAATTTGCAAGTGTCCTGTTTTGTTTTAGGATTGAGGATATGTTTTAATTTATCTATACACCTGGAGAAAAGTATTGCAACATTTGATTTTTTAAAATTTGAAAAATCAGCCTCTTTTTTTTTATGGAATATAATAAAATATGTGTATAATATTATTGAAACATAGTTCACGATAACATTGGCATTGAAACGAACAAAAAATGATTTATATAACCACAATCTCAATAACAAAATGAAGTGTTTTTTGTACAAAAAAACGCATTTGACAAGTTTCACTGTAGTCGAACTTTACAATGTCGGACATTTCAAAATTAATCTTCAGATGACTGTTCACATCATGGTTGATCTTTATACGCCAAAGAATAAGTACTTTGTGCGCAGCCTCCATTCAAACGGATAACCGCATCTTAACGTCTTCTGATTCCTGCCATAAATCGACTAATTTGTTGCTAAGGTAACAGCAACCATTTCTGATGAAGGGAATTGTTTATTTCATGTTGTGTTTGAACTGGGGTGTCCTTTCGCTCACTTTCCGCCCAATAGTGTCCCATATAAGCTCAATATGGTTCAAAGCCGGGCTACGATCGGGCCAAGGAAGATGAACCAAATTCCATTTGAACATTGGATCTTCCTCCACGATGCTAATTTCCAACTTTGGCGAGCTCTGCACTACATTGGATACGGAAAACTGTAAGTCTGCTCGTTAGCAAAGGTCTCCGAAATGGTATTATTGCACTGTAACCAGTAGCGATGAGTTGATCTCGAACAGTTCTTGTTAAAAGGCTCTTGTATGGCCACCACTCTCATTTTAGGATAGTCTTGTATGCAATGGGTTTCCTTCTGACCAACCTTCATTATGCTTGATTTTCTCTAGCAAATGGAATAGGGGGTCTTCATTATCTCAGAAGGTCTTTTACAGCGTTTATTGCCTGATTTTTATTCTCAAAACGACTTCAGTGGCATGGTGATGACCAACAACGCGTGCAGTTGTTACAGCGACAGCCCTGCTTCTCTTATGCTGATAATCTGCCATCTTGCTGCAGTTAAGAGTTGTCAAGGACCCATTATAAGGTGTCAATCACATAATTTTAAAAACTTGGTTATTTAAAGTGCTGAAAACAATGAGGATCAAAACATCTTTTTTGCTGTTTACGGGTACAGTAGCTGCATGTGCAGATAAAAACTTATCGAGTCGATATTTATTGATTAAACTCAGGTGATACTTAAATAATGTTTAACTAGTTCTATTTTACCAAATTATATCACAAAAAAATAATGAGTGTTTTTTTTAATTCAATTTCAATTTGGTGTTGCAATACTTTTTTCCAGGTGTATATATCATTTAAGTTATTGTATTTATTTTCATTTAAAAATTCTTTTCTTAATTGTTCATTAAATTCTTTTCTTAATTGTTCATTAAATTCTTTTCTTAATTGTTCATAATTTGTTTTAATGGAGGGAAATGCTACCTGATTTGGAAAACTGATAATAAGCGTTAAAGAATACACTATAGATATGAAATAAGTATGTTTATTATATTACATAAAATTGTTTGATTTTCTACAGACACCCCAGACACAGAAGAAAAAAGAATCACATAAAAGAAAAAAGTCAACATCAGGGGTAAGTGTCACTTTAAAGTTCTTACTTTAAAAAATAGGTAGAAAATATGGACGAGATATATACTAAAAATTCATGTTACAGTCAACCATGATTTTTATTATGTCCCATTCATGGGCATTATGTTTTCTGGTCTGGGCGTCCGTCCGTTCGTTATTCAGTCCGTCTGTCTTGTTTCAGGTTCAAGTTTTTGGTCTAGGTAGTTTTTGATGAAGTTGAAGTCCAATCTACTTGAAACTTAGTACAGAGCTCCAGATAAGCTGCATATTTGTGTGATTACGCAATACAAACAATTAAAAACCCAATGCAATTGCCCATTACAGGGTTCAATAACCCAATTAATTCAAAGGAAAACCCAATTATATGCCAAAAGTATGAGTTGTTAACGCTTTTATTCTCTTAGAATATATGGAATGGTCAAGAAACCGCACTTTACGGCATAGATTGAAAATTATCATTAATCATCATTTAGCCATTGATGAGCAAAACTCAATACCATGCATGTTTGCGATAAAAGGTAAAACAGTTTTAATTAAGAAGCTAAGGGCCTTAGTAGTTTTCCAACTTCAATATGTTTTGTTTGTTTTTTGTTAAATCTGACAAAATTGTAAAACAATTCAAGCAAAAACAAGAGGTTTATGAAGACTTGAGAAAAGAAATGTGGAATGTGTCAAAGCGACCACAACCCGACCATAAAAAAGACAACAGCCTTGAGTAATTTTCACATTATTATTTTGTGTTTGTTTTCTTGTTATGTTTCTACTTATCTCTTTCTCTAGGGTAAACCAGCAAAGAAAGCAAGGAAAGATGAAGCTTCTGATGAAGAAGTTGCAGACGAAGAAGAAGAAGAAGAAGAGGAGGACGATGAATCACCAGATAATGATGATGAAGGAGATGAGGTAAACACAGGTCTAAATTTGAGAGGTTCACAAAAGGGGGTTGTGTAAACAGACAATTGGTGTTTTATGATGAATTAAAAATTGGAAAAAAAACAACAATTCAATGAAACACAATGAATAATTAACTTCAATATAGATAAAAAAAAAAATTATGAAATAAAAAATTGCAAATACATTGCAATAAATAACCTTTTAAAACCCTCCTTTAAGGCAATTAAATATGGGATTTCGGGAAATACTGAATATAAATAATGTATCAGAATGAGAGGATTAATTGATGTGACACATATCCCCTTGAATTTTACTCAAACCTAAGAACAAAGTTCTGACTTTACAGTTAATGATATAACCTACTTTCAGTCCAAAAAAGAACCACTCAAATAAACAGTAGGCTTATATGACTTCATACACAAGTTTGCTTAAGACTCATTGACGCTTGAATGAAAACAGTTTGATGGAGAATCAGCTCAACACAAGACCTTTTCATCTAAAATATAGAACAAGCATATAATTGCAGTCACAGACTCGGATATAAACAACAATGCTTTTATAGCTGACTATGCGGTATGGGATTTGCTCATTGTTGAAGGCCGTACAGTGACCAATAGTTGTTAATGATGTGTCATTTTGGTCTTTTGTGGATAGTTGTCTCATTGTCAATCATACCACATCTTCTTTTTTATATGATGATGAAGGATTTAATGATCAGCTGTCTTTGATACTTGGGACTTATTTTTGGTGGTAATATTTGTTTATAAAAATGAGCTGTTTTCCTGTTTTCAGTATTTAAATGACAAATAAATGGTTCTCATATTAACAAAACACAAAATAAAATTGATTTGATTGGAGGGTGTAAATAAGGCAAAAATTGATAACCAATCTTCTTCCAGGACTTTGAAATGGATGAACCTGCAAAGAAAAGCAAAAAGAAAACACCAGGAAAGACAAATAAGACAAAAGCAAAGAGAAAATCAGTTGATTCAGATGAGAGTGATAAAGATGAAGTGGAGGAAGAAAAACCTATTGAAGAGAAACAAGAAAAGAAGAAAAAGAAAACACCAGCGAAACCAGCACAAAAACGACAAAGCAAAGGTAATAAATCAAGGATGTCACAATATATTATGATATGACAATGCTTATTAGTCCTCTACAGACAAAGTCCAAGGGGACTGAATTTTAAAGGGTTTGCACCCCATCGATCAGTCCAGCAAATCAGTTTTCCACACTTTTTTCTTCATGCTTGAAGATATTGATTTGAGTTTTGGTTGATTGTTTAATCAAGCATTTGCAAGTATTGTTTCCCTAGGGATTATATAGCCCTCACCCCCTCTTCATGGTTCATTGACTTTGAAACTTTTACATAGTTTACAAGTTAATGTTTGTATTTAGGTTTGGGAACGACTTATAATAAGTGAATGGTATTTGGTATGCAGTTGTATTAGCATTGGCACATCTCATTAACATGGAGATTGTTTAGCCATGTAACTCAGTCATGGTTCATTGACTTTGAATATTTACATAACTTGTGTAAATGTTAAAGTATTGCTTTTTTGATTTCAACTTTTGCATAATCAAAATTACAAAAAAAGGGGAAACATATCTCTGTGATAACAGTTTATTGTAATCTTCTACAAAAATCTTCTCCTCTGAAACTACTGGGCCAAATTTAATCAAACTTAGCCTCAATCATTATAAGGGGATCTAGTTTAAAAAAATGTGTGCAGTGACCCTCCCTGCCAACCAACCAAGACGGCAATAGAACAAAGGGGTAAAATGTAGATTTTGGCTTATAACTCTGAAACCAAAGCCATTTAGAACAAATCTTGAAGATATTGATTTGAGTTTTGGTTGATTGCATAATCATGACAAGTTACAGATCAATAGATATAGGAAGATGTGGTGTGAGTGCCAATGAGACAACTCTTCATCCAAATAACAATTTAAAAAAAATAAACCATTAAAGGTCAATGTACGGCCTTCAACATGGAGCCTTGGCTCACACTGAACAACAAGCTGTCAAGAGCCCCAAAATAACTAGTGTAAAACCATTCAAACGGGAAAACCAAAGGTCTGATTTTTGTTTCAGGATGATAATTTTGTGCAGAGTTATGGTCCTTTGACTTAGAAAATTCACTAAAATAATCAGTTTTCTGCACTTAGTTTGTCATTCTTGTAGATAATGATTTGATAAATTTGGTATATAGTTTTATTAGGACAATTTACAGTTCAAGTTTGAATTTTGTTCTGGTCTGAAAATGCAAAACATCATATTGGAATGCAACAAAATTAATTTAAACGTAACATGTCTGTTCATCTTACAAACACACGTATAGACAATGGCTAATTCAGGTATGGTTGCATAAATATACGGGATTGGTCTTGATGTACACAGAATTTTTTCTGAATTTTAAAAACCCAAAAAATATTTTATGAAAAATGTTGTCTGCAGCTGAGTCATGTACATCCTATTAACATCTGAATATTTTGACCTCATTCCATCAAAATATAAACGTAAGATTAATATTCCAAATATAGATGTAAACTATGGAATTTAAAAGTCAAGTTGAAATGACTGATAGTAATTTTTATAAATTTTAGGTTCAAGACCATCTACTGGAGGAAAAAATAAAAGTGTTACCAAACTTGCATCTAGCGATATGAGCAGTCTATCTAGTGACAGGTAAATTTACATATATTCATCAGGGAAAAGGTTTTTGAAGAATATGACACCACATATTTTGTGGGTAATAGTTATGAAAGCAAATATAATTGTATTACGAATAAAAATAGAAAAATATGGTTGATTGGCAAGGGTCCTAAAAAGATCGTATGAGGAAAGGCAAATTTGGATTTCACTTTAGATAAAAAAAAAAAAAAGTTGTACTTAAAGTGGCCTGTTCAAAAGCAAACTTTCTGTTTAAACAGTATGCTTTCATATTCCATTAGCAGTCCAAATTCCTCCGACCTTCAACCTAAACGTCCCCTATTACAGGACTTATTTATTGTATGTTCTCATCCTGAACATGCATGAAACATATGCCACTGAACATTAAGCAACCATCAATCAATCATAAGCCATAGTGGTAGATTTTCTGTAATTGTCCCATATTTCTTTAAAGTGACTCTGAAGACGGTTTGAGCAGCTGGAAAAAGAGAGATTTGGAGAAAAAGAAAGAAATGGAAAGAAAAATAAAAGAGGCAGAAGAACGGTTTGTACATGTTACAGTAAAGGATACATTATCATAAGAGACATGTTTTAACTATTTAGACAATAAATAACAAACTAACTGATTTTTAATAGGATAGCCACATTAGAATTGTTTTCTAAATACATTTTTCATCTGTCAAAGATTTTGTCAAGTTCAGACATTTTTTTATAAGGACTGTTAAATTAAAACATACATGGTTCCTAGGAAAGTATCTTCAAAAACAGAGTTCCCACCCTCAGAAACACTTTGGGGACATCAATACCTTTTAAATATATTTCACAGGTGCATTCTATTAGTCCATGTATCTTTTTATGAAACAGTTACATGTATGTTGAATATTGAAAATGCAAGAAGAAAACATTTGAATCACATACATTTATGTATTAATTACTGCTTTGTACAGCAAACATGTTTTATTAGGCCATTAAAAAAAAAAGTTTTATATATAATTTTGTTTTGTCCATTTTTTGCGTAAAAACTAGTTACGAAATCTAAACCAAAAAATAAATAAAAAAATCCCTGGATGATGAGGATGAGAGCTCTGAAAAAGACTGAAAGGGATGAGCATCTAGAATTATTTCGTCAGATCTACTGAGACCCATACAGTGACATTTATCATTGAAGTAAGAGTTTTCAAATGGTTATAATTACAAAGAGTGTTCCAAAAGATATTATCATTTCCCTTTCAGAGCCCATAAGGAAGAGGAAGAGAGAATCAGAAAAATCCATGAAGAAAGATTAAAAGCCGAAGCTGAAAAAGAGGAATCTGAAAGTGATGATGGTACTTCCCCTAAACGTGAAAGAAAGAGGAAAAAGTTCTTTGATGAAGATGGTGTAAGTTATGTTAAATTCTGATTTCATTATTTCTTTGCAGCATTAACTGAAATGGCATTATTTAATTCATACAAAAAAATCCAAATTCACAACAGCAGTTAGGAATTGTTAAAATGATCATTTTTCGCTTTTAAAAGCATATTAAGGAAACCTAAAAAAACAGTAAATTTTTGAGACCATTAACAGAAAAGTATACAAAAAACATTATTGTTATTATGATAAATAAAGCAATTTGAGAAAAAGAAATTACCCGTTACAAAACTACATTTCCGTCTTTGCCTGTGCTTGGTGTAGACATTTTTATGTAACACTGTTTTACAAGCGATATATTTTTTTGCTAAGTTAAAAAGTGTATACGTATTCACAATGAAGTTATTTTGTTATAGCTCTGCTTCGCAAACATTTTGCAGAAGATATTGATAATAATTTCGAATTATTGTTTAATGTTTATTATATTGAGATAACATCAAATTGAAACTTTGAGGATTTAATTTTCAATGCATAGTACACCATACATGTAAAATGCATAGATAAAAACCAAAAACCTGTTAAGGGCTTTTGCAAAACTAGATCGTAAACTAAAATTATTGAACAGTCCTTGAAATTTATTAAATCTTCCTGATTTAACGTAATGTACAACAATTATTCACAAAAGATTATGGCCGCAAAACAAACTGGACTTCTAAACGAATAGAATTTTAATAGAATTTTAGTTTTTATATAGAATAATGTTTAATAGACCGGAATAAAAGATATTTGAGTATATATAACAAGACAACTACCCCAAAAAAGGACAAATTGCTAAAAGAATATTCCCTTAGTTTAGTAACTGCATGCTTTGCTTTTTCCCAATCAAATCATAGCCAAAAATATTAGAATTTGGATTATTCAAGTACTGTCAATCGTCTTATTTATTAGTTTCAGAACTTTGTTTTCTTCTCAAACAATTATGTATTTCTGTTAAAAATGAAAAACAGAGAATACATAAAAATTGTTTGTTTTTAAATTCTGTTCATTTTTTTTTTGTAGGAAAACAAAGACAAGTCTGAAATAGTCAAAGAAAGAAGAGAATCCCATTCTCCAAAAGACAGTGTATCAAAACATTCTAAAAAATCTGATAAAAAGGACCATATAAAAACGGACAAGAAAGATTCAGAGGACAAAACGGATACGAAACATGATAAGGACAAATTAAAAAAAGACCATTTAGACAAATCAAATAACGAATCTGAAAGTAAAGTGAAAAAGAAAGAACCGAGTAAAACGATAGAAGAATTTATAAAAGAAAACCGTGAGGAGGAAGAGACGATCAAAGATGAAAGTGATAATGACATTTCTAAAAATTTAAAACATAGTGATCATTCTGATACTAGTAAACCTGTTAATTCTCATGTAAGTATAATCATATCTATAATAATACTGAAAATATAGAAATTGGTCTGATACTGGAAAACCTGTGAATTCTCATGTAAGTATAATCATATCTATAATAACACTGAAAATATAGAAATTGGTCTGATACTGGAAAACCTGTGAATTCTCATGTAAGTATAATCATATCTATAATAACACTGAAAATATAGAAATTGGTCTGATACTGGAAAACCTGTGAATTCTCATGTAAGTATGATCACACTGAAATTGGTACTTGTAAACCTGATAATATTCATGTACAAGTCAGCCGAGACTAGTAATATGTACTATCTTTTAAAAGCAAATATCAAAGTTATTAGATAATATAACAGAATTCATGAAAAACAGTAATTAATGTTCATGCAGGTATTTCGAAAAATCATATTTAAAAAGTAAATAGCAAATATTCTGTACATTAATCCTTAAAGTAACCCCTTTTGAAAGACCACATGTTTTCCCCACCCACTGCTATTTTTCAATGGTAAGGTGACAAAAAATAATTACTGTAATTTCTGAAATTAATGAGAACATTTATGATTGACAATCTAATTAAGTACTGGTAAAAACTGTTACATCTATTTAAAGCGATTGCCAATAATTTTCTGAAGAAAAAAACCCACTGAAGGGAAGTTTTTATGTGTGAGTATGCTATTGTTGCACTTTTCATTAATAATAAAACCATTGTAATACATTTCTGAATTTACAGTACATGTAAAGATTTAATGGTATCTTTTAGGAGGATAGCAGTCATTCAGTATTAGATAAAGAGGCACAAGAGGCAGAAAGGGAAGCAGAGCGACAACGACGGATAGAGAGGGTTAGAAAACAGTAAGTTGGTGCTAATTATAACCTTGAAGGGGACTTTTTTTATTTGTCCGCACTTACTTACCACAATAATTGTTTCAGTACATTTTTTAAGTTAAAAGCAAAGTTGTTTGATTTATCAATGCAAAAGTGATTGTTGTATGACATAAAAATTCAAATGTTGCAGATTCAGAAATGGTAAATAGTGATATGATGTAAGTTTTGATTAAAACACTTACCAACTGCTGTTTTACTGAACCTTTATCTGACACTGACAGTATTGAAATTTTATTTTAAATTTCATAACATTCAGTTCATTCGTGTTCTCCAAATTAACATTCTCATTCCACTGAACATAGAAAATGCTAGTGTAAGTTTCAGGTTGAAATTTTTGGTTAAGTTTTTGGTCAAGGTAGTTTTTGATGAAGTTGAAGTCCAATCAACTTGAAACTTATTACAAGTGTTCTTTATTATATGATCTTCTAATATGTACGCCAAATTAGATTTTTACCCCAATTTCATGGTCCACTGAAGATAGAAAATGATAGTACGAGTGGGGCATCCATGTACTGTGGACACCTTCTTGTTAATTCTATTACCTTTAAGTTTATCAATGTTTGAATACAACAGATACTATTTGCACTTGTTTGAATAAGAATGAAAGGGGTTTGTTTTTTTGTTTTCTGGTCTTAAATATGTAACTTGTGTCATTGTTTGTTGTTGGGTAGAAAAATAAGAAATTCCCTACATACCTCCTCAACCTTACTATGCATGGATGGGCAACATCAAACAAGGAATTATAAAGGATGGCCTGCAAAGTCATTTAAAAAAATAGGAAATATATTTTATGCACGTTCACAGTATAAAACAATTGCCAAAGACTTATGTGCAACTGGGTCACCGTTTAGTTGCATCAAAGTCTTAAGCAAACCAAAATGAATTCTTGTATATATTTGAATCAATTGTGTATATTATCTGAAATTTGATTTATTCAATATGCATTTGTAGAATTCTTATAAATATAAAAAATTGTTTATTTCAGAAGAGAAAAAGAAGAAGAAAAAGAGAGAAAATTGTGAGTATTATTTAATATTTTTGAAACATTTATTTCATACCAAAAGACATACAAGTTAAATAAACAAACAGAGCACACAATATTAACATCTAAAGTTTATCATACATGTACAAAAATCTATAATTGGGAGCCTCTTAAGTATTCACATCTAAATAAATGCAAATCTGAAGAATTTGATGAATTCTAGGAAGACTACTGAGAATCAATGCAATTATCCAGTTTGACAATTAACCAAGAGAAACAGTGAGAGCAAGATATGGTTAAAAAAGGTCTATAATATATGATACAAATATTGATCTAAAAAACGTATGGTTTTATACAAATAAGATGATACAAAAACAAGATGAGTCAGCTTTTCAAATTAATGAGTGAATTACAGGGGACTTTCTGTTTTGAACTTGAGTTTAGTGTTTTTGTTATTTTACTTTTTGCAGTATACCTCTAGCACATTTAAAAGATGGCAAATTTATGAAAGTCATATATATTATTTTCTATTGTAGTCGAGAAAAAGAGGAAGAAAAGGAACGCAAAAAGAGAGAAAAATATGAACAGAAGAAAAAAGATAAAATAAGCTGTAAGTTTACGTTCTGCGGATTCCATCTTTCGTTGAATGCAGGAAATTAATAATTTTGTGGATATTTGATTTTGTGGTATTGCATGAGACAACAGAATTTGAATTTCATTGAACATTGAAATTCATGGTTCATGCATACTCACGAAATATGCAAAAACTGCGATTCTGTGATAAACGATTTGAATTAAGCACAATAAGATAAAGAAAGATGAGTTTTTCCAGGAAAAAAATTATGGTATAAATGTTTGGTATATTACACATACAGCAAACCAACAACAACAAAAATCAAAAGACGACACCAAAACAAAAATCAATTCTCAAAACCAACATACATGACATATGCTGTTAATGTAAATAGATTTCAATGGAGAGTATAAAAGATCTAAGAAATAAGAAGGTGCGGTAAGAGTGCCAATGAGACGACTTCATCCAAGTCATAATGTATAAAGAATAAACAATTATAGGTCAACTGGAAGCCTTGGCACACACCAATTAACAAGCTTTAAAGGTCCCAAAATGACAAGTGAAAATCAATTCAAACAGGAAAACCAACGGTGCAATCTTAATTAAAAAAGAGAAACACAACCAAACATTTTATAAATATCTTTTTTTTTTTAGTATAGTGGGGCATCCGTGTACTATGGACACATTCTTGTTTTCCAAAAGACAAGAACCGTAAGAGATTAAATCTTTTTTATTCGTAAAATGTATTTTGTTCTACATTTACAGTTGTACAGACAGAAACTAAGTTAATGCAAATGGACAAAGAGATAAAAAAATGTATACAGAAAGACCATGAAGCAACTGTACGTATACTGTTGGTTATTGATTCATTTCAGTACACCTCTAAATATTTTTCTTTGATCATCGATCAGTGTGGGATATTAAAATGACAAAAATAGAAATGGTAAGGTTTGCCAATGAGACAATTCTCCATCAAATGTGAAGCATTCAAAAAGTTTTAAACATAAAAAAATTGCAAATCTACAACTCCCTTCTATTTACATTTATAGAATGGCTTTAATTTTTTTTCGAAATGAAGGGCGATGGTATTCTCCAAGCACTTCAGCTTCCTCCACCTATAAAAACAGACAGCCACAAAATAGCCCAAAATAGATAATTAAAAGTGGCTCTAAAACACAAAAATTCAATTTTAACAACTAAATTACTCAGAAGTAATATCTTTCGAAATTTGTGATTATGGTTCATGTCAACATGGTTTCAGATTCATTGTTTACCAAAAACTTACAACAATATATTTCCATAAACACACCTATTGTAAGTAAGTATTGAATATTTGGTTTTTGAATTCAATAGAATTTTAGTTCCCATTGAATATGTTATTATATAAAAAAAGAAGATGTGGTATGATTGCCAATGAGACAACTATCCACAAAAGACCAAAATGACACAGACATGAACAACTATAGGTCACCGTACGGCCTTCAACAATGAGCAAAGCCCATACTGCATAGCTATAAAAGGCCCCGATAAGACAATGTAAAACAATTCAAACGAGAAAACTAACGGCCTTATTTATGTAAAAAAAATGATTGTATATTTAAAGGATGTAGATAAATGTATAGCCATTATGGAGGATTTAGAAGCTCTACCTGTCAATCAGATCATGTTAAAGAAAAATCCAGACATTTTAAAGACAATAAAAATGGTAAGACTTTAAATGTATTATCACTATTATTGTGATAGTTGTGTCTCTTTGTCTTACTAAGATTACTAAGAAAAGAGTTTTGACATATCTGAGTGGACAATTCTATACAAAAAAAAAAAACAATATGGGAAAAGATATAGTAAGAAATCTAATTGAAGATGAGTTTCGCCAAAAAAATGTATGGAAACTTATTATACCCCGGCTTAAAAAAAAGTGGGGATATTCTATTTTACCTCTGTCTGTACGTCTCCTGATATGTCCCATGAATATTTTAAGTCACATCTTTCTGAGGAAGTACATAACTTGGATTTCAGAAATTTGGTTTCAAGAGTTTATATAAGTCAGCTATACTGTTTTGTGTTTGGTGCCTTTTCATCACTTAACAACTTTCTGTTGACCCTCAAGTATTTGGAAGGAGGAATCATCAGTGAGCAGTATCTAGCAGTTTTCATTGTTTTACAGCAAAAATCCTTCAGTGTGTAGGTAGAAATGTCTTGAAGAAGAAAACTCCTGATTGTTTGCTACATATAAAAAAAAGTGGCAACAATCATAAAAATTCAAATTTGATATGCTTATCTGTTCATTTAGTTGGAAGTTTTACACTTATTATAAATTGTAAGTGATTATAAGGGGAAACAAGTCATTGTTTGCAAATATTTTGTACTTGGTATGTTAACCATATGATAAACAAATGGTCCAGTATTTTTCTGTGCCTTTTATAAATTTTTTATTTAATTTGTTTTGAACTTTAACCTGAAATGTTGACTTTGTAGTTGAGGAAATATAAAGGCAGTGAGAGAATTAAACAGAAAGCAGAAGTAATTTACCACAAGTTCAAAGCTTTCTTTCTGTCAGGAGAAGACTTTGGCTCAACAACACCAGTAGTGGTATGTAATTTGTCATATACGATCAAAATCTTTGCAAACTACAAGTCTGAAGACAGATTCAACCATGTGTCTAAACAAAGTTTTAAAAATACTTGCTTGGTTGAAAAACAATTTACTAGTTGGGGTCATCTGACCAGTGGGTAATTATTGAGACTGTATTCATAATATGTTTTGCGTCAGAACTACTGAGTTTTTTTGCATAAAACGACAAATTGCTGACCTGTGTTAAGACAGAGCCATATCTCTTGCACGTTAAAGACACTCTTGTAGATTTCGAAAAAGAGCAGGCTAATGCCGCTACAAGGGCACAATCGCACCTGCAAAGTGGAAAGGGATTAATATAAGTTGCAAAACTTGTTACCCAATCCACTATAAATAAATATGTTTAAACTAAACTAAATTTAGCATTCATTGATGGATCAACAAACAACCTTCAACAGTGAGCAAAACCCACACTATCATTGTAAAGTATGTTCCGAGTGATATTATATGGTAAATTATTAATACAGTCTAGGATTACTGATTTTCTTTTCAGATTTTTGAAATGTTATCTTTTCCTTAGTTTTTTTCTGGCTAACATTTAGGAGCTATAGAAAATTGCTTAATTTTGTGCATAAGGTAAATCAAATATAGTTTCCTGTCTCCATACCAAACCTAAATATTCAGGAATTTTTTAATTTTTTTTCATTAAAAAAAAGGTATTTTATCAGCCTCCATGAACTACTGACACTATTTTTTCTGTCTTTAGGCAGCTAACATGGATATATATATTTGTTTGGCTGGAAAAAAAATTGTTTTTTCAGAAAGACTATGCATTTCATCATCATCCGACCATTATAAGATTTATTGACCTATATTCATTGTAATGTTTATTTTAGATAAAAGAGAAGCATAAAGATGTAAACTTGGAAAAAAAGAAAAGAGAAAATAAAGAAAACGAGATACAACAGACCTCAGGTATATGCTTGTTTTTTTTATTGATAACAGGTAAAGTGTCATGTCAGAGGGGCATTTTGTTTTCTTGGTTGTGCTTCTATTTGTTTGTCTGTTTGTCTCTCTGTTGTATACATCCTGTCACATTCAGTCATGGTTCATTGACTTATTCTCTCTTTCATTTTTTGCTGGGGTGTTTTGTATATGCAACTTTTTGTGTTTCTTTGGTTCTTATAATGTGACTGTACTTTAAAAGATCCTGTCAGTATGATATTGTTCTATTATATGTCATTATGATATTGTTCTATTATAGGTCATTATGATATATTTCTACTATCATGATTATGAATTAGAAAATACGTTGAACCACAAACATCAAAATTATGTTGTGGAATGAACTATTTGTGAATTCTTATAAATTCTATATAACTTTTGGACTATTTTACATCTCGGTCTATTTCTGAAATTACTTCTTACATACTTTTGATTTTCTAACCCTGTATACTAACATTGCCCATGTGAAATTTTAAAATTGTATATACATTGACTGTCAAATATATGTGACATATAACATTTTCTGATGTCAGACAATCAAAGTTTGTAGATACATGTTTTTGTGTTCTGTTAAATTATTCCTCTTAAAATTGTTACATGATGATGATTGCTGTACCCATATTTTTACTATTTTATTTATTATGTCTATTTAGTTCACGCATCATTATAAATATAAAGGATTTTGAAAGGTTTAGCACTATAAAACCAGATTTAATTCACCATTTTCTACATTTGAAAATGTCTGTACCAAGCCAGGAATATGACAGTTCTTGTCCATTCGTTTTTGATGTGTTTTGTCATTTGATTTTTGCCATGTTATTATGAACTTTCCGATTAGATTTTCCTCTGAGTTCAGTATTTTTGTGATTTTACTTTTTGTATAGTTTTATTGTTAAAGTATTGCTATTTCAATTTTATCATATGCACAGTCTGCAACTTAAGCCACTAGTCTGATGCCCTGGACTAGTAAAATTTTATTTGGACTAGCAAGTATTGGCAAAACTTTGTTTAAGCACATAAGCAAAATGGCGGAATATTGGCCTTCAGACTAGTAGTTGGAAAAATTTTTTGGTGCAGACTTTATGCATTTTCCTATCTAAATTACAGGTGTGCAAGAATGGAACACCTTTATTTAGTTTATCATTTAGAAAATTTCATTCACAACAATCAGAAAAATCAGTAGCCTCAAAAGATCAGAAATCTCCAGAATACTTGGAATTTAGGTCAATCATTATAACATAAGCTTGGTTCATCCAGTTATTTCATCACTGTCTGCCTGAATGTTAAATGCTTCTCCTTATTTAGTTAAAGATGGCGTTTAGTTTTTGGTGTAGTTTAGTTGCTGTCTCATTGACATTAAAGGCGATAGGGTACAAACATATTTCCAAACTAATCAATATACACAAATTGAATTTTATGTTATTTCACAGATAAGAGTTATTCATGTATACTTTTACTCTAACTTTTGTTGATTCGATTGTTTTCAGAAAATGGACCAATAGAAGATGTTAACGTTTCATTGAATTTAGATTCTACGATGGAAACAAGTGTTTTAGATCAAACGGTTATCAATAATGATAAATCCGATGATAAAACTGACAATGTAGACAATAAGCAGGACACCGTAGATTCGGCAAATATACCAAATAATAAATTACCAAATCGGACTGCTGAGAGTCACCCAGACTGGCCTTCACTGCCAAGTCTACAGAGCGATACACAAATCCCTGGTTTAGATGAGACACAAATTCCTGGACTTGGAGACTTGGATCAATTAGAATTGAAGAAAAGTGAAAATGAACAGTCTGATCAAGACACAAAAATGGAAGATAAGGCCTCAGAAAAAGAGGTTAAAACTGGTGAAAAAGAGTCGGAGAAACCGGTTAAAACTGGTGAGACTGACTCTGAGAAACAAGATACTGAAGATGAGGACAATGAAGTGGATATGACCAACGAGGAGTTGGAAATCATCAAAAATTTCCATGGCAATTCTAAAACGGATTCTAATGTGAAAGTGACTAGTAATGATACTGACTACAATCCTTTTTCTTCTGGGAATAATTCCCAGGAAGAGGAGGGTAATAATTCCAAGGGAGGTGATGGAGATCATACCAAGGGAGGTAATAAATCCCAGGAAGAGGACATGGATGTAGATAATGAAGGTGGGGACGATTTATCCAAGTCATTACAGCAAGCTGCACAGGAAGTGGCCAAGTATGAAGCACAACCAGAATTTGTGGATGATGTTGAGGACAATGAAGATCAGGTACTACTTCTTGTCTGCTAGATTGAAAATAAGTAAAAAGAATGTCATATCTTTGATATTTTTTGACAATTTTCAGATCATAGATGGGCAATTGGAAAAAAAAAAAATTGAATGGACCATGAGAGTTAATTTTAGCTGCTAAAGTTACACATGCCCTATTTCAAATAAAGGCAACAGTAGTATACCGCTGTTAAAAAAGTCATAAAAAACAAATCCAGATAACAAACTAAAATCGAGGGAAATACATCAATTATAAGAAGAAAACAACGGAACAACAGATACACTGAAGTGCAAAAGAAACCAATAAAGATACAATGCACCGTACAAAGAAACAAACTATTATATAACAACTGAAACATTCCTGACTTTGAACAGTACATTTCATGAAGGAAAAAAATCAATGGGTTGAACCTGGTTTTATGGCTAGCCAAACCACCTGCTTTTATCAATGTCAAAAATACCACTAAAATGACAACATAAAGTGACAGGAATACAGGACAAATAAACACTCAGGACAGAGAAATACATAAATCAAGTTATGTTAATACTTTATGAACTCCCAGTCAGTACATGTGCAAATTATTCTGTTGCATAATACCATTAAAAAAGTTTGTTTAGGTAATAAATACTCTTATATTTCTTTTCAGGAAAGAATAGACTTAGATGCGAGAATTAAAGCCATTATAGAAAGTCAGGATTCCTTTTCTGCTGTAGCAGCCTATGATCCTGAACAGGAGGTTTTTGACAAGGACTCGTCACCCATCAAACCAGTAAAAGAAGAGGAAGAGCCCAAACCTGTCCCCGCCCCCGTACCTGCCCCTGTACCGCCTCCTGTAGCTGTACTGGAATCCCCACATCACGAGTCTGAGTCAGACGGAGTAATGTCAGATGATGAACTGCATAATTTACTTGGAGTGTAGTAGTAAATGATTATAAGACTTTTGATTGGATAAAAATAAGATATGTGCAGTAAATAATTGGAGAAAGCTGATATGATATGGTGTTTGTCAACATGAACTTAATATTCAGCAGTGAATAATATAAGGAGGATGATAGACAATGACAGAAAAGGATAAAACATGATAGATCTCATTGGTGGATAATTTTAGTGCTTATTGCTGATTGGTGGGAATTTTCTTGAATGTATTAGATTGTGTGTGATGAAAGAGAATTTTTTTTTTAAATTACTTGAAGTTTTACAACTTTGTTACTGATTTGAAAAATATAAAATGATCTGAATAATCCAAATGGTGCAAATGGATTTAGATAAGAAAACCATTAATTAATTGTCTGTCATGTCTGTATACTTTATCTGTTGTATATTGAGGGTATTAAATCGTTAAACAAATGCCATTATTTTAAAATATCGGCAATAATGATTCCAGCATGATGAATTGTGGGAGGAGAATGTGATGAATGCGAATAACAGTTGTCAATAATCATGATAATGGACCAAATCAAAGCTTTCATAATTCTTCCGTTGTGTTCAAAATTTTAAGGCGTTAAATGATAGTGAAAATGAGAAAATCAATTGATTAAGTGATTAGTGTTGTTTAAGAAATTGTTAAAGTATAGATATGTATGTGTGTATGTGTGTATGTGTGTTCAATTAATTGTATTTAGAAATAGACATATATCTTGCTGTATGACTACCACTGGGATGATGTTTATTTTTATGCCCCACCTACGATAGTAGAGGGGCATTATGTTTTCTGGTCTGTGCGTCCGTCCCTCCGTCTGTCTGTCTGTTCGTCCGTCTGTCCCGCTTCAGGTTAAAGTTTTTGGTCAAGGTAGTTTTTGATGAAGTTGAAGTCCAATTGACTTCAAACTTGGTACACATGTTCCCTATGATATGATCTTTTTAATTTTAATGCCAAATTAGAGATTTTACCCGAATTTCACGGTCCACTGAACATAGAAAATGATAGTGCGAGTGGGGCATTCGTGTACTGAGGACACATTCTTGTTATGTGAGCAAGCCTTTTATATAAGTATTTTCTATCCAGTCTCTTGTCTGTTTGTTACACTCATGCGTCTCAATACTGTAATGTATTGTAACCTTTAGAACTAACTGTATGCAGTTCTTTTATAATGTTTATGATTCCATGGCTACATAAATGGAAACAGGATTCACAAGCCCTTTATATTGTAAGTACTACCCATTCCAATGGGCTACACTCCTGCTACTCAATGACATATTATGACCTTTAGAACTGGGATTTGGTAGTTCTTTTTATGCCCCACTTACGATAGTAGAGGGGCATTATGTTTTCTGGTCTGTGCCTCCGTTCGTTCGTTCGTTCGTCCCGCTTCAGGTTAAAGTTTTTTGGTCGAGGTAGTTTTTGATGAAGTTGAAGTCCAATCAATTTGAAACTTAGTACACATGTTCCCTATGATATGATATGATCTTTCTAATTTTAATGTCAAATTAAAGTATTGACCCCAATTTCATGGTCCACTGAACAAAGAGGAAGATAGTGTGAAGCTCAGGTTAAAGTTTTTGGTTAAGGTAGTTTTTGATGAAGTTGAAGTCCAATTAACTTGAAACTTAGTACTCATGTTAACTATGATATGATCTTTCTAATTTTAATGCCAAATTAAAGTATTGACCCCAATCTCACGGTCCAGTGAACATGTAAAATGATAGTGCGAGTGGGGCATCCGTGTACTATGGACACATTCTTGTTACTTATTATCTATGACTACCTGGGTACATTACTGTTCTTCTATTACTAAGTTCAAAATACAAATAAATTTTATCTGTAAGACGATCAATGATAATCTTGCCGTAACAACCATCTGTGGTTATATCCGTATCAGTTATGGTATGAAAAGCTTACTCAAACCCCTTTCCTGTATGACGTCACATCATCGATATCAAGACACTGTTGCAAAGACTATTTCATAACTATAATCTGAATGTTGCTAGAAAAACATCTTCTCGAGGGATATGATGATGTATATGATATGGCTTTTCCAATATGGGACCAGTATCAACTGTCAACTAATGTAATCCCTGGAGTAGAGCTCTTGGGATGGTAATGGTGTCTTGGTTGATATGGATTTGATATTGAAAATGCCATATAGTTCTCTATTTAACAAGTTGTGTAAAACCCTGCTGAACAGTGTAGTTATTGCCCTTGGACAAATAAAATATGTGCTTTGTGGGAGACATTGGAAATCTATTCCTGTTTTTTACTTTAAATTGTCCTAGATATCTATACAAATTTAAAATATTGAGCTATTAACTATAATAATGAATTTTATTTGCATGCCTAACTCATCTTGAGGTGATTTATGGATCTTTTTGTTATTATGTATTTAAATTGTGTAAGTGGAGATGATTTGTAAATCTAAGAAAATAACTTTATTGATGAGGATGTGTGATTGAGTTTCTTATCAATTTAATTTTTTGTTTAGAAGGTTTCATACATAACAATTATATTGCATTTTTGTGAATAACTTTGTAAATTGAGCATAGAGTGTCATACCATTAGCACAATATATTGACCATAGGACGCCTTTGCTTCAAGTTACTTAACAATTTGTGCTTGCTTACAAAATCGCCTCATTAATTAGAATGTGATGTGTCTGAGAGTAAATACTATTGCTTTTATGAGAAGTTAGATAGCAAAATGGTTAGATATTCACCCATTTGTACATAACCATTTCATTAAAGCTAATTTCTTAATGCATGTAGAGCAGAACTTTGGTTAGCTTGCTTTCTTTGTGTATTGTATAATTTTAATTGGGATAACGTCCAATCATATTAAAATTCTGTAAATTCAGATATTATTGCCAAAATGCGACAGGGTTATAATCGCATTAATTAAAACTCGATTTTTTTCATTTTTTTTTTACATCAATCACAAAAATTAAAATCACATTTTAGTCAAAAGACAAAATCGCAATAATAAATGCACACAATGATTTCTGAATTTACAGTATTATACATACAGGTTTACTATTCCTATATATTAAAATGGTTTAAAGATATCAATCTCAATTCCAAAACTTTGGTAAACGTTAATTTAAACAAAGCAAGCAAGTCAACCAAAGTTTTACTCTACAAGCATTAGAAAATTAGCATTATTTTTATTACCTGTATGACTGTACATTTGATAGTAAATAGTGTTTTAAGGAATACAGTTCATAGGACTGTTTCATTCAAATTGATCTTGATTAATTTTCTATAGAAAAAAATATCTTTGCTTTCCTTATTTTAATTATAAAGTACACAAGTGATGTACCTCTCATAAAAACAAACAAACTTAGGCCAGGATTTTTTAATTTGTTGATTTACGGATCTGCCGACCCGATTTTGCTGATTTCCAGAATAAAAATAAAATTGACTTTTCATGCTTTTTTTTATTCCCGCCGACCCTAAAAAATGCATTATCCCTGAAAAATTATTAAAATATTCTTTTTTTATGAATGATTGCATTAATGACTAACAAAATTGATAACACTTTCTGTACAGTGAAAAAAAACCTTCCAGTTTACGTTTCTAAAAATAGAGAAATCAATTTTAACTGACCTTGAAATGTTGTTTCCGCAAATAATTTTGCAAAACGAAACCTGTGTTTAAAACCAATTACACAACAAGTTCGTTTCCCGTATTTGTCATCAGTCCGTAAGATGCATCATCTGATAGAAATAGACTTGTCCAAATTTGGACAGGTGGAAGACATCAAGTTAAAGTACTGAATATTAAATATTCATTTAGAATTTTCTTGTTTCATAGATAAAAATAAATATCGTCCATTTGGATAAAAAAACAGGAATGCATGACAACAGATTAAGCCGATATTCTCGTTTTTCCGGTGGAAGAGTCTATTACTTTTTTGACACTTGTGTTGAACTTGAAACTTATTTTTGTACTACGTTTTTACATTTTTTCTTTATCAGTTTTCCTGCTTGAAGATCATAATTCACCAAGTTTTCTGGAATTAATTACGAGCTACGCGAATCTGTTTTTCTTGTTTGTGAAATGATGATTTAATTTCGCCTTTGTGTGTACCCCCCCTTTTTTACAGGACATTATTAGAATGTCATGCAAAATTTATGACAGCTGAGCAATACAATTTCATCGAACTAAAATCAAAGAAATGATGACAAAATAGCATAACAAACATATTGTTAGAGAGGTGAAATATATATTTAGTATGCATATATTTTTTTGTCTTGTAAGATATTTTTTTTTTTCCCGACTGACCGACCTGACTTTATCATGGGGAAAATCCGTAAACCAACAAATTAAAAAACCCTGGCCTTATGAATGAAATTCAAAATCATTTTCTTATAAAAATTTATCATGATTAAAAAACAATCTTTTTTAATTTTAAGACTATTTTCATTAGATAAATCATATATACTGTTTTTCATTTAAAAGAAAATTTAATGGAAACCAGTGAATTCGCCTTTTCAGAAACTAGAGGACTATGGGTAATCTCATTGTTCTTACACCAAAATGAAAATAATGTAACTTCATTGGTTGAATTTCAATTGTTTAGAATGTTTCAACCAATCGCAACGTTTTGGTGTACTCTTTTGAATATATTACCCAGAATGCATTAGATTCTGAAACAGTGAATTATTTACCTGCATGAGCATTTGCTATTGTTAGTAAAAATGTGTATTGTTCTTTAATGGTCAATAGAAATCCAAAATGGCAGAACATTTCCATATAACCTGATCTAGAGTCAGGAATTCTGCATGTATCATATACTGTATTTCGTGGGGTTAGAATTTCATGGTTTTGTATCTATATAAGTTTTCATGGGAATTAATTTGTGGTTTCCATTAAATGGAAGTGAAAGTATATGGAGGTTAAATACTTGTGGGTTTTTTAATTTCGTGGATATGTTCTTTCCACGAAATAAACGAAATTAAATCCTCCACGAAAATTTCTGCTTTTACAGTACTCTCTAAATGAAATATTGATAATAACAGTGTCCAAATGTTTATATATTACATGTACTCTAAAGAGTTGGTCACAAATATAACTGCCATAGAATGTATATTATATATGTGAAATGATTGCTAGCAGATCATTAAATTTCAAACCTTAAAAAGAAAGGAACGAATTTGATACAACTTAAAAATCTTTAAAAGCAAAATTTTTTCAGCACAAAAATCACAATAATTCTTCTGTGTTATCAACTTTCATCTGTTTATTATCTTAGTGACTTTGTTATCATGTTTCTTCTGATGTTTGATAATGAACCTCTGCAGCGTAAGATCATTGAACATAGAGTAGACTAAACTTATCATGATTCAACAATAAATACACATCTGTATTGTGATTCTAAAATTTATAAAATTTTGTATGACTGGTTGTATCATAATCATAAGGACGAATGTATATGAATGTGAACTGGTTGTAGATCATATTGCTGTATATTATCTGTGTCAGTCAGTGACGTTGTATTTGTAGATGTTGATGAAATAAAGTCGCATCTTTTTAAAAGTCAAAATTAGTCTCATAGTCTTATTACAATATGCCAAAAAGTCACCAATTACAAAAGACCAAATAAATATGCCCTGTCTATAATGGTTTCACTGTTTATCCTTCTATCCTTTCATCTGTTTGTCTGACAGATGTTTATCTACAGAATATAAAGACACCATGCTTGGAGCCTGGCAATGATTTGAGTTAATGTGAGCACTTTTTATATCTATCAGATAACTGTTTTCTATTTGCTGGTACTTTGAAATTTTTAATATAATGATTTCCCTTCGAAAGAAAATTCCCTTTTAAGCTCACCTGGCCTGATGGGCGTTGTTAACTTTTTACATTTTGAATTTCTTCTAGAGAACCACTGAATGGAATGAAACCAAACATAGCATGAATGTTCCTTATGAGGTAGTGACCAAATGCTGTTACTTTTTCAACGATCCAACATCCAAGATGGCCACCAGCGGGGGACTTAATTTAACATAGGACCCTATGGGAAATGCATACAAATGACTTCTTTTAGAGAACCACTGAATGGAATGAAACCAAACATAGCATGAATGTTCCTTATGAGGTGCTGACCAAGTGTTGTTACTTTGTCGCCGATCCAACATCCAAAATGGCTGGGGGACTTAGATTAACATAGGACCCTATTGGAAATTCATACAAATGTCTTCATTTAGAAAACCGCGGAGTGGAATGCAATATTAAATTTTATATTTTTTTTATATGATTTCAAAAGCCCAAGTAGAGTCAGGTGAGCGATACAGGCTCTGTCTGTTTTCGTTCAATGATTTATTAAGGTGGAACTCTTTATATGGGATAACATATCTAAACATAGTCTATATAATACTAGATCATATCAGTAGTCAAACCTACCGATGGGGATCTTTCCATGCCTTGATTTAGATAATGGTTGATTTATTTCGTTGAACATTTAAATTCGTAGAAAAGTCATCCACGAAAACCACGAAAATTGGTACCCCACGAATAAAAGTATTTTCACAGTAGTAAAAAGTAATTTTGTAATGCATATAAAACATGCAAACAATGCTGAAGGTCGTGTTAAATATGATATTACTTTCATCATTTCACCAATAAAGAGTCGTATGACTGTGAAGATAGAGAACGTAAATACAAGTATATAGATAAAGAGGGGAGTAATACTCCTGACTTGGTGACATAATAATGAAACTTCCAAGAAGAAAAACGAAAACAATGTTGCCGTAGTTTTAACGATAAACCACATTAAACATTCTGCAATGTTTGTGTCATACGGTGACAGCATAAACTATTTGAATTAAGCTTTATATTTTAGAAGATAGAAAACCTGGATGATTCATATCTTGTAAACAAAAACCTTCAACTTCATACTTTATTTGGCCTTTTAAACATTTTTTGATTCGATCGTCACTGGTGAGTCTTTTGTAGACGAAACGCGCCTCTGGCGAAAATATAAAATATTAATCCTGGTATCTATGATGAGTTTACTTGTATGACGAAGTTTCTGTCTGTTATATGTCTATTTGCTTGACCTCATGTTCATGCTTCAAGTAACTTCTTGAGAGAAAAAAATGTGTTTACTTTGTCAAGGGAAATACTTATAGGTACTAGTACTATTCTAATCTCATTCTGTGATTGGAATCCTTACATCGTATACATGTCCTTCAGATAGACTTCACTAGACCCCAATCTCATTTCAGGGATCAGTAATGAAGTCGATCTCAGATACCATAACCATCATGTCAACTATATTTGGCAGGTTTCATCTGACCTTGACCTCAATTTCCTGGTTCATTGGACAATGCATAGTTTCGTGGTTGGATTTATTTTACAGAAACTATACGGAAAAGGGACACTTGATTTGGCGTATGGAACAAATGTAAGGTGTTTATGCGCAGGTAGTAGGATTTTAATTACCTTGACCTCATTTTCCTGGTTGATACGACAACGTTTATTTTATGTTTTCGTCTATTTATCAGTATTGTGAGCAATAGGTCAATTATATTGAGTGTATGTAACGATTATAAGGAGTGGTTAATTGATAAATAAGTTTTTGCAATTTTGTCAGTTTATCATATATCATTTAAGTAGTTTGTCAGTTATATTTGAAGAAGGCAATGCTTGTAAGGTGCACATGTCTGTGTAGATCTGGCATGGTTTATGTGGCATATTTCCATTTCCATTCTCAATTTTATTGACTTCATTTTCTCGGATTATTGGTCAATGTCAGATTTTGTGGTTTGATCTGTTTTCCTGATATTATAAGCGATAGGTCCACTATATTTTTGTTATGTGGAATGATTGTTAGGTGTACCTGTATGTCAGGTAAGGTTCATCTGACTGACTGTTTAAAAAAAACCATTTATATTGCTTAGCTAATGAGATATACCTTTATACTTTCAACATGAATTCAATAAGTAGTAAAATAAGTATCTACAAGCGGAGAAACATTTTAAAGATTAACATCTTAAAATATCCTATGTACAAATGTTCAAAAAATATTTCACTTGGTATGTATTTGAGTTAAACCTTGTAAACAATGCTTTTGGATTTTATGTTTATTAAATCTAAATCCCTGAAAGCTCAACACTTATAAGCGAAATCCATTTTTATACTCAACTTTTATTTCTAAAAATATTTATTTAAATCTCCACTTGTAATTAAATTGTTCAAAAGCAAAAAAGCAAAACTATCAAACTACGTTTTATCAATTATTTTTAATAAATAATAATGCATACCATGTAAATTCAACAGATTCAAGGAAAAATACTTATTTTTCAATTGATAAAACATATTCAAAATGTCATCCTATATAACGAGTCGTATCAAGGGATAAAAGGTTATGAATAATTGATAACAGTTTAATCAGCAGCTCTTTTTGCAACATTTCATATCAAGACAACAGATCTCAAACAATTAACTTCTCAATGGACCTTCAATCAATTGTCTTATTTAATGGTGCTTTCTAAAAAAGTTGAACAGTATGAAAATAATCCACCAGAGACTAACTTGACGTAGGTGGAGATTCATGTTAACAATTTCCTGTGTGATAATTACTATTTTTTCATGTATAAGTTACTAGTATGACAAAAGTCAATGTTTTTTAGGCTTTCTATGCTATTCTGCGATATACAATCAAAGCTTAAAGGGGCACTAGCTGTCAAATTCATGTTCACCGTTTCTAATCAACTTCTCATATTTGATTTATAACAATGTAAAACATTTATCCAAACTATTACAAGTCTAAATAAAACACCAAACAAGGCACAGTCATGAAAATACGTAGCTTCGTTTCGTGTGTATTGAGTCCAGACGCCATCTAATTATTTATCGAGTTGACCTCTATAGTCATCCAATGACCATATAAGCGATGAAAACATAAATAGAAATATGAATAGATTAATCAAACACGTGCTGTTGAATTATTCTAGGTCTATTTAATTTCATATATCAGATAAAAAAAAAATGTTTATCATCGTTTTTACCTGTATCAAAATGTTTATTTGTGGATCGAATCAGTCAATCAAATGATTAACCTTTGTTTCACTTTTAATGTTGACATTTCCTTCCCTTAAATAACTTTACACATACAATTCACGTGTTATCCATCTCAATCTAAGGGGTTACATTAAAGTTCATATGAATACGGATTCAATGAGGTCGAATTATTCACTTGCAAGTGAATAATTCATAATCAATGTTTTTTTTTTGCTTATTTTGACAAAATTGAACCTTATTGGCTACTAAAAAGGGATTATTATTTCACTATTTGTATGTCATAACTGATTGAGCCAAAAAAGAGAAAAAATTATTAGGTTTTTCATATATCTCGTAGCTAGTGCCCCCTTTAATAGACCACCTGAATTAGGCAAACACCTTTGTAAAAAGACCACCAATGTTAGATCCCTCTTTGTATATTTCATATAAATTGAACCTGTATCAAAATACCACCTGTCTTTAGAGACCACTTTTATGCGATCCTTGACTGTAAATAAAAAGAATTCATCGATTTTTTTTGTATCGTTTTGTCCTAACTCTGAAGACATCATGTGGTTTTTGGTCTAAATGAGACCAATGCGTCGGGGATCGTAAAACATCACTCATACATATTTTATCAAATTGAAATTTGTAAGAGAGAATGATTACAATTTTTCGTTTAACGTATAAAAAAAAAAAAAATCATATCATTAGCATTTTACATTTATATTATTGGTTGTATGCAGCAAATCCTTAATCGAATTTATCTTTATCTGTCTATCAATAATCACCAAAATAGTCGTACACAATTGTGTTGAAAATGTCTTCTTATTGTCAGATTTAGCGAGTGACATTGTCTGATTTTCTTACTGAGAGAGAACGGTTCATTTGTTTGATGTGTTTGATCTTTTGGCATTGCCATTGGATTAGGGACTTTTCGTTTTTAATTTTCCTCGGAGTTCATTTCTGTTGTGATTTTATGTTTTAGTGGTATTTTTTATGTGAATTTGCATTGCTATAAGACGTGTCACGGTATACTTTTCTATCATTCTATTATTAATTCAAATGTGACGTCACTCTGTGCGTTTATCGATTTGGCGAACTCGGCTGTGAATTTTTATGTATCCGTTTTTATTCTGTATTCAGTTACCGGTTTTATAATGTATATCTATTAATATAGTCATTTTCTAAAAAAAATACTAATTACAAAAGTATGAATTATGCTAAATAATAAGGATGTTCTTATCCCAAACAGAAAACCCTAGCCGTATTGGGCACAACTTTTGGGAATTTTGGTCCTAAATGCTCTTCAAACTTCTTGTTTTGGCTTTCGAACTTTTGCATCAGCACGTCACTGGTTAGTCTTGTTCGGTCGAAAAGCGCGTCTGACGTTTTGAATTTTAAACCTGGTACCTTTCGTTAGCTTTTATTCGTGTTATAAGTTCAGTGAAGCGTGAAATTGGGAAAAAACTCTAATTTGGCATTAACATTAGAAAGATCATATCATAGTACCAAGTTTCAAGCTGTTCATCAAAAACTACAGGACCAAAAACTTTAACCTGAAGCGGGACAGACGGCCGAACGAACGGAACGAACTTCCCGAAATACTTTTTCTACACCACATATTTTTAACTACATGGTACAATAACACATACTACAGATATATATTAATGGCAAAAGCACATGGTTTAATAACACAGAATACAGATATTTTTTTATGGTAAAACTCATTGTCAAAAAATACACTTTACAGAGATTTGATAATGACAGAACAGGAGGTTCAACACCACTAGTAAAAAGTAAAATCACAAAAATACTGAACTCAGAGGAAAATCTAATCGGAAAGTCCATAATCACATGGCAATTCAAATGACAAAACACATAAAAAACGAATGGACAAGAACTGTCATGTTGCTGACTTGGTACAGGCATTTCCAAAATGAAGAAAATTGTGGATTAAACCTGGTTTTATAGCGCTAAACCTCTCACTTTGTTGACAGTCTTTGTAAGCAACACACGTCCCTGTAAATTAAATTTACTTTTACCTCCCATGTCAAATACCCCAGGATGTTGTTCATTTCTTTCTTTTTTTTATATTTTTAAGGTCTCCCTTGCATTTGCATTTCACCCCCCCTTCTTTTTTAAGATATAGTCAAATATTTTTTATATAAAGACCCTGCCCTTGAATGATGATTCTTCACAAGTTTTCTCAACCGCAAGACACGAATTAGCTTTCTTTATTTTTTTCTGACAATATAGCTTCTATATTAAAACTGTATCCATGCATTACTCCCAAAGCTTCAATTGTTTTACTTGACCACCTTTTTATACATTTTGGTGTTTTTTTTCCAACGACCAAAATATACCCCTACAGTTGTTTTGTAATTTATCAGAATAACAACGTCAAATCTGCAAATTTGAGGAAGCAAACTTTTGTTCTTCCCTCTTCGAACTCATGCTATTGGGATATCGAGACAACTACCCATCAACGTGGCTTTAACTCTAATATATTGTGTACTGTGTTACAACTCTAGATTCAATTGACGAGAAAACGCTTGGTCACTTAAAGCTGATTATTTTCATTATTTATCTCATCTAGATTTAAGGCACTTTTAGATCAGGACGGGGAGTTGAGAAATTGTACAATATAAAGATTGTTTTGTTTACTGACCATTTGACTTATTGTTAATTTTTTTGTTGGGGGGGGGGGGGGGGGTAGGTTCGCTGTTTAGAAGATGTTTAAAAAAAACTTAACTATGCAAGTAAAACATGATAATTTGACATGTTTATGGAAAAGAAATCTCTTTTATAAACTATATATTTATTTCATAGAGGACTATTTTTACAAATCATAGAACATTCAGTAAAGTAACTAGAGGCTCTAAAGAGCCTGTGTCGCTCACCTTGGTATATGTGAATATTAAACAAAGGAAGCAGATGGATTCATGACAAAATTGTGTTTTGATGATGGTGATGTGTTTGTAAATCTTACTTTACTAAACAGTCTTGCTGCTTACAATTATCTCTATCTATAATGAATTGGCCCAGTAATATCAGTGGAAATGTTAATAAAAATTTACAAATTTTATGAAAATTGTTAAAAATTGACTATAAAGGAAAATAACTCCTTAGGGGGTCAATTGACCATTTCGGTCATGTTGACTTATTTGTAAATCTTACTTTACTGAACATTATTGCTGTTTACAGTTTATCTTTATCTATAATAATATTCAAGATAATAACCAAAAACAGCAAAATTACCTATTCACGGGCAGCAACCCAACAACGGGTTGTCAGATTCATCTGAAAATTGTAGAGCAAATAGATATTGATCTGCTAAACAATTTAACCCCATGTCAGATTTGCTCTAAATGCTTTGGTTTTTGAGTTATAAGCCAAAAACTGCATTTTACCCCTATGTTCTATTTTTAGCCCATGGCCATCTTGGTTGGTTGAACGGGTCACACCACACATTTTTAAAACTAGATACCCCAAAGATGATTGTTGCCAAGTTTGGATTAATTTGTCCCAGTAGTTTCAGAGGAGAAGATTTTTGTAAAAGATAAGTAAGATTTACGAAAAATTGTTAAAAATTGACTATAAAGGGCAATAACTCCTAAAGGGGTCAACTGACCATTTCGGTCATGTTGACTTATTTGTAAATCTTACTTTGCTGAACATTATTGCTGTTTACAGTTTATCTCTATCTATAATAATATTCAAAATAATAACCAAAAACAGCAAAATTTCCTTAAAATTACCAATTCAGGGGCAGCAACCCAACAACGGGTTGTCCGATTCATCTGAAAATTTCAGGGCAGATAGATCTTGACCTGATAAACAATTATACCCCTATCAGATTTGCTCTAAATGCTTTGGTTTTTGAGTTATAAGCCAAAAACTGCATTTTACCCCTATGTTCTATTTTTAGCCGTGGCGGCCATCTTGGTTGGTTGACCGGGTCACGCCACACATTTTTTAAACTAGATACCCCAATGATGATTGTAGCCAAGTTTGGTTTAATTTGGCCCAGTAGTTTCAGAGGAGAAGATTTTTGTAAAAGCTAACGACGACGGACGACGACGACGGACGCCGGACGCCAAGTGATGGGAAAAGCTCACTTGGCCCTTTGGGCCAGGTGAGCTAAAAATAGTTGTGTTTAGAAATCATTCTGATGAGCAAAGTTTAAAATGTATTAAGGAAAATTGAAAAAGTAATACGCGTTAAATATACTGCAACCATTCATCTCTGCCTGGCTGACTATTGTCGTCCCTTCTTCTCTGATAAGTTTCACGTTTTATTTCGTCAGGATGAAAATTATTACCACTTCTGCTGGCGTAATTACTTTCGGCGGCATTGCTATTTTCTTGCAAAGGCTGAGTAATATCTCTCTGATCTTGGGTGTTACTAATTGGTCGGATTCGGTTCCGTTTCCTGTCACCAAAGCGTGACCGGAAGTGAATGCAACAGTTGAGTATGTCTATTGCCATCAAGAAAACCATTGGAAGGACGAGAAAAACAATGCAGCCCCATCCTATAGATTGTGAAGATTTTCTTTTGTCTACCGATGAGTTTTTCTTTCGTATCTCTTTTGATACAGTTTTTTTGTCAACCGAGATCTCGGATTTTACATTCTTGTTGAAATCTTCAAGGACTGTTTTCTTCATTTCAGCATCTGTTATATTCATTCCATCAAGGAAGTGCCATTTTGTATTTATTAACCTCTTTGGACATTTACATAAAAGTTTCCTTGGTCTCATTCCTGAAATAATGAAATGAAAAGTGATTTTATCTTATGTAATATTTCATTTGTTACACTATTGAGTTAATAGAATGAAAACTAAATTTAATATTAAAGTATGTATGAGAAAAATACGTGTATGAAGATGAACTAAAATAGACTTCATCGTACTGGTAAGTTGATATATTTTTAATTATTATGTAGGAACGAATATGGCTTTTTTTTTTTAGGAAAACACTAGACTCACGCTTCAGTTGATATAATAAAGATTTTTCTATTAGTTCAGCATTAACAAATAAAATCTTTAAACATATATGTCTCTTTTTAACAAAACCATATCCACAGTAAATTTCGATATAAGTATATACGAGTTTAAAAGAAATATGCATTTAGAAACAACACATGAAATACGATGTATCAGGAAGATGACGAAAATTCATTTAACTACATAGGACTGACCAAAAATGCCCTGACGAATGATAACGAAGAATTAGAAAAAAAACATAGCAATAATCCGCCTGAGCTAGGTGCTACAAAAAGTGACGTTTGAAATGAGAAATATAAAAATATAATATCAGTGGGTGAAAATTATTAATACGTAAGACTTATAAACTTAATATTAGGGATAAGCACGAATTTATTGTACGTCATACATTGAAGCTTTCATACCTTTACATATTTCTGGTTCTGAGCATGCTCGTTCTTCCACGTCTTTACCAGAGCATGTCGTACCATTACATGTTCTCCATCTGCTCTGTGTCCCATTTGTTGTATCCTCCCGAACACAATTTACTTCACAGAACGTCCATTCATTCCACCGACTCCATTCTCCATTTGCTACAAAACATTAACGTTCATTATAATTCTCCTTATGAATGTAATGATACAACTTCTTATTTTTATGCAAATCCATAAATCAATCAAAGTTATAATGATAAAATGAAAACTATCAAAATTCAGTCCTCCTCCTCCTCCTCCTCATCATCATCATACTTAATTAAAATAAAAGCTTTTTATTTCATTTTTTTAAAAGATGAATATCTATCAAAATAGACCATACCTGTTGTTGTTTGTGTTGACGTCTCAGTCATTACAGTTGATGTGGCACTAACAACATTTTCATTAGTTGTACTTAGTAATTCCTGTTTGTTATCAGGCGTACTCTGCGTTACAATTAGGGGAGATGTGTCACTGGTTATCATTCTTATAAATTCTGTCGTTGTTGATTCTCTTCTAGACACAGACGTTGTTCTAGTCGCTTCTTTATTTGTTACAGTAACAGTTACAGTTTCAGTTGATAGTCCTTAAATGAAATCAGTGACATTTAAAAAGAAGATGAATTTAACAGAAGAACAATAGACAATAATTGGCAAAGAAACCATTACTATGACAAAAATATAAGACATGGTCTTTAAAACTGGGGACTGAAACCTCATACTCAACGTTGATATCATATGCACCACATATCTTCGAAGTTTATAACATTACAGGTCGACTCGTTTTAACATTCTTATTATTTAAGTACTTTTATAGTCAACATTATCCATGATGATGGAAATACAGATAAGACAGCGATCGGGATAATATAAATTAAGATCTATCCTTAAAAAGTTTGAAGTGTTCGCCAATTCGTACATTTTTACAAATACCAATCCATTTGTAGCTATCATAGGAAAACAAAATACGGGAAAAACGACATGCAACCTTTCCAACATACTCTCATTTCTAAAACAGTCATTGTTAATGTCTGTGTCATTTTGGTCTTTTGTGGATAGTTGTCTCATTGGCAATCATACCACATCTTCTTTTTTATATTGTTAAAAGTGTCTGCTCTTCCTCTGACCAAATTTGAATTATACAACTATTTGAATAGAAATGAAGGTAGTGTGAGAACAAATCATGTCTTTAAGCTTGTACCAATAATGCAGACATGTTTTATCCGTTTACAATTACTTTTAGTATAACATGATATTCCATGGTTTCAGATAACAAAAACGTACCTTTTGAAGTTGACATTTCTATATCTGTAGTTGGTTGCGTCAATTCAGTTGAGATTGATGTGTGTGCATTTGCAGAAGTCGTAGGAGTTGATTGCTTGCTACTGGTACTCTTCATTATTGTTGCTGGAGATGTGTCGGTGTTTATTAAATCCATAAAACTTGTAATAAAGAAATCTCCTACAGCAAAATGTGTTAAATTAGTAATTTGAGAAATGTTACCAATCACTATATAAGTGTTTTGTCTGAGAAGAGGAATGCCTTGGTCGCATAAGTATAACGGTTTGATGTTTGCACAATGTGAAGCTATAGACCGCTAAAATTATTTCTTTAAAGTAATTACTTACATATTTATTATTTTAAAAGTAAACAAATATGCTTAAATGGTTTAACAATAATGTTTTCCAAATATCTAACAAAAACAGAAAAAAAAACCACTTTTAACATACCACTATATAACTGCAGTTTCTAAAACGTTTTAAATAAACGCAAAACAGTTAATTTTTTATCAAGCTGGAGATGAAATTCAACGATTTACCTATGTAAAGACCTAACAGTTGTCTATTTGTTGTTGATTTCTTGTTCATTTTACCCTCATAGATAGATGTTTTATCAACATCTTACCTATGTCCTAGTTTAAGCATGTTGAAATTTATAATACATAAATATTTCAAAACAAGATTGACATCAAAGTTCACACAGCCGACATTTCTTCTCCTGTTTATTCTATATTAAATTCATTATGTCTTATGTGTCATGCATTAGGAGATATTTATTTTCGGTCTTTTTTTGCACCTGATTACATTATTTGTAGAAATGCAAACACCTATATTAAAACAATAAAATTATTATCAAAGGTATCAGGATTATATTTTAAAACGCCAGACGCAGTTTCGTCTACATATCAAAATAGTTATTAATCCAAACAAGTGCAAAGTTACAAAAAAAGCAGCTATAACCTTAGATATTGGATTGTTTTTCTGAAAAGATCTATTTATGTGCATTCGGATACATGTGTATCTCTAATGAAGAGCGTTGGAGATAGAACTGTCTGACTTATTGAAATAGGAACCACACGTTAAATGTCAAATATAATTAAAAAAAAAGTAATAACATATGACAGAAAAACTCGAAAAGGTAATATACAATACACATTTACACAGCAACAAAAAATTACCACTGAATATCAAGCTCCAGACTTGGAACAGGCACAATTCTATAGGTGATAAAATGACAATATACCTGAGCAACTAAT
The DNA here is from genome assembly GCA_019925275.1 of Mytilus edulis. Classification (NCBI taxonomy): domain Eukaryota; kingdom Metazoa; phylum Mollusca; class Bivalvia; order Mytilida; family Mytilidae; genus Mytilus; species Mytilus edulis. The sequence continues at coordinate 59,323,940 of CM034354.1, read as the reverse complement.
AATATTTATTTTTTTCAGTGGTGGGAGTCAAGTTCATAATCAGAGCACTAATTTGTAAAATTGAGTAGAAGAAAACAAATAGTGTTTATTAATTTTTATTGTGTCTTTTTTTATGTATTTCAAGCTGGAAGTAAAATGTTGTGTTGTCACAAATGTGCCTCCAATTTTAACCATGCATAAATTTACCTCCTGAAATGTACATTGTCTGGTAAAATTACCTATTTCAGAGACAGAACGGAACTTATTTTCTCCTGCACAGTTGTTCCCGTTATTGTCAAACAAAGTTGGTATCTTTCTTCCACAGAAGCACCATTCTACCTAAAGCAAAACGAGAGTATGAAAACTTATATTATAAATCATAATATGATAATAAAAGGTCCTCAGTCAAATGATTAATATTACTGCACAAAACCAAAAAATAGGAATACACATAGGTAAACCGGAAACGATTACTTAACCTGATAATCATGACAAGTATCAGACGTTTTTGTCAATCTTTCAAGATCAAAAGTTCAGAGGAAAGCATAATGAGCAACGGTTAAAACAAACTAGAGGCTCTCAAGAGCCTGTGTCGCTCACCTTGGTCTATGTGCATATTACACAATGGACACAGATAAATTCATGACAAAATTGTGTTTTGGTGATGGTGATGTGTTTGTTGATCTTACTTTACTAAACATTCTTGTTGCTTCAATTATCTCTAGCTATAATGATCTTGGCCCAGTAATTACAGTGGAAAATATTTTCTAAAAATGAACAAAACATCATGAAAATTGTAAAAAAATCACTATAAAGGGCAATGACACCTTAAGGTGTCAATTGGCATTTTTGGTCATGTAGACTTATTTGTAGATCTCAATTTGCTGAACATTATTGCTGTTACAGTTTATCTCTATCTATAATAATATTCAAGATAAAAACCAAAAACGGCAAAATTTTCTTAAAATTGCCAATTCAGGGACAGCAACCCAACAACGGGTTGTTGGATTCGTCTAAATATTGCAGGACAGATAGATCTTGACTAGATTAACATTTTAACCTGATGTCAGATTTGCTCTAAATGTTTTAGTTTCAGAGTTATAAGTCAAAATCTACATTTTACCCCTATGTTCTATTTTTAGCCATGGCGGCCATCTTGGTTGGTTTGCCGGGTCGGTGGACACATTTTTCAAACTAGATACCCCAATGATGATTTTGGCTAAGTTTGGTTAAATTTGGCCCAGTAGTTTCAGAGTAGAAGATTTTTGTAAAAGTTAACGACGACGGACGCCAAGTGATGAGAAAAGCTCACTTGGCCTTTTAGGCCAGGTGTGCTAAAAAGAAAGGGTTTTGGTCTCCACTTGTAACTCGTGGTTACACACGTCATATCTATGGTTTTTCATTTCATTTAAACGATTAACAATTTACAACGCGAAGCGTTTCGGTTGGGATTGTCGCCAACGTACGATTTTGCATAATTACAGGTAAAACTTTGTTTGAGGACTCTTAACAAAACAGGGCGTTAGTGTAATATAAGTGTCAAAAGCGCATTCAATGTTCCATATCATATACCAAATATGTTATCAACATTTGCGAAACCAAAGTACGACGATTGTTAAAAAAACAACACAAAAACGGAATAATTAAAAAAAAACTAATTCGTCTAAGAAAGTGAATATAATTTCAGTCGGTTGATTTTATGAATTAGAATGAAATTATTTTCTTCTGAATGGTCTGCCCATAGATGGCGTTTAGGTTAAGTGGTTTGTGTGATTTGACGGTTAAATCATTTGGCACGACAGGGTCTACTCGATAGGTCACGTTAATTTGTCTAGCTGTGTTAGTCGATTAGTACGTTCGAATTTAGTCTTGGATTATGAAGGTGAACCCGATATTTCATTGAGAACTGTTTTAACTGCTTTAAATCAACAAAGTAGAGGTATTGAGCCGGCAAGTATTGGTGATAGAGAGACGGAGAAATTTGGTTGACTTGGATAAGTTGCAGAGTGAAAAGAAAAAGGGAACATACTACTCTTGTGGGTCCTACACACACTACAGGTCCAGCAGTCCGTATGTCAACAGTAGTAAATCACCCACCAAACCTGGCCTCAGTGAAATTTTGAAAGATGAGTATTTAAATTATCTATAAATTTTACCTATATAGATAATAGATAATTGTATTGATTATAATTTGACCAATGATTATATTGAATATCAAGATATTATTGTTAAGGATAGACTTAGCAGAAACATTCAATTTTAGATGGATATTGATACGCCTATATTTATTATAGATACTATTAAAGATGGTTGTATATTACCTTTCATTTCAAATACAATATCGATTTATTGTTTGCCAAATAATTTGTTAGTTTTAAAATACTTCTTTTGTTAAATCAGCGGTTACTGATTTATTAGCTATGATTTAATTGTAGAGATGTCAAATATCCACTTTGTTGTGAATCCTTTAACTGTTTCTGTACAGTCAAAAACAACACGTTTAAAATAAGATTTGAGAGAGAATATGACATATATTTGCGGAAGACCAGTGTAAAGTTTGAAGATATGCGTATTGCAAAACATTACAATTATACCAATTCATATACGTTTAAGTATGTTACACATTATGCATAACACCATGTCTATATGTTTCCACCTCATACTAAATATCTATGATTTGCATGGGGCTTTAACGGTGTTACTGCTTGTTATATTTTTACTATAATATCTCATTAAAATGGAGAGGAGAAGGAAAGCAGATTATTATGTACTTAGACGATGCACTCGGTGCACATGACGATGAGGAATTATGTAATACAAAAAGTAGCGGTTTTTTACCCAAGGCTGAAAAGTTTGTGGACTACTATTAAAAACCTTACATTTTCAGGCACTAAGATAAAGGAGTTTTTACTATTCCTGACAATCGTATAGACAAGATAATGAATATCATTTCATACATTGATTTGTGTTTAGCAAAAAAAAACAAAAAAAAACGGAAAAGTATTTGTAAGGAAGGTAGCTTCTTTGGTAGGACAGCTTATATCTATTTCTCAAGTTATAGGCAATATTGTATATTTATTGACAAAACATTGTCCAATGATATAAACAGTGTTCATTCATGCCGGAACAGTAATATACATTTATCTGTAGACAGTATTGGTCTTATCAATAAAAAGATTTAAGGTTTAAAATGCACATGAAGCCAATGTTAACCTTTTAAATCTGAAGTTCTTGGCAGACTATAGCGTACAGTGAAAATCCATGTAGTATTGTTCACGATACGTGGTTAGAATGTGAGGTTTCTACAAGTTCCAAATGGAAGGAGTTCACAGTAGTGAAAAATGTATTTTTGTCGTTGATAAACTTTTTAGCTTGCAACAATATAAGATTAACCACAATCAAAATGTTGTTAGTGAAAGGAGCACGACATCAGTATTGCAAAAGTTAATTTTAGACATTTTAGCACATATATTGCACAATTTATATTGACATGGTAGTGAGTCTACGTACTGAGAACAATAGAGCAGATTATCTTAGTCGGATTGTTGATTAATATGATTGGCTATAGGCTAATTCTGAATTTGTATTTCAGATAGTTGAATCCCTTGGGGACCTCATGAGGTTGATTAGTTTGCCTCTGATGACAATTTTAAATTGATAGTTTTTTATTCCAGATTTTGGAATGTGAATTCGGCAGGTATTGACGCTTTCACGGTTGATTGGCGGGGGATTAACGGGTTGTTCGTTTCACCTGTTTCTTTGTTCCCACAAGAATTAATGTATATTCGACAGTGAAAATTAAACTGTTGGTACTTTTACTTTGTACTGGCTCTCTGCTGTTTTTTTTTTTTTTTTTTTGATGCAGCCTTTTCCATCAAAAACAGTCAAAAACAACACGTTTAAAATAAGATTTGAGAGAGAATATGACATATATTTGCGGAAGACCAGTGTAAAGTTTGAAGATATGCGTATTGCAAAACATTACAATTATACCAATTCATATACGTTTAAGTATGTTACACATTATGCATAACACCATGTCTATATGTTTCCACCTCATACTAAATATCTATGATTTGCATGGGGCTTTAACGGTGTTACTGCTTGTTATATTTTTACTATAATATCTAATTAAAATGGAGAGGAGAAGGAAAGCAGATTATTATGTACTAAGACGATGCACTGGGAGCACATGACGATGAGGAATTATGTAATACAAAAAGTAGCGGTTTTATACCCAAGGCTGAAAAGTTTGTGGACTACTATTAAAAATCTTACATTTTCAGGCACTAAGATAAAGGAGTTTTTACTATTCCTGACAATCGTATAGACAAGATAATGAATATCATTTCATACATTGATTTGTGTTTAGCAAAAAAAACCAAACAAAAACCGGAAAAGTATTTGTAAGGAAGGTAGCTTCTTTGGTAGGACAGCTTATATCTATTTCTCAAGTTATAGGCAATATTGTATATTTATTGACAAAACATTGTCCAATGATATAAATAGTGTTCATTCATGCCGGAACAGTAATATACATTTATCTGTAGACAGTATTGGTCTTATCAATAAAAAGATTTAAGGTTTAAAATGCACATGAAGCCAATGTTAACCTTTTAAATCTGAAGTTCTTGGCAGACTATAGCGTACAGTGAAAATCCATGTAGTATTGTTCACGATACGTGGTTAGAATGTGAGGTTTCTACAAGTTCCAAATGGAAGGTGTTCACAGTAGTGAAAAATGTATTTTTGTCGTTGATAAACTTTTTAGCTTGCAACAATATAAGATTAACCACAAACAAAATGTTTTTAGTAAAAGAAACACGACATCAGTATTGCAAATTTTAATTTTAGACATTTTAGCACATATATTGCACAATTTATATTGACATGGTAGTGAGTCTACGTACTGAGAACAATAGAGCAGATTATCTTAGTCGGATTGTTGATTAATATGATTGGCTATAGGCTAATTCTGAATTTGTATTTCAGAAAGTTGAATCACTTGGGGACCTCATGAGGTTGATTAGTTTGCCTCTGATGACAATTTTAAATTGATAGTTTTTTTATTCCAGATTTTGGAATGTGAATTCGTCAGGTATTGACGCTTTCTCGGTTGATTGGCGAGGGATTAACGGGTTGTTCGTTTCACCTGTTTCTTTGTTCCCACAAGAATTAATGTATATTCGACAGTGAAAATTAAACTGTTGGTACTTTTACTTTATACTGGCTCTCTGCTGGTTTTTTGGCCAAAGCCTTTTCCATATGGTGATGGTTTCATTTCTGAAGTGACAAATTTTATGGATCTTCCTACTTACAGACATGCTTATATAGCTGGTATGAGTAAAAAGGCCATATTTGGCAATGTTGATTTAACATTTGCATATTAGCATTAATGATGGGTTTTTTCACCCAGTTATAGATCATTTTAATGTGAGCATGTATTATAGATCACTTTGATGTGAGCATGTATAATATCACTTTGATGTGAGCATGTATTATAGATCACCTTGATGTGAGCATTTATATGATAGATCTCTCTGGATCTCTTGGTATAGATTACTAGCTTTACTAGACTTTGAATTTCTGAATTCAGTTAGTTTTCGAGTTGAGATTTAATATGAATTTTGCGGATAATTAGATGCATAGTACTTAGCTGATAGTTATAATTTTAGATTGCTTTTATTAGTTATGTTTCATTTTTAAATTACAAATATATTTTTGCAGGCACTCTCCGGAAGAATTGCAGGATTTACCTGCTTCGCTAGTTAGCATAGTGAATTTTCTCTCAGAACTAATGTATGAATCTCAGCAGTTTCTACTACAAAAGGATAATATCAAGAGTTGTTTTTTTTTAAGCTGGAATATATGGCCTGCATCAAACAGAATTGAAAATGGTTATACTGTACCAGCAAAAGCTTTTTACGTTGCTATATATTTAGCTGTATTGACACATTCGAGAAATACTGTTGGTCCAATTGAACAACAGTTTTACTCTTTACAGTGGATACATTCTCATATTGGATCATCATGTTTACCGACGAATTCGTCTTTAGTAATTAACCTACTAGAAGATATGAAGCGTAGCTTGGCTATTCCTACGAATATAAATGAGCCTGTTCCGGTAGAATTACTGCATAAAATGTGGGATGCTATGTTTTCTTTTGGTGACTTGTATAATCAGCGTATTTAATATTTGTACGTGTTTCATTGCTTTTATGAGTTGCTTTATATTCGACGAAGTGATTATTTTAAGTTATTTTATATCATTATATGTCTATTGTCATTTAACGTATCAAAATAAACGTATACAGATTGAGAGATGGCGAGTTAGTCTCATTCGTATAAGTGTCAGTGAAAAATATGGAATTATTTTTGCATTGGGCTGATATTTCTAGCAATTTTGATGAGTTTATTTATTTTTTTTTTTTTTTTTTGTCCAAATGTTTAGATGTTGATGTTTTACGTATAGGAATACGCCAGTGTCATACTTTAGGATGCGCGAGCTCTTTATTGAAGTTTTCAGCCGTTTATTCTTGATATTACGTGTTATGGGTTTCACAGTTTTAGGTTTGAAGGTGCTAGTGCTTGTGCTAATTTAGGTTTACCAGACTCTTTTTAAGAGACACGGTAGATGGTGTTCCGAAACGGCAAACGATATTATCGTTAAGGATTCTTTATATAATTTCTATCGCATTATTTTCAGACTTTTATTGCATGATATAGATCACCTTTTAAATTTCCCCGTTCTTTGTGTTTTCGGCCCTCGGCTCTGTCGTGTGGTATTGCACTTTACTATTTTGTTATTTATTAGTATTATTATTATCAGTGGTTGTGATATATGGGTGTTAACGGAAGAAGAAATATAATTTCAGTCGGTTGATTTTATGAATTAGAATGAAATTATTTTCTTCAGAATTGTCTGCCCATAGATGGCGTTTAGGTTAAGTGGTTTGTGTGATTTGGCGTTTAATCATTCGGCACGACAGAGTCTACTCGATAGGTCACGTTAATTTTTACATCCATGCTTTTTGATATTTTGTGTCATGCATTAAGAGATTGATTGATTTACAAATGATTGTGTGTATTGAAATACTAGTATATATAATATATATATATCTAGCGGGACGGCTACAGTGCAGGCAATTTGGTGTTAAGATATCTCAGGTAGCATGGGTTCGAATCCCGTCGAGGGAAGAACAAAAAATTTGCGAAAGCAAATTTACAGATCTAACATTGTTGGGTTGATGTTTAGACGAGTTGTATATATATATGATGACTTTTCGTTCTGATTCGAAATTTGTATACAATACAAATATTTAATGGTTGTTATTAAACCAGCCCTCGGCTCTGTCGTGTGGTTTTGCACTTTACTCTTTTGTTATTTATTAGTATGATTATTATCAGTGGTTGTGATATATGGGTGTTAACGGAAGAAGAAAATGATAAATGTTGACTTCGGGTATAAAATAAAACTCCTCTATGGTAAATATAGCTTATCTTACATCAACAGAAGTTAATCCATTTAATCTGGTGCAAATATTTAATTATCAAAGATACAATTTTGTAAATAGAACCGTTACCAAAGAAGGTTTAGATACATTAATTGATTCATTGATTTTGCTGATCGTGCAGTGTCCAATATTTTATAATATTTTGGATTTAAACTTCTTTTCACATTTGTATTTTTATGCTGAATAAACATATCAACAAGCTAACAACTGCTTTGATATCGATTATTAATTATTGTAACAGACATCTTCGACAAGAAAGGTTGAACAAGATACATAATGCCTCATTTAGTACCTTAGTAGATATTGTGAAATTAGCATTCTAAAATAAATAAATAAAAAGAAATTCATACCACAAGGAAGCAATTAATGAAAATGTAGATTTCGACTGCATGTTCATTGTACTTTAAATCACATATTTGAAATAATTTGTACGGGCTTTCGTAGATAAATTTACTGCTGTCATGTGATATTATATAGATATAGGAAGATGTGGTGTGAGTGCCAATGAGACAACACTCCATCAAAATAACAATTTAAAAAAGTAAACCATTATAGGTCAATGTATGTCTTTAACACGGAGCCTTGGCTCACACCGAACAACAAGGTATAAAGGGCCCCAAAATTACTAGTGTAAAACCATTTAAACGGGAAAACCAACGGTCTAATCTATATAAAAAAAAACGAGAAACACGTATACATTACATAAACAAACGACAACTATTGTACATCAGATTCCTGACTTAGGTGCAAACAATTGCAGCGGGATAAAACGTTTTAATGGTACCAAACCTTCTCCCTTTTTTTGAAACAATAGCATAAAACGATAAAATATCAATTGGCAGGCTTATCTCAATAAAAACACGTAAATAAATACAGTATGAACGAATAAATTTGATCTGCGATATCTGAATGCAAATGCACAATTAACAAAATATTAGGGACAAACATTCAAGGCCAAAAAGCAAACAAACAAGTCCAAACAAAGCCATGGCAAGACACCACTGCGAAATATTTAACCCTTCGAAAATAATCACTTTTGAAAAAAAACTGGATTTAATGATACAGATAAATCTTGAAGTTTATACAAATGTAGTAAGAAGAAGTGTAAATAAGAAGATATTCCAAATAATCAAAGCTGGTATATAGACAAGATCCTATTATGTTTAGAATGTAAAAAAAAGAAACAATTCAATATTGTGTTCAAAGCACGTGTTTCATAGTCAACTGTTATTAAATAAATTCGTTAGTCCTATAATACACAACACTTACTTATAAGAAAATAATAGATACAGTGTAATGTCTCCTAAATTGAAAAAAAAATCCTGAATAAATGAGATAAGTCTGTTGATATATCTATATATCTGTTTTTACTTTTTGAAACAATTTAATTGACAGATTCTGGGACAATTAAAGAACGCAAACATTTCCATTTTAAATAGTTTGAATATTGTACTCACACCGTCGTTGCAACTCACATATAGCCCATGATGAATAGCGACAGTTTGTTTATTATGGTACTGCTGGTGACTCTTTTACGCTCAGGAAAAAGTAATAACAAAACAAGAAAACGAACCCCGCGGCAAATTAAAAAAAAGAAAGGAATTTATAAAATATAACAAAGTAAGGCACTTTTGAGCATATAAGAATCATTTTATTAACTTGGATAAAATCATTTTTCGAAGAATATGGTGCTTTTACTGGGTTGTACGGCTAGCTTAACCTCCCTCTTGTTTATAGTTCCGTGACATTGGCAAAACTAGTTAAGCAACACAAACACATGTTGCGGGATTTTTTACTGTGTTGAAGACCTGTTGTCGGCCAGTTTTCGGCTCTTTTGTTGTTTTTTGTCTCTTTGACATATTACTTGCTTCCAATCTTAATTCTATAATTGGTTAATCTGGAAGTATTTGGGATCCAGGAGCCTAGGCTGCGTAAACTTACATCACATGCTTAGAAAATTTTCTTTCGTTTTTGTTACAGAATTTACTAGATTCCTAAAGCATGTGCCATGAACAATGTATATAATCATGCTATTTCATGCAAAACAAACTTACAGTTGTTCTATAATATGTGTATGTCAGAGGAGCTTCTTTACAAAACCTTTTACACAAACTGTCACTGAAATTTCCCGAACGAATTTTCTGCCAAGACGAGTCTAATTTATAACATTTAAACACTGCAGCATCTGCAAAATAAAGCAATTTACATTAAATTTTGCAGCTAATTAATTTATATGCGATGTTATTATTATACTTTTTGTATTGTCTCACTCGTATATGTATTGAACAATTCTTCTATGATAATTTTCATATCAATACTTTTTTTTAAATGTTCTTTTACCATACGAACTGGTCATGACAGTAGTTACTGTGGACTTAAAATCGCGAATCTTCAGATGTTCTTTCTCTTAAGGCTCAACATTATCAAATCTTGATATTAACACAATAGTTTTATTGTAAAAACATCAATATATATTAATCCTATTAATTCAATTAAGTAACATTCCTAGAATAGTGTTAACCTCTCAATATAACGTGGGTGAAATCACAGATTATAATGTATGGTTTAATTGTCAAAAAGAGGCAAAAGATACCAAAGGGACTCATAAGTCGAAACATTCTGATAATGCAATGCCTAAAATCCGAAAAAAACCCACCATACAGATCATATAAGAATCTACGGTAAAGCTATTAAATACACCTCTACCTTTTTATGAATATTTTTCCATATTCAAAATTGATATAAAGTCAATCAATTTTTCAAATTCAATGTATCTGATATCTTAAAACTATTAAAATTATTGTGGATAATAATAATCTTACCTGCACTCTTGAGGTAAATAACTGAACTTATTAATACCATAATTATTACTGAGTTGATCATATCAGCATCGACAACGGCACTTGTCAATTCGTATGGAAAAGTCTCTCAATAAAAACAATCAAAAATCTAAAGTTCAATTTCCATCATTATGGTGCACAGTCTCGGTGTCTCTTGTTTAATTACGCTGTATCCTAAAATCAATAAATCTGTGCTTTCCATGTTTGAAACGTGCAAATTGTATGTTCAAAGTACTTCCTTGCTGATATATTAACTTTTAATCATATTTGGATCGAGAAAGAGAATTTGATAGGAAAACAAAAACATATTGGTTTTTTAGTTATAGATTCTCTATTTTAACTATCATGTTATATTGAATTATTCATGCTATTAACAATTCATTCCGATTATATTGTTCATTAGACATGCACGATTATAATGAAAGCTATTGATCTCATTTCGGAGTTAAAAATAACAAAATGAAATTTTTTATTTTCAGTTAATACAATCTGTCCATGGGTAGGAACGAAATGTATCATTTATCTATTTTGTTGTTGTTGAACACTTTCCTTACGTTAGATAAAATAATGAAAATACAAGGTTCACATTTGAAACATGAAAAGCGCGGAGTTATTGACTGTTGTTTGCTTAATCACCAGTGATAAAACACATATAAGGTACTAGCATGATCAAATGAGGATTAAAATTTGGGTTCTTAGTAAAAGAAAAAAAGACAAGACAAAAGACACCTAATCATACAACGCAACACTACACAAAAACATTAAAAATAAATCAACACAAACTCGTTGAATGAGAACTGACAGTACTTCAAAGCAGTTAAGATATCAATGTTTTATCGGAAGACATAATTTAAGGTAATAAAAAAAATCTTTGTGAAAAGCGTCACAAGTTAAAAAAACTGATACGTCAAAAGGAAAGACGGCTATGATATATGCATTTCTGACTGATCAAGGACATACACATTGGATCAAAAAGTCATATACAACACAAGTCCAACAGACTTTTGACTGAAACAAACATTATGTGCCTGGGTTAGATATGTCTGCGGGCAAACAACCCTTTACTGATCTGGACAGTAGTGTAAAAGCAGTTAAGAACTATCTGTCAAAATCAGTTGATAAGTTATAGATGATGCATAGTTTATGGTTTTTCTTGGCGAAGAACACCCCAAGTTGTTTTCTACAACAAGAAAAACCTTAAAATATGCATTATGTGACTTATAATACGTCAACAATATTATATTTTATAAAGATTTGCAAAATTTAGTATCCTATTTTACCGACCACACTAAAGTGGGATATTCCTTTCTAATGCGTTCAGGTTTTAATACGCCCTACGGCTCATTTAGAATGTGAAATAAAACTTACTAAGTAATCTAGATATAAGCCTTTGGAATTATTATCCATACACAATAAAAATATTACTGTACTGTAACAGACACAAATGAATTGTTACCATCCAATAACGGTGTATGACTAATACAAAACACATTGTAAGTAATGTATTGTACCAACTTAGTTTATGGAAAAGGGGGTATGTCTTTTTCTATTTGTAATGACATTTCTATCACGGAAAAGTGATTACTTTTTCAACAATTTTATTTGAATCAAATGAAATATTCAGAAAGAATCTTTTTGAATAGCAATACATTTTTTAAAAAGATAATCAGGGTATAATTATATACCCTCTCCATCCGACCCTATTGTGAGTTACGTGAATTGTATTCAATAGAATATAAGAATATCTGACACGAAGAGGAATATGAATACATGTAGGTCACAGTATGATTTCCTATTTAGTGTGTATCGTCCTGAACATGTTTGAAATATTTGACACTGAATGTTAAGCAATCAACCAACAATCAATTAATCTTTTCAGTATGACTCAATAAGATTTTCAAAATCTTATACACGAATATGTTAAATCTGGCTTTATTTTATGAAAGTCTACATTAAAATTCATCTCACATATATGATAACGTTTCTATATTGTAGCGATCAATTAACAAAACTTTACGTTATATTTGTTTCTAAAATTGAAATGCGGCAATGACAATTTCTTTTATACCTATCATCGATTGAACTGTAAAAAATAAATTCCCAAATCGGCAACAAAAACTATCAGACGAATATATAATTTTAAAGTAAATTATAGTTTGCATTTGTATCAAGGAAAAAAATGACATTTCATTGAAACATGGTATCGTCCGGGTTAATTCTGAGAAAGAATTACCTACGATTCTGAAAAAGAACAATAACTGCATATAGGTATATACATCGACAGAAACAATAAAAAAATAACTAACAAAAAAGAATTAATTCAAGAGTTCAGGCAGTTATTGATACATTAAACACAATTTATTAAAATGCTCGTTATTGAGTAGCAATACCTTATAAATATAGAAAACAAAGATTTTTAAGAGATGTCTTTCGTTCTGTCTTCCTTTCGTTATTAAGAATGTGCTGTAGGAGAAACATCAGCATTATCTTCACATGTTAGATATTTTTATGATCAGGCAAGTATACATGTTGTGTATCGTTTATAGAAAAGGAGAACATACCTATGATATAAGTGATCTTTATTGCATTCAATGGTGATATACATATGTATGATATATAAGAAAACATTAAAGATTATCTGATAATATCTTAAGGCAGACAAAGTCTTTATATCTGGTAAATGTCATTTCTTTCTTAGAATGTTTGCATAAAGTATTCACATACCAAGTAAATAATAATGGTTGATGCCAGCATACATTGTTCCCATTGTAAAATAGGGTGAACTTAAAACAAAATATTTACCATGCATTATGACAGTTGCTGCTGTATTTTATCATTATCTTCTGAACGTTTCACAATATAAATCTATAACCATGTAAACGATTGTATTTTTTTTTTTTTACATTTGTGTCGTGTCGACTTTAAAAAAGCGTAATAAAGGGAGAAGATTTGTTGATTTTTTTTACTCATGTCGGATTTTCAAATGATAAAATTAGCTGAATATAATCATACAAGAAGCAGCAAAATTAATACAAGGAAGTCAATTTTAATGATCTGATTACTTGAGTCAAATTTCATACACGAAAAAAGACAGCTTGGGAATGGAATCATGAATTACTTATTTTAAATACTATAATAGTGATATTTGAAACTTATTTCAAGTATATCTGAAACAAGCAATATAAACAGACATGAATTATGAAATGTTATCAATAGTTATAGGATACCATACGTAACATGCTTCAAGCTCTAGTTACACAAATACGTTTTCCTAAAACATAATGTAGAATGTATGCACTTCAAATTGAAAAATTAATGCAGTACGTTTGATATTGGCTTATGACCAAATACTATGTTTCTAGGCACATGCAAATAATCAACCATATTTACACTCATGTCAAATTGATAAAGCTCACGTATAAATCGTTGTATCACTTAAAATATGTACATACCAATGAGGAAATTCTGATATATGGAAAATCATTTATTCAAGAGCACGTGCATCATAATGCGGTACTATTTTCTTTCATCGTTGATTTCGTATTTGCTTGATCAATTAAATAAATGACATGGATCATAAACTTTTATATGACATTATTCTTTTCTTATAACAACTATATATTTACTTGAAAATAAGATCCTAATCATACCTTCAGACTAATTGTATGTTTCCAAATTCAAATATTAGTTTAATAGTTTACCTTTGTATTGATTTTACATGCTTCATTGTGATTGGTGGGCTTTATAACATGTATCATGACGGCGTATGTTTGTCAATTTTGTTTATTGATATTACTCCGTGGTATTGTTCAAAGTGTTTTGGAACATTGTTAGTTTACAAATTCCACGTAAACTAGTTCTAGGCACCGTCTATGTTTGCCCGATTGGAAGGTTGGTGGGAATAACGTGGATAGCAAACAAACCTGTCATGGCATTACACATTGGTCGCTTATCTTCAGTTTGGGTTTTCTGTTTTTGTAAACATCTTGCAGTTCTGGGGTACATGGCATGTCATATATTGAGACACAGTAAGATACGTAAAATTCTGTCTTTATTTTCCTCGTATTTTTGCCTTGATTAAAAAGTTTTACTAAGTTTTTTTACTAGGTTAAAAAGTAGCTTTTGAAAATTGAAAAAAAGGAAAAGTTAAGGTACAATGTAAATAAAGTGTTCATCTGAAACAAAACGGAATTTTGCAGTGCTGACTAGTAAAACTTAAAAAATAATTAAAAAGTGATAGTTTGTTGTAAAGTTATCATTTGAAAACATAGAATTCCATAACAAAAATTGCAAAAATGTTTGTTTGTTTGTTGTTTTTGTTTTCTTAACCTAAATATTTATAATCAAGAATTGTCTCTTTACACTATCAGATCGCCATGCAGATGAACAGTAATAGTTCCCGAACTTAATAGGCCAAAATCTTTAATGTATTATTGCATTTCCGACTCATTTTTTTTGTCATTCGAAATGAAAATATATGAACTATGAAGTTATATTGATACAGAAGGAAAATTTGTCACTCTGGGTATGGTGCATCCCTCTTTTCCTTAAACAAAATGTAAAGTAATTTTTTAAAATAATGAAATTTGTTCGAAAAAAAAGCTGGTATCTAATTGTGAGTCTCTTTGAACATGTTCAGCATGTAAGCAAAATATTGCTTAAGTAGTTGAGCACAGTATTTTCCGTCGCCCTTTTTAAAGTAATAAAATTCTCAGAAATATATAAAAAAAAATATACATTTGATGTTAACGCAATAGATTTGTGTTAAATTTCAATACAACCATAAGTTTATAAATCAGTAAACCAAAACATAATAAATATAAACAAAATATAAGTTCAAGAAAATATCACTTGCATGACGATCCCGTCCAAGCTTTGTAAAATTCGAGAAGACTTTAAATAGTTACATCTACATGTGTTTGCATGTATTTAAAAAACAATCAAGCGTGTATAGCTATGCTTCATCTCACAATCACAATGAAACCTTCAGCAAGTATCAAAACAATTAACACAAACACTCACTGCAAGTTTTAGACCTCAACTTACACCCGTTTAGTAATATCATCATGGTTTTTAATTTTAGATTTAAATGACTATGAATAAAGTTTATGATTTTTTTATCTTTATATTAAGTTTCATGCCACTCAGCGACAGTTTTGAATGAGTCATTTATCGTAAACTATAACCGTAAACTTATTACCTGTTTCCAAATGTTAACACAAACAAATGAAATTTCAGTTTGTATTGTAATATTTAAGATAAGGGATGTAGAATAAGATTATAAAGATCCTTTGACTTTATCTTGAAGCAATTTCTTTATTAGTTTCATAAAAATCAATAAATTCTGTAGAAAAAAAGCTAGGCTTAACATTATCATACCTATGTTTCTAGAAAGAGCAGATGAAACAAAGGTGAGTTGATAGGATGTAAACATTTTAATATTTTCCATGGAAATGTTACAAAATTCTGACAGACGCTTCTTAAACGTGATACTAGGTTGATAAAATATTTTTATTTATATGTCTTTTAAATTTGTTTTATTGTTCTTGATGATGGCAATATTTGTCATGTAAGCTTTTACATTTACACTGACTGAAGTACTATCAAATCGGTTCGTTGTGTTTTTAGTAGTTTCGTTACCTGTTTGTGTGCTTTGTATCTGATAAATAAAGGCAACAGTAGTATACCGCTGTTCAAACTCATAAATCCATGGCCTAAAAACAAAATCGGGGTAACAAACTAAAATTAAGGGAAACGCATTAAATATAAGAGGAGATCAACGACACAACACTACAATGTAACATACACAGAAACGGACCAAGCATCAGACAAAATCCCACGAGAATAACAAATATAACATCAAATACATTAATTTGGGATAGACAAGTACCGTGACACGTCTTATCGCAATGTGAATGTACACTCAAAAATAAGAGAAAACAAACGACACAACGTTAAAATGTAACACACACAGAAACGAACTATAATATAACAATGGCCATAATCCTGACTTGGTACAGGCAAATTTTTACATGGACATTTTTAAAGGAAAAAATGGTGGGTTGGACCTGGTTTTTGTGGCATGCCAAACCCCCTTCTTTTATAGCCATGTGAAATATAACATTAAAATGACAACTTTACACCACAGGACGTCATACTTGAAATTGTAAAAAATGACAAAAAATGACGTCATTTGAATTTGTAAAACAGATCATCAAAAAATGAAAAATGACGTCACATTTGAATGAATAAGATAGAATTAGGATTGATTTAAGATTATATTTGAACTAAATACTGATATTGCATTTAATAACAATGCACATTTTAATACTTATTAATAGCAAACTAAGGTAGCAATTTACTATATTATAAAGCTATGTCCGGTTTGTTTTTAATCTAAGTTCAAACGTAGAATATCGTACTGATTACGTTGAAAAAAATCAAATCTAATAAATGAATACGATGATTAATTTTCTTTACAATAACACATAAATATAATAGAAAAGACGTCAACACAATTGACAAAATCCGATGAGAATTACAAATATAACATTAAACATTTAAACTAAATACATGAATTTGGGATAGACAAGTACCGTAACACGTCTTATAGTAATGCGAATTCACACTCAGCAAAACAGTCACAATCGGGAATAAATCACGTTTGGTAATTAAAAGATTAGACGACATAATGACAAACCAAAATCTACCATGTGGTAAAAATGTCCTAAGCTAGTTTGGTCAAAGACACATCGTATGGATCCACCAATTCGTGACGGTGTCCATAAAATTTACGGAGTGTCAATTTTAATCTGTCCTCCTCATAACTTTGTTGGAGAAGTTTCTGCGTAAGGAGGACAGTCCTGTATATGAAGTCCGTTTAGTGTGAACAAGGACGAGAATAACGTATCAATTGTGATATGTAAACACCATACGAAGGGCAGAGGGTACATTACTGCTGAGAAATGGGAAATTGATAATTGGGAAGTTCAAATCGTCCCGTTTATCATAGATTTTCGTGTGAAGTCGTCCATCTACGTCAATATTGAGCAAAAGATCAAGGTATGAAGCAGTCCTTCTAGTATCAGTAAAATCCTTAATTTCAAGTTCACTGGGATATATGAGATGTAGGTATTGGCTGAAATATAGGTTATTCAATAATAGAACATCATCAATATATCGCAAAGTAAAGTTAAAGAATTTCGCAAGGTGCTTTTTCTTTTTGTCTTTTAGAAGGTTCTGAATGAATTCTGCTTCATACGAGTACACACACAAATCAGCTAGCAGCGGTGCACAATTAGTACCCATTGTAATACCGACTGTCTGTTGAAATATAAATCCTCCAAACTCAACAAATATGTTGTCGATAAAAAAGTCCAGCATTTTGATAATATCATCTTCAGTTTATATTTTCTGCAAGATTCAGTGTGATTCTTCACAAAATATGAATTATTGTAACCCAAAACAAGAATTTTGTATCTACGATTCCCATTTTTATAGAAAAAGCTCTGTTTTATGAGATGGTGAAGTCGATCTTTCAACTGAGCATGGGGAATAGTAGTATATAGCGTAGAAAAATCAAAAGTTTTTATGTTGCTGCAAAATTGCAAAAATTGTGATCAAAGGTTAAGCAGTAGATCTTTCGAATTTTTGAAAATCCACATCTGGTTAACACCACTGGTGGAATATATCTCCTCACAATATTTTTGAAGCCCATCTTTAACTGTAGAAATAATAGTAGTCAGTACTTTAAAAAGATGTTTAGTTGAACAATTTGAAGACGCAGCTATGTATCGTTCTTTATATGGAGTTTTGTGTAATTTAGGTATCCAGTATAATGAAGGCAAGTTTTCTTCGTTTTCTTTGATGTTGATACCAAAAGAAATAAGGACAGATTTATGATTTTGTAAAATTTCGTCCTTGGTAAATGATGTTAAAGAATATGTAGGATTACTAGTGGGAGATATACCAGTAGTTTTATCAATTCCAAGCTCTGTAGTGAGACATTGCAAATATATTTATTTACATATGAAGACAATATTATTGGAGGCTTTATCTGCTGGGACAACGACATATTTGTCATGTAAAGAGGATAAAGTATCCACCACCTCCGGATTCTTGAAAGGGTTAGAAACTCTAGTATTTTTTGCCTTTTTGAACAGATTTTTATATCTTGTTTTAATGTTGTGATGCTACAGCACTGTCTCCGCTGGTAAGGGGAAAATTGCACCCGTAAAATGTGTTATACTGTTACATTCAGAATGTTACTGTCTGAAGCTATAAATATGTAATTCGGCGGTTGCAATTTGTTGTTATATGTCATAGTTATTTAGGGAAAATTGTCTTTTTGCCGTTGGATTTCGTTTCGTTTGAATTGTTTTGCGGTTCGTCATGACTTATCTGAAGAAGGGATGTTATGAACAAAATATTATTTTAACAGACATGTTAATTATCAATACTTCAATGAACCGATATAATACTTTAAAGTTCAAAATTTATATTCCGGTTTTTTTAAAGAGACGCAAACGAATACAAACATAATTGACATTATCATTTTTTCTCAATATCACCCTGGATAACTCAAATAACCCTTTAGTCTTTGGGTCCTTATAATATATCAAACATAACTATTAAATAAAGAAACAACAGACACGGCTTCCTCCGCGTCTATTTTGAACTTATACTTCGAATTTGACATATGCCGTCATCTCAGAACCATATCCAATAAACATGATGTTCATTACATTTCTTTCCCCAAAAAAGTTACGATTTATAGATAGATTGTCAGTAATACAACTATTCAGCCGTATTGAAAGTAATAACACGTCGACCAATCTTTTTCCCTCAATCAGTCTCTTTGTCAGGGAAATATATTTTTATAAGAATACTCATTTGAAAAACTATATCTAATTATGAGTGTTAATCTCATTACATTGATTTTTGTTTACAATAATATATATATATATCCTTACCTTTGCATTGAAAGTTAATTACCAAGAAAATGGAAAATACAATTATGATTTCATTTACCATTTTATCCAAAAAATATCATAACTTGTCTATTATCTTTTTAAAATTATAACTATGCAATCGAAAGTCAACCTTTGTTATAATGTTGCGCAGACTCAGTGTCTATTTCACCTAGCCTATATCCTACTAGATGCGCTTATGTCTACAGCGTTTCCTAGATACAAAACGACAATTGTTATGTTAGAACTATATTCTCGCTAATATATTCTCAGTGTAGATTTAACAACAAAATGATAAATAAATTACATTTTATCAAATACAATGTGGATGGGATATAATACTTCAAAGTTCAAAAGTTATATTCCGGTTTTTTTTTAAGATACGCAAACCAATACAAACATAATTGACATTCCATCAATGCTATAAAAGTTACATGATACAATTTCTTGGTATATATCGTTGTCTGAATCGGCTTAGCCATGTTAGCCAGTTAACTAAATGTTCGTTCCATAATCAATAATGTGACTCATGATAACATTTAACTGCAGATTGTGTAGATACATTTTTAATAACATGTATTTGAGACATTTTTAAAGCTTTTCGTTTCAGCAATACATTTAAGTTAAATAATTATTGAAATTATGTATGCATGTTTTAGATATAATAATGCTTCGTAGTAATTACACACTTTCATAACTGATCCAGTTATTAGTTTTAAACTGTGCCTATATTTCTCACTGAAAATATAAATGCCTCTGAATTTAAGATTTCATTAATCGTTTTACTTTTTTTCAATTTTTTAACATCTCAATGTTTTATCGTTTTTCCTATTTTGAAATTTGTTCTTTTTATCTTTGATGTTTGCACCAAAGAAAAAAAGATTGTTGTTAGAACAAAGGGAATATTTGTATGGTCATACATGTATTACACAAACATCTCCGCCTAATTATGTTATAGATAATGTATATTTAAAGGTTTCTCTTGTCGTAGAATATACCAAGGGGTGTTAGGATTTATCAAATGAAAGACCGACCGTAGGGCAATCCTGACACCACGTGGTATGCTTTGCTTAAAAATACAATTGTTCTTTTAATAAAGATCAATGCACCTATTATTACTTTTCTGTGGAAAGACCTATAGGTTTTCTTTCTGATTATAAGATATTTTTACTTTTCTGTGGAATGATCTTGAGATTTGTTTTTTCCGCCTAGTTTTTGTTCTTGAGTCTCATTATTTTACAAGATGTCGCTTTGATACTTGGTATATAAAATCAAACAGCTCATGTGCTTTTGAAACTGATCTATTCAACGGAACACCTTTTCGAGTAAGATGTTTCTCTGAAAACACTGTTTTCTTGTGTCGATTACTCATTCGCAACCGTAAAAGATCATGGCAATGTTTTCTTACCACTCTGCTCACTATATCCTCAAGATGTTGAGTTTGGTTTCACTGAATCATTCCAGAGACTCCATATGAGAATTATTTTCCCTTATGGATTTGTTATAATTGAAATGCATTCCTTACTGGTCACCCATAAGTGATATATACAAAGGTTTTTTTGATTGAAGGTCATTGTTAAAAAAAATTAGGTCAAGGACAAAGATAAAGGTTATTTTTCCTAATTTTGACTTTGGCTTATTTTAACTTCTTTTACCCATGCATTTTGTTTGAAAGGGTATGCTTACATTAAATTGAAGTTTTCTACACCCTAAAATTTAAAATAACGCGTATGGTGATATAACTCATTTACCATATATATTTTATAAGACCTAGGATCTTTTGAGTTGAAGTCCTTCGTTTATGACCTTGAAAATGAGTTCAATGGTAAATTTGACGTTATAGATTTTGACCTTCGCTTTTACCTCAAATGTATACACGATAAAGTCATTGGACTCTTTTGCATAATCATTTGACTTGGAAAGCCAAACTGAAGTGACCTTGTGTTACATGGAAGTAGCTATTTTTTGTATATATTCAACATTTACAACATGAAATATCTGATAGTAAATGTAGTGATTTTGAAGAAGAAACTTATTCTCTTTGTTAGGGTTGTTGCTTCATCGACATATTTCCCGTGTCTATTCTCTATTTAATTGTATTACAAAAAGGTTACACTTCCTGTGAATACCATGTCTTCGAATGGGTTTTTTTTCACGAATGGTTCGCAAAGTCATTGTATAAGTGTTGATATATTTTGAATAAATTGTTTCAATTGGAAATTATGAGGATCTTCTAAATTAAATATGCAAAGCTTGTTCATTTAGAGAACAGTGGTGTTAATTTGCACCGATAACAATTTTTGATCTATAGCCATATACTGTATAAGAAAAATTTAAAGAGTTGGAGTATTTCCACATATAACAAGTTCTAATATTTTCATTCTTGAGCTGAGATGTAAGAATTTGTACTTTAAAATGTTGAAGTTTGACTTCTGTTGTTATAGTTTTAAGTTGCTTTTTTATAATTTCTTTATCGTTCGTCTTGGAAACGCTTGTACTGTAACTACAACAAATGGATCGACTAGATGAATTAACCAGATTCATTTCTCCGCTGTTCTAGACTATATACACTGATATTATAGAGAGAGCAACGTCAAATTTGTAGGTTTGTCGACTTAATCCTGTTCTATACCATGACACTTTTTTTTTTATCGCTGGTGATGTTCACAAAGCATTCACAACCGGTTCCTATATTTTCAAGATGTAATGTATTTCCCACAGCGTTTTATACTTGATCTGTGTATAACACACGCATTTGCAAAATGTTCTTTTTATTTAACGTAGTACAATGATAAAATATGTTGAATACGAAGTTAAAGCATGCAACAGAATCAATATATGAAAGTTGATTTAATACTTAGTTGGGAGCTTTAATTACTTTAAATACTAACATTTCATCAACGTCAATCACCATATGGGAGATGGAAAAAATCAATTATTTATTTCAAATTAGTATTATGATATTTGAAACTTTTTTTACAAGTTATACCAACTGTAGCTATTCGAGGGAACATGAATGCAACAATAATATACATATTGATAGGATATCGAACGTAAAATGCATTCAGCTGGAGATACCTAATGTTTTATCAAAGTTGGACAAACAGTTTGTACAATCTATACAATTATTTTCCGTAAAATTTTGATATTGATACTTATATGAATTGCACGCAAAGTAGAGGAATTGATGGAATGCTCTTCACATTGATTTGCATCATGCTAATATAAACCCAACTTCATGTGTCTGTGTGGCTTTGCCAACTAAATAGTATTCCCTTTTATGAACATTTCATACAGCTTCCAGACATATCTTTTTTGTTATCTTTATGAATATACATTCTGATAATAAAATCTGATGTGGGGTTATCACAGTTTTATAATTTTTGATCATATAAACGCTTATTTTCTAACTAACTGTTTTACATCGAATTCGAATGTTCAATTTAATCATTGACGCGGATCATCCACGTGAATTATACGACACTCTAATTTGATAACTTTTGGTGTGCTTGAAACGTAAAATCCTTCAATCCTACTATCTGGTTATTCCCAAATTATAAAAAAAAAAAATAATAGATTATCTTTGAATTGTTTGTGCACCTTTCGTTGTTGTTGTCGGGCTGAGTAATGACTATGAATGTTTTGCTATTTTGCTAGACTACAGTTGTTGAGTTTTTGTATTTTTGGAGAGACTTGTGCGCAAAATGGTGTTAGACACAATATTAACGAGAGATGCAGTAAAGTTTTTGCTCCGTGTTAAAGGCCTAACTGTGATTTAAAGATGAACAACAGAAGTATTTTGCTTTTGATTTTTTTACTGTGAATGTACTGATTTGGTGTCATGGATGGATATCCGATACCCTTTCTGATGTATTGGATAACTTTAACGTTCTCATATTTTGGCGCTTTTAATTCATATTTATGATCTGAGATTTCTATTTAAAATAATTGGAAGCATCTGCTGAAATGGTGATTTCAGGGAAATGTTATGGTGTTCAAATAAAATATTTACATCGTTTTTTTTTTATTATAATGTGATGGTTGTTCATTTACTATGAAAAACTCATACTAGCAGTAGCTATATTTAATATGAAAACAATGTTGTATTAGACAACTATCTACAAGAGACTAAATGACACAAAGATTAGTTCTAGGTCACCGTTACGGCTTTCAAGAATGAGCAAATCCCATACCGCATAGTCAGTTATAAAAGGAGCCGAAATCACAAATGTTTAACAATTCAAACGAGAAAACTAACGGCCTCTTATTAAGTAAATGAATTAAAAAATACATTTGTAACACAGCAAATAACGACAACCACTGAACTACAGGTCACTGCCTTTGGACAACCCCCATTGACAGTGCTGTAACAGTAAAACATAAGAACGGACAATGAAAATCATATGGATACAAATAGAAATACAGATAACAAAAACACAGTGTGGACGTGACCGGGTACTTGTACATCCCAACAACATACCGAAGTACAGGTCTGAGAGTACACGCAGTTACTGACATCTAGGTCAAAGCAAATACAAATAATGTTTGCATAGTCATTTACTGATGCGGTCTGATGACTCATCTGAAAATTACCATTATGCCAGGATATAATTAGAACATTAAATCTTTTACTAATATGTAACACCAAACGTGTGAAAGTTTGAAAACCATTGATGACTAATTTGATAATTATGGTTTAAATAGATTTATCTGATAACAAGAAATAAATTATGTTCAGATATGGGAAGTTATTATCACTAGTCCTTTTTATAGCCTTTCTATAAATTCATAGTGAATCTTTTTCGATAATTGTGTGATTAACATTCATTATAATGTTAACGAATAAAGACAGAGACTTTATTTGGTTTACAGAATTTGTCATCAATTTCAGATTTTGGCTCACAGATAACTTAAAGATTCGTCAAACTCATTGTCTGATAAATAATTTGAAGTATGACCACAGTTTGAGCAATTTATCGAACACTTTATCTGAAACTGACATTATCAAGATGTTTGATTTCTTGATTGACAACATATTTGTTACTTTCGGAGGACGTGGTTTTCAACAGACTATCGGCATTCCAATGGGAACGAATTGTGCTCCTCCTCTTGTCGACTTGTTTCTTTATTGTTATGAGACTGACTTCATACAGGAACTTCTTAGGAAGAAAGATAAGAAGTTAGCAATATCCTTTAACTCTACTTTCCGCTATATAATTGATGTTCTTTCACTAAATAATTCCAAATTTGGTGACTATGTCGAACGCATCTATCCCATTGAACTAGGGTTAAAGGATACACCAGATACAGTTAAGTCGGTCTCATATTTTGACTTACATCTAGAAATTTACAAAAATGAGGGTCGATTGAAAACAAAACTTTAAAATAAAGACGAAATATCCTGACTACCATATGGCACCCACCGTGCTACTCATGTCAATACAAAATCGATAACAAGTATAATTTGTTAGGTCACATTCGAGGAAAAGGAGACGGGAATGTAAATGACGACAATTGGAACTCATTATTTATTGTCATCTGTGACACAGACATTCCACATCGATGATTTAAAAGTTATCAGTAACGTGAAACATATGAAAATGGTTTTAATCTGTATCCTTGGAACCTATACTGTCTTCATTAGGAATTGATAGACTAAATTGATATGTTACATATAACAACTCACCAGGGACATTTTTCGCTGGTATTATTACGTCGGTGTTTGCAGATTATATAATTTGATTTGTGGATTCTAATCGTAGTTCGCTTAATCGATTTATGACTATTGAACAGAGGTATACTACTGTTGAATGTATTTCAGAATATTAAATATGCAACACATCCATTACTGGGATGTCCATTGTGTGCTTAGTTGGATACGTTCATAAAAGTCGAATTATACGACCGTAAACAACAAAATGACATATGACAGCACTAAACGTATTAATTATTAATAATTTGAAATTAGTTTCTTGTTTTTGAAAAGTAGTTCCACCCGTCATAACAATTTTAAGGGACAATTATTAATGAAATATTATAGATATTCATTTAAACTATTTCCGTGACGTCAGACCATGTGCATAGCAACACTTCCTACACCTTGTTCTTCATGTACGAAATATCATACTCGACCAATATCATCCTTCGCGCTGATATTTGTATCTCGGAATGATACTGCATTTGACATTAAGGGTACACCTGTTACACATTAAGTGTAGGTGGTTCCCCTTTTATTTTTATTTTTACGTGTTATTATATTGTTATTCCATCTGGAAATGTATTATATATTGAACAATTACGGTTACTATAAGCTTCCAAATATTCACTTAAAAAGTAAAATCACAAAAATACTGAACACAGAGGAAAATCAATTCGGAAAGTCCATAATCACATGGCAAAATCAAATAACAAAACGCATCAAAAACGAATGGACAAGAACTGTCATATTCCTGACTTGGTACAGGCATTTTCAAATGTAGAAAATGGTGGATTGAACCTGGTTTTATAGCTAGCTAAACCTCTGACTTGTATGACAGTCGCATCAAATTCCATTATATAGTCACCGATGCGTGAACAAAACAAACAGACATAATAGGAGGTGGAAGTCTTCTTCAATTCTCCTTTTGATACTGTCATTCAATTTGTTCCATACAATTGTTTGTTGCAACTCTAATATGAAATAGCATACGCGTACTATAAGATAAAGTCTGGTTTTATTTCAAATCGGCAACTGTAGATAGGGTCAAAAGATGAAATTTAACCAACATATATCATGGCATCCAAAATTTGCAAAAACAAAGCGTAGAGTCAACTATAAAAGTCTTTCGCGTGACACAATTCACACTAAAAAACTTATTGCATTATTTGTGATAATAAACGAAAAACAAATATGACAGACATCACCAAAACCATGAACTGAATTATATAATAACGACATTAGACATACACATATTAAGCTTAATATGTTAGTGACTGCACAATCCATCCTTTATTATGGAAAAGTAGAGTAAAATTACAACATACGTAAAATCAATGTGTTAGGATTCGGATAATTAGATTTGGATTAAGCAATTGATTTGATAATTCTTGTTTACCTTTAAATGCATTAAGGAATTAAATAAAGCTTGTTTTTCCTACCTATTGTTTGGACGGTTCATGGTCTATAGTCTCTAATGGTTTCTGTGTTGTGTTTAATAGTCTGGTGTTGTCTTTGTTGATTTTTTTATTAAGCAACGGCGTGGATATTTTGTTTACGACTTATGCAGTTCATTATCGATTTAGTAAGAAAATCACCTTAATTATATTTTAAACAATTGAAAATAAAATTAAAGTTATAATTTCAGTGTTTAACCATTAACCTGTAGGAATAAGTTTATTCAAACGACCAAGGAGTAACTATTAAACTTATCTGAATTCACTACAAAACAAAATAAGATATATCGTTTGTAGTAAGATATGTCAATATTGATAATCATGTTTTCCTGAAACATATTTATCAAATTTATCTTAAATAGAAACACGTTCCTCGTTTCACCTCACCCTTTTTAAATACTTCACAATCACTCAATCGACATTGTATTGCAAAGTAAAAATACATTTCTGACACAGAGATTGATTAAAATGAATTTGATGCTAATTAGTAGTTGCTTTGTATTTTATGTCAATTGTTGGGGAAAATAAAATCTGCTACCAATTCAGCTGGCAAATTTTATTTTTCACAACAATTGAAATTAAATACAAAGCTACTACTATTTAGCATCAAATTAATTTTTATTAATTTCTGTGTCAGAAAAAAATGTATTTATAACTTTGTAATACATTGTAATGATATATAAACAACGAAACCACTTGCAAATGTACCAGCATTCGATGAGTTTACTTTTTATTTCACTCTGAATGACACAATTGCATTTTTAATAATAGGACGATAGATGTTTTGTCTTTGTCAAAAATGTATTCGATCTTTTTTTACCAGTCATTTCGTATAAGCACTAGTCGGTTACATTAACATTAAGACTGTACCATATAAGTGTATTTCAATAAAATTACAGCTAAAAAATAAAACTAACAAAATGTCATCACAAATAAAGTAAATGTATTTAGTCAGCACTCATATAACTTGTCTATGATTGAAATACACAAATACAACATAGGTTACATGAATGTTTATACAATATGTGTACATCCAGTGCACTTAACATGTGTTAACTAGATTATTACAAACAAGTTATCTTTCCCAACTTAGTTAACACGACATGACAAGCAAATGTTCTTGTCCTGCAAACATTTAGAGTAGAACTTCCAACCATTAGCAGACTCTGTTACCACAAGTTGTGCCCCGTCAATAATCTCACAGTTCTCTGTCCCCGTTGTACGGTAATTGAACCCCAGACAATCATCACTCCTGTCACATTCTAGAGCACAATATGTTCTGATCCTTTGGGTTGATACACTTAAAAAGGTTATTGGTGCTCTAGTGTTAGACACACCACAGAAATAGCCAGTAGGATTAGCTGTCATAAAAGAAAGAATATTGAATTTAGAAAATAACAACTATCAACTAGATACACCAAATTAAATTAGGAATGGAAATGGGGAATGTGTCAAAGAGACAACAACCCGACCATACAAAAGACAACAGCAAAAGGTCACCAATAGGTTTTCAATGCATCGAGAAATTCCCGCACCCGGAGGAGTCCTTCAGCTGGCCCCTAAAAAATTATATATATACTAGTTCAGTGATAATGAACGTCATACTTAACGTAAAAATATACACAAGAAACTAAAATTAAAAATAATACAAGACTAACAAAGGCCAGAGACTCCTGAATGTCTTGTAGTAATCTTGTATATGATTTAGTCGAGCTTATTTTGTGAGCGCAGTCTAGAACTGTCCGTTGTGACTAAATATATTATAGAAATATAGTAGTAACAAATTAATTTATTTCTCAAATATAACCATAATTAGTAAAAATAATCTTGGACCTTTAAGAGACGGATAATAAATGTGACTCAAACGACCAGAACGACATAAACAATATACATATCAAACAATCAATTATAAATCAAAAAAGATAAACTGTCAAACGTTAATGTACCTGCAATTACAGTACTACCTTAATTCTGATTTTTAAAAAATACCAAGATTATAAATTCTGGCCAAGCTTCATTAAAAGACAATTTTGCCACTCCTTTAGTAAATATAAAGAACAGATACCTTGAATGTTCATTTTCCATATACCATCAATACTGAATGTTGTTATTATTCCAATTCCACGTATGTCAAAGGGCTGGTTGTCAGTTGATTGGATTAAACTGTTTTCTTCACCAATCTCGGAATCTACTCCGATATGAATCTGACCATCATTCCATAAAACCCAAATGTTGGAAAATCCTCCAGTGCAATTGAGAAGAGAAGTTTTCATCATATTTTTCATTTCGTTTGTAGAACCGTCTGCATTTCCTCGCCATATGTTCAACATTCTATTGATCTGTGCAAAACATATTTCATAGAAAACATTAGACATTAATGATTCTGTATCTGACAAAAGGATACATGTATCCCGACATGACTTTACCCAAAAAGTGGTTCGATTGTCTCTTAAGGTAGGTACCAGTCCAAATGATGTCAACTTTGTATAATAATTGTAGATTTCAGCTGTAACGCCACTTCGGATATTACCTTGGCTCAATGTTTTCAGATACACTTGGTTTATCCTTCCACCATAAACACCTTTAAAATAAAAATAAAGCGAAAAGTAATATCCACTTACACTGGAAAATAATCTGAACGAAAAACAAACCTCGCTATCAGATCAAAATCCCTACGCTAAGTGTTGGGAGCATGGAAATGTGAAGGATTAAGGAACATATTTTGGCTACACCACTTCTAACTCTTTGACATAAACTTTAAAAGGCTGTGTTGACTATGAAGAATATATGTACATACATTAAATCGAATATTTTTGATGCGGTCAGTGATGTTTGTGTTACTCATTAATCAATTTGTATTTTGTTAGGAAATGCATTTGTCTTTTCTTATTGATTTTTTGGGTCCTGGTAATTTCAGTTTCTCCTTTAATTATGAAGTTTGATTGACTACTTGGTATCTTATATCTTCCTTTTTTTAAATTGTGTCTAAACATGTGATTTGAATAATCTTATTCGATTTGTTATTGTAATTGGAGCTCATAGGATTGAACGAATTTGATTGAATGAATTTCTGTTCCAATATGTTTTCATATGTTTGTCTTTTAACGTGCCGTGTTTCTGTAAGTCTTGTTTTAGTTGATTTTTGGATGTTGCCTTCCATGGGATTCGTCTGTCTTAACCTCAAGCTTCCTATACAGTGTTATATGTACCTTATGTATATGTACTGTAAACATTTCGTTTTAATAACAATGTTGTATTTTCTTTGACATTGAGTGGCTGATTGTCAGTTTTTATTTTAAATTAGTTTCTGCGTTGCTTTGTTGTTGACAATGTTTTACCACGCATACCGGCATAACTCACATTAACATGAACATGTTATACATGAAAAAAAAATATTTCACCAAATATATACACACATATTAAAAACGATTCAATCATGTTATCGTCTTAGTGGGCCTTAAAACTAGTTTGTTATTGAAGAATACGGAGGGCTATTAATACCTTAGAAGCTGCCAAAATTCTGTAAAATTAATAAATTCACCTAATTTCTTACCATTTGATATTTCCATCGCGCACAAACACAGAGTAAGAAAACCAAACCACATCCTTAATAAATACAATATATACTTAGCACTGCGAATAATAAATCCGTTTTACATTAAGGAATCCATGTAAAAAGTAATCGCAAGATGAGTATAAAATGTTATATTTGACTTCAGTAAACAAATAGGCAATAAGTTGAAACAGCATATCATTAACACGTGTTAACAGTGTGAATATGCATGTTATCTTATACGTTGCATATTTTTTTTTTCACGTACCACTTTAATTTCTCATGTTGTCATAGCAATAGTAATACATTAAGGATACAATAATTCATTATTAAAAGCGTCGTATGAACTTTCACAAAACGTTGCTATCATTGAGTCACTTTACAAAAAAAAATATAAAAATATTTTGATAAAATGTTTCATTGACGTGATTATATTTGTTTTCACTTTTTTATCAGTTGACTCTTATCTCTTACTAGTGAGTGAATATTTTATATTGTACATGAAAAGATATGTATTAAAAAACACTCTATACTCCTTTTATAGTGATAGAATTTAAACTTTCATTTTTTTAAATCAAAGATACAGAATATATGTATATAGTTGTACCATAACATAAATAATTAATTGAAATATTATGCTTGACTTTTTAGTAATCAGGTTTTTTTTAAATATTTTGATGCGTTTTTTATTTACTTTATTTTTATTGCAAATGCTTTAAAGTGGAAAACAAGAACCAAACAATCCGACAAGGGTTATAGGCTTATGTTGGTAAATAAGGATCACACAAATCAACACAGATGTAACATTTAATTAAAAAGTCAATTGTTCATGAACAATTGCAAGGTCTTTCCTTTTTCTTTTTTTTTATCGATAGCTTTCTTAGTTCAAAAATATATGGTTTCTAAGGACTTTTATGTTCATAACAAATGGCTGTTATGGATAAAAATCATTCCTAAGGATACAAATATAACTTCCAGTATTAAAAATGGCATATGTACTATTCATAGTCTTTCAAGTTAAAAAAATAAGTGATTGCTAAGGACTTATATGTCGTTGCTAGGGACAAAAATGTCATTTCCATTATTAAAAATTACAATGTACATATTCATATTATTCATAGAGGAAGACGTAGACACTCTATCCGAATGGATTAAGGCAGTAAGGTTGTTAATACAAATCAGAATCAAGAAACTGAATGGGTCCATCAATGCCCATACTACGTCAATCTTTAAAGACCAAAATGTTGCTAAACACTTATCCGACCTCCATGATAATTATGTTGTTGTCTCCGCAGACAAAGCCCCAAATAACATCGTTTTTGTCTGTAAAATTCACTACATTAATTGCTTGATAAACGAATTAGGTATAGACAATTCACATGGAAACTCAACATATACCCTTACGACACTTACCAAAGAGGAAATCCTGGATAATCATAGGTCTGTTCTTTGTTCCTTTGGTATTTCAACCAAAGATGAAGAACTGGATCTTCCATCACTGTATTGGATACCTAAACTACATAAGTGTCCTTACAAACAACGGTATATTGCTGGGTCTTCCAAGTGCTCCACGAAACCTCTTTCTGAATTATTAATATCTATTTTATCAGCAATAAAAGACGGGCTTCAAAGTTATTGTGAAACTGCCTATTCTAGAGGTGGCGTGAATCAGATGTGGATACTTAAAAATTCCAAAGATTTTACATACAATCTAACTCTCTTTCATCTTGTAACAGTATTAAAACATTTGACTTTTCTACTCTTTACACAAGTATTCCACATTCCAAACTAAAAGACAAATTGAAAGAGTTGGTATTAAAATTGAGAATGGAAATGGGGAATGTGCCAAAGAGACAACAACCCGACCATAGAAAAAAAACAACAGCAGAAGGTCACCAAAAGGTCTTCAATGTAGCGATAAATTCCCTTACCCGGAGGCGTCCTTCAACTGGCCCCTAAACAAATGTATACTAGTTCAGTGATAATGAACGCCATACTAATTTCCAAATTGTACACAAGAAACTAAAATTAAAATAATACAAGACTAACAAATTACTTTGCTTCATAAAAAAGAATGGCCAACGTAGATACATGTATCTTGTCTTAGGGAGG
This sequence comes from Mytilus edulis, assembly GCA_019925275.1. Taxonomy (NCBI): domain Eukaryota; kingdom Metazoa; phylum Mollusca; class Bivalvia; order Mytilida; family Mytilidae; genus Mytilus; species Mytilus edulis. The sequence goes on along the minus strand of CM034354.1, from coordinate 59,291,821 downwards.
GATAAATCATACTTTGTAAAGAATCACTCTGATTCAAACAAAAAATTCTCTGAAATCGATATTATCAAGATGCTTGATTTCTTGATTGAAAACATATTTGTAACGTTCGGAGGACGTGTTTTTCAACAGACTGTCGGCATCCCAATGGAAACAAACTGTGCCCCTCTACTTGCCGACTTGTTTCTTTATTATTATGAGGCTGACTTCATGCAGGAACTTCTTAGGAAGAAAGATAAGAAGTTAGCAATATCCTTTAACTCTACTTTCCGCTATATTGATGACGTTCTTTCACTAAACAATTCAAAATTTGGTGACTATGTGGAACGCATCTATCCCATCGAATTGGAGATAAAGGATACTACAGATACAGTTAAGTCGGCTTCATATCTTGACTTACATCTAGAAATTGACAATGAGGGTCGGTTGAAAACAAAACTTAACGACAAAAGAGATGATTCCAGCTTTCCAATTGTGAACTTTCCATTTCTCAGTAGCAACATTCCAGCAGCACCTCAGACGGGGTATATATCTCCCAATTGATACGATATTCCCGTGCTTGCATTTCCTATCATGATTTTCTTGATAGAGGGTTACTGCTCACAAGGAAGCTATTAAACCAAGAGTTCCAAATGGTGAAGTTGCTTCGTAAATTTTACGGACGCCATCACGAGTTGGTTGACCGTTATGGAATAACCGTTTAACATATGATATCGGATATGTTCCTGACGTCGTAACTACAATCCCCTTCCCTTTTATGAATGTGACCTACCGAATTAGACTATTAACCGGATTTGTAATCACATAAGCAACACGACGGGTGCCACATGTGGAGCAGGATCTGCTTACCCTTCCGGAGCACATGAGATCACCCCTAGTTTTTGGTGGGGTTCGTGTTGTTTATTCTTTAGTTTTCTATGTTGTGTCATGTGTACTATTGTTTTTCTGTTTGTCTTTTTTTCATTTTTAGCCATGGCGTTGTCAGTTTGTTTTAGATTTATGAGTTTGACTGTCCCTTTGGTATCTTTCGTCCCTCTTTTGATGATAATTGGTGAAGATCCTAGGTGGCTATAACTTACGGTTTCTGAGTTTTAGTGACCAACCGACATCGGTTAATTTTCGAAGGGGCATAACCCTACCAATGATTCGTTGAATCTTTTTGATCCATCTTTTCGATCCATATGTAACGAAGAACCGGGGTCTGTTCCTGAACAAGTTCCACCCTTTGTTTTTTTTCCTAAAATTGAGAATGGAAATGGGGAATGTGTCAAAGAGACAACAACCCGACCAAATAAAAAACAACAGCAGAGGGTCACCAACAGGTCTTCAATGTAGCGAGAAATTCCCGCACCCGGAGGCGTCCTTCAGCTGGCCCCTAAACAAATATATACTAGTCCAGTGATAATGAACGCCATACTAATTTCCAAATTCTACACAAGAAACTAAAATTAAAATAATAAACGACTAACAAAGGCCAGAGGCTCCTGACTTGGGACAGGCGCAAAAATGCGGCGGCGTCTACATATTATGGTTACGAAGTTAGAATGATAACAAGGTTTGCGTAGTTATGGGAGATAACCCCTATAAAGGAAATGTTACGGGGTCGTGCCCTCACCACAAGATAACTTTTGATCAACCGATACTAGATACCTAATATCATTTTAACATATCGCGTACTTTTTTGAGAAATGTCGTTAAAGTTTGACGGAAAGAATAATAATAATAATTAAAATGTCAATTGTTCTTGAACAAATGAGAGGTTTGTCCTTTTCGTAATGTACAATACATGTTCCGATAGCCGTAGAATGCATTGAAAAGCTCTAAAACACACATATACCCGTTAAATATGACAAAAACAACAAATTTGCTTTTTAGGACATGACCTTGACTTTTGACCTTGAATTGAATTGATGATGAATGGTGAAGATCCGAGGTGTCTACGACTTACGGTTTCTGAGTTTTGATGGCCAACCGACACCGGTTAGTTTTAATAGGGGCATAACCCTACCAATGAGTCGTTGAATCTTTTCGATCCAAATGTAATGAAGAACCAGGGTCTGGTCCTGAACAATTTTCACCCTTCGTTTTTTGTCTACCTATTAAGGTTACGGTGTTGGAACGATAACAAGGTTTTTGGGTTTCGGAGGGATTATTCCGAACCGACAAAATATTCGACTCACAGGGTGAGTTCCGGATAGGTATTCATGACACCGATACAATGTGTGAACATGAATGCGACACGTCTTACGGTTAAGGCTGCTAACTTCGTCAAAGTTTGGCGGAAGAATAATAATAAACAGAAGGAATACAGTAAGGTCTTTCCCTTTTAAAAAGGAAAGACCTTAATAACAATAATAATCAAAAACCAATTCTTCAGAGAACAATTGAAGGTCTTTCCACCTCGATAATAAAAATCGATTCAAAAACAGTGTTTGGAAAATGTCACTCCTGGTTCATGTAATTTATTACTTCAAACTGATATAAAAAAAAATACAATTATGATAGGTACATTTTCGTAGGAATAGTCTAAAATAGCCTACTTCCGGTAAAAATACGGTCATTTCCGGTTGAACTGGTACATGATTAAAAGTCTACAACCAAATGCAGAAGACCGAATTGTTTTATAATGAATCAGTAAGAATTTTTAGCAAAGGTCAAAATCTAGAACGTCAAATTTACCTTTGACATTGACCTCAATATCGAAGTCATAAGTCAGAGATCTCAAATCAAAATACCCCAGGTCAATCATTTGTTTGGTTGTGGAGTAATACTAATTTTAAATACAAAAGGGGAGATATCTCCTATAAGGGTTGACCAAAACACTTCGACTTAACGGGTTGAAGTTGCGCCCTATTGCAAACAGTTATTTGACAAATACATCATATCATTAATTGTTACGGTTTCTTTTGAATAAAGAAAACAAGCAAAATTCAAAATTGAAAACATGACCTTGACCTTTGACCTTCACCTCAATTTCCAAGGACTCCATATTAAAAGACTTTAGGCCTCTACGACTTATAATGTGTGAATTAATCCAGCATATTGCCTATCTTAAATTTTTAAAGGGAAATAACTCCCATAAGATGTCTAACACCAGTCAAAATAACACCAAATCATTCTTAAGAGTATACGAACAATTTGGTGAAAACAGTTTGTTAAAATCTTTTACCGTTTTAGAGATATAGCGATAACAAGAAAAAGGGGATGCGGGGAGATAACTCCTATAAGAATAAGTGTTCGGTCACGCAGGGTGAGTTTTGAAACCCCCATTACTGTACAACATCATTGGCCAAAAAGTCCATTCGATATGTTGTAAAACAAAAAAGGATCTCAGACGGCAGAAAAAAATAATAATCAGAAGAAAAACAAAAGGTCTTTCCACGAAAAGTGGAAAGACCTAATAATCAGAAGAAAAATATAAAAAGGAAAAACCTTATAATAATAAAGTCACAAGCAACAGTTTTTAAAAAGACAATTATAGTTTCTCCCCAACGTATAATGATTCATTAACTATACAGTAGAGAATCGAAGGAAAATGTTTTTTTAAGTACGGCGTTCAATAAATTGAAAACTTAATATAAATGGTAGGTTATCATAGGTCTCTGGCTGAAAATATGGAACGACATAGCTGTCTTGTGTGGAACTCTGATATCACTTTATGTTACTTAATGGTATTTTGTCTTTACTTAATATGGTTTGGACATTACGTGATGATGTTGTAATATAACTCAATATGAAATAGTCATTACGTAATGATATTTCGATATTACACGATATGGTTTCGTATTGACTTGTTATAGTTTTGTCATTACTCAATATGGTTTTGTCATTACTCAATATGGTTTTGTCATTACTCAATATGGTTTTGTCATTACTCGATGTGGATTTAACATTATTTGAGGTGTTTGTGACTTAACGTAATGTAGTTGTTTCATGACATGATGTGGTTTTATTATTTCGTAATGATGATTTGTTTATTCTTTATATGGTTTTAACTAGGGATGTCAAAAGATCTGAAATTTAATACTCGGATACTCGGTCATGATACTCGAGTACTCGCGAGTACTCGATGAATCTTAAACGTTTATTGAAAAGTTTAGATTTTAGGTGGGATGCAGTGTTTTTGTTAATACCTTTCATAAACATAAGACAAACGTACTACAAATGTGTCAATTAAACAATGAATTACCGACCGCCGTTTCTACAAATAATAGCAATTAATGTTTTTTTATAATACGACTTGTCCATTAATTTGTCAACAACAATATTGGACTTCAAATTACTTGTGCTTTTTCGTGTTGCCCAGTCTTACTTTTTCTGTGTTTTGTTTTTTGTACTATCGTTTATCTGATTTCCTTTCTTTTTTTGAACCATGACGTTGTCAGTTTATTTTCGACTTTTGGGTTTGATTGCCGCCCTCGTACTTTTGCCATCTTTAAATTGTAAATAAAACAATTAATATAGTTAAGTTTCAAATACAGAGTAATTAAATTAATCTAAATGTACATCTCATACCAATCACGTTTACATAGAAGTCTTGATTAACAAACAAAGGTAACTTTTTACGGCTTGTTATGAGTTAATTATTAATCCATGAAAGTGTTGATCCGTGTACAAACACCGTTAAAATTTGCCTCTAATCAGTTGCGTATGATTCACTGCAGGTCACTTTGATTTTGTTCTTGTTTAGAAATATGATCTGGTCAACAAATGTCAGACGAAAGACTGTTTGACTTTCTATTTTTTGTAACAAGTAGTGCACATGAAAACATTCCCTCGGACGGAAAGGACATTGCTGGTACCACTATAACAAATAGTAGCCTCAAGATAAACATATTTACGTTGTTAATTGATTTTATTTAGTATTACGAAGGGGGTTATTTCAACGGAACTAAAGTGAGGGGAAATGTGAAGAGAAATATCTCAAGATTTAAAACAGGCAAACGAGTATCCGAGTACTAAAACTGTAGTCGAGTACTCGGCCTTCCAAGCGAGTACCCGAGTACTCGAGTACTCGTTGCCATCCCTAGTGTTAACATTACGCAATGATGTTTCTAATTTTTACGATTTTACACTACTTGTTGTGTTTGTTTCATTATTTGATGTGGTCTTGTCATTCTTTGATGTGGTCTTGTCATTCTTTGATGTGGTCCTGTCATTCTTGAATGCGTGTGGCCATCCATCTAATTAGTGTTCAAATTTAAATTTCGGGTTACTATTTGAGTTAAACTTTGAGTCAGTTTTCGAATTCAAGTCATGATTAGAATTAAAGTTCTAGTTAGCTATGAGTTTCGAGTTGGACTTCGAGTTTGAGTCACATTTGAAGGCAGAGTTCTAGTTACAACTTTGAATTTGAGTCACTTCTTGAGGTAGAGTTTGAGTAAGATTCGAATTTAAGTTTCATTTAGATTAATTAAGATGTCTTTTTGAGTTCGTAATTAAATTTGCTATCACGGAACAAGGGCTTTTGCTCGGTTTTCCGAAAAGAGGGCTCTGGGATATGCGTACTAAATAAACAATGTTGCAGTATACAAAACGCATCATAGGAGTTGAAATAAAGTTATATGTGGTGTGATTGCCAATGAGACAACTATCCACCAGATTTTAAATGCAGTGGATATAAGAAATCATATAAAGGCAACCGTACAGCCTTCAACACTCCGTATAGTTAGCTACAAAAGGCCACAATGCACTATGTGAAAACAATCTATTTTTTAACAGATTTCAATATGTCGTTTGTTTATAGTATTTCGGACATAATTGGGATATACCCAAATCACTTGGTCCTGTAATTTGATCCTAAGTTCTCAAATAGAAGCAGTATTATAATAAACTTGTAAAATATTCCACGGAACGCTGTGTCTCGCCTAATATTGCTGCTTTCATTGTAAAATCGTATGTTGATCGGCTGTAGATTCATCGGTAAAAACAAAATAAAAAAAATGTTTTTCTGTAGATGCTTTTTCTTGATATTGAGGAAAAAATCCTATACAAGTTTTGAAACACTTCATGGAGGTAATAAATGTATCATGTCAAAACAGTTTAATTCGGTTTTATTCAACTTAAACAAGACTGTATGGTTTTCAACAATGAGCAAAACCAATACCCCATAGTAAGCTATAAAAGTCTCGAAATGACGTCAATTTCGACGACGTTGTTGTGTCTCACTGTCGCTACATTGATGTCGCAGGCTCGACACAAATCAATCTAATACTTTTTTGTTAACAAATGAGACACTTGAAATCAAGTCACGCTTAAGTCACATGAAAATAGGAGGAGGGGGGCTCTGACTAAGCGACAAAGCATTAATATTATAAAATAAGAATTCTCCGATGATCATTTGAACATATAATATGCGAATATCAATCTTTTACTTTTTATCAATTGAATTCTCTGATCTACCTCGCACTAATTGAAAAATAATCTTTTTTGGAATATCTGTTTCACATGTGACGACGAACATGTTCTAGTTGTCGTAACCATAATACCTTCATCTTTTACTCGAATGTGAACTTCCAAATAAAACCAAATCACTCGGTTTGTAATTTTGCAAATATCACGACGGGTGCGACACGTTGAGCAGAGTCTCCTTACCTTTCTGGAGAACCCGAGATCACCCCGATGGATTTAAATAACATAGTCATACCGATCTATTGATTGAGCTAATTGAGACTGTTTTTTAAGCCACCGCAACTTTACCGCAACTGAAAGTTGGGGGCATAGAGTTTCACCTCTGTCCGTCCGTCCGTCTTTCCGTCCCATTATGGGTATATAGTTATTCCGCATGACTCCTCCAACAGTTTGAATCTTAGGAATTTTTCTCTTTACTGTCTGTTTGTACATATATTGAAGGTGGGCTGCATGTAGTCAGGGTTTAATTTTTATTAATATGTGCTCGTTTGGGAGAAAGTTTGTCATTTTTGGGAAATTTACTTGCATAAGTAGGGCGTTTCCAGATACCTTCTACAGTTTGAATGCAAAGAATGTATCACTCTGCTAGCTGTTTGTACATGTATTGAAGGTGTGCATTTGGTCTGGGTTTTTTTTATTATTTTTATTCTTTTGGGGAAAAAATGAACTTTGTCCTTTTTGGGGTATAAGCGGATAATGAGTGGAGTGCTGGGGCATCACATGGTCTAGTTTACATTTTTTTTCTTCTCGTGTTGTGCTGTTACACTACTGTTACAGTCAGATGTTCGCTCACATACATGTGAAAAATTTAATCATTGGCAATCATACCAAATCTTCTTTTTTATAATTAATCATTTCAAATTGAAACACACCCCATTATTTTCGGAGACAACAAGAGAAAAGGAAAAGAAAAATCGGTTTCAAACATATGACATATTCAATTGTACGAAATTAAGAATTTTTTTTGGATTTTTTAATCTGAAGTTGGTACAAACGCTATAGTTGATACGGTGTATTTGATTATTAAAAGTCAAACTTCGCCAAAAATCTTCACAGACAAGCCTCATAATGCTAAAGGAAAAACGTCAATTCTAAAATCAATTCTAAAATCGTATTTATGACTTGAATGAAAGGTTGTCAAATTGACACTCATACCACATCTTATATCTATGTGTAGGATCCTATTGATAAGGCTTTCAAACACCAACTTAAATTACCGGTTAAGGGTTAATCGGTCGAACGATTATTCGAGTAACCGGTTAGGCAAAAGTGTACGATTTGACAACACTAAAAAATACCGAATACTTTGGAAAATAAAAACCGGGAAGACCCTAATAAAAAGTCGAAATCAGAAGCGCAAATACATTAAACGAATGGATAACAACTGTCATCTTCCTAACTTAGTAAAGGCATTATCTTGTTTAGAAACTAGCCGTTTAGTTCTGGGTTTAAAGCTTATTCGACATTTTTTGACGGACGCATATAATTTCATCATACTGACATCGATGTGTGAACAAAACAGGGGTACAACAGTCAAAATTGTATTGCGATCATTATAAGAACAAAAAAATATGTAACAAAGAAACAAAACACAGACATAGCATGTGACAGTGGTTTGTAACAGTCTCTTTGTTAAGTTGGTCTGCTTAAACGATTGTATATTATCCAATGATTAATGACAACAGTGTAAAGTTAATATGTTTTCTAGTTAGTGTAATCTATCATGTATCCAATACAATAGACTAGTACTATACAAAAAAACATGTGCTTTCTTATTAGTGTAAAATTTTTCTTAGCCAATACAACCGACTATTACTATCCTGTGTTTTCTAATTAGTGTTATCTAACTTTTAGGAATTTTTGATCCTCAATGCTCTTCAACTTTGTATTTATTTGGCTTTTTTACTATTTTGATCTGAGCGTCACTGATCAGTCTTGTGTAGACGAAACGCGCGTCTGGCGTATAAAATTATAATCCTGGTACTTTTGATAACTATCTAACTTTTAGCAAATACATCACATGTGTTTTTTAATAAGTGTTATCTATCTTTTATCCAATACAAACGACTACTGCTGCACATGTGTTTTCTAATTAGTGTTATATTTCTTTAAGCAATCCCAACCGGACATTACTGCGCAATGACTGACACATATTGCTACTCTAAGTTATTGTCAGTATCAACTCAAAAGATCAGAACATATTTTGCATTAGAATGTCAGAAATCTAACGACTGCGTTGGATTCAACTATCGATATGGAGGAAGCATGAACTGTGAACTGATTGTGGGTGGAAAAATAATAGACACTGAAGATGATTATGAATGAAATTACTATGCAAAATGCTTGCAAGACAAACGTGCTTGTCTTAAGTGCTGTTAAAATTTAAAACTCTCAGGTTAACATTGCATGCTTGAAGGATCATTTGTCAAATTAACGACCTTTGTGGAGGTTTTGTACGTGTGATATGTCTGTGTCAACATACAAATAGAATTAATACAAATTTGAAATAAAAGGAGAGTTAAATTGTCGATTTTTCTTTTTGTTTGTTTGGGTTTTTATTGTCTTTTGGAGTTTTATTTTGCTGTTTCTCGTTATCGTATGGTTAAAATACTTTTTTAGTATCATCCTGAACAAAATCAAAATGCGTTCTTGTAGTACTACGGTTTGATTTTTTTTTTTTTTTTGTGTGTTTTAGCGTCACTTTTAAGCACCGCATTTAGGCTATTTCGTGGCGGCTAGTTTTTATTGGTGAAGGAAGCAAGAGTGTCCGAAAAAAAACCACCGACCTTCGATAGGAAAATTGACAATCCTATTCAATTAGAATTGGAGCCGAGTGCATCCACACGAGCGGGGTTCAGTAGTAACTACTTAGACCACTCTGCCAAATAATACGCAGTAATACGGGATTCAGTGTGTTTCTTTTTGGAATTCACAATGCAACGCACTTACGCCATCACATTACATTAAGCTTTGGTCACACCTTACAAGATAGCACGAAAGGATTCCTAACGGATGAAAATTAAACTTGTTCGTTAACAAAATTGTTATCCGTTGGGAGTCCGTTGATGTACTGAAAAAATAAAACGGACGCGTAAATAATGCATAATGGACAAACATCGGGTATGCAACGTACGATAATCGGAAACGGACCGGACAGAACGGATGTCGAACGTACATCTAACAGACGAGTACCGCATAAAACGGTAACCTAACGGAAGCGTACCGGATAAAACGGATGAACAAGATATACGTAAAAATGAAAGACGACTATAATAATACATGTAAATCGAATAAATATTGAAAATGTTTCAGTGTAACTGGTTTTGGTTTGTTCTTCAAAATGCTACCAAAGGGGCAGTGTCTGGCCTGAATAAGAGCTGCTTGATAGTGAAGGCGTGACCTTACCCTAAGATCGATTATGAATAGTAAGAGTTCATGGGCCTTAAGAAATCTGACATACCAATAATTGGCATTCCTGACGCAAATACATGTATCCATTTCAGATCCGTTCATCGTCTGTTTTATCCGTTATATGTCCAGTAGAAGTCCGTTTCGCATTCGTTCAACATTCGTATTATCCGATAAACGTCCGGTAGAAGTCCGTTGGTAAATTTGTCTACCAGACTTTCAACGAATGTATAACGGAGAAGTAACGGATACAAAACGGAAACAAAACGGACGAGTACCGTACACAACGGACGCATACTAAACGTTCAACGGACACTTTATCCGTTGGACGTCCATTCAAAGTTTTGAACATGCTCAAAATTTCCCAACGGACAGAACGGACGTCGAGGAATAAAATGTACGCTAAATGGACATGAAATGTTCATGGACGGATGTCTAACGAATAAGAACGGACATCTAACAGGCGTTATCTGTTAAGCATCCGTAAGAGCTATTTGTTAAGGTGTGACCGAGGCTTTACATTTGTTTTCTATCTTATGTAAATTATTGAAAGACATATATAAGTCGCCTCAGATAGTGTTGTATATATTTTCAGCTGGCCATAATGACACTAATTTAATACATACTATGGCAGAATTCAAAATGCGATTCAGTGATGCATGTAACTACTGTTGAAAAAGCAGGAAAATCTAGTTTTATAACTATTAAAATATCAAATCTTTTCGAGATAATTTCAAATTGTAATGACTTGAAAACCGTATGTATCTATGCCTTAAAAGATAGCCTACCTTATCGGTCTCAATATAAGCGATACAACTGCATCATCAAGACTATCGTCTCTTGCTTGGCAAAAGAAAAAGTGGCGGCATCAAATGAAAAGAGAACTCGTACGTCATAGAGACTCGAAATAAATTATAACAGGAAACGGAAAACATAAAAAAACTAACAGTTTACTTAACACTAAATATACAAAAGAAGATGTTTTATGATTGCCAATGAGACAACTCTCCACACAAGTCCATATAACACAAAAATGAACAGCTATCAGTCACCGTTCGACCTTCAACAATGAACAAACTCCATACCGTATAGTCAGTTATAAAAGGCCCCAAAATAACAACTGCCTAATCAATTTATATAAAAATGAACGAAAACGAAATATACAATGCAGCAGCAATCAATTCTGTCAATTTAACACATTTTTTCTCGCGGATGAAAATATTTGATTTTAAAGAAAAACGTTTGTAGTATATAAAACAAAAAGATAGCCCGAATTTCGTTATGTTATGGATTAAAATTTAAATATTTATGCAATTGATAATTAGTCATTTAGTGGGAATGACGTATTTTAACATAAAAAGTGCAAAAAAAAACGATATCTTCTTTTTATTGTTTTACAGTGATAGACACAAAATTTTAAATATTCTGCAAAAAGAATCATTCACGCAGACGTCTTTATATCAAGAGCAACGAATATAAGGGCAGTACATTATTAGTGGTCATATCGAGTTTTATGGACTCAATAATGACGAAAAAATGTTTCATTGTGACTTTCGAATGTGTCTATATTCTTACAGCGGTACTAGGTAAGACATTTTTCATTTATGAAATAATTTATCATTATCATATACTTAGACTAAATAACATATGACTTTTACTGTATGATAATAACTTTAAATTAATGTAAACTCTATATTTTTCGAATTGGTGCTAAGCGGGCTGATACGAAAAGTTTATCACATGCTTCGATTGTTATCACATGCCTTTACGTAACGTTATCGCATGGCATTCCGGTGATACTTCGCAAATTCCGTAAAATACACCTCAATGCTACGTTTTCAGTGAAAAACATTACAAAATAGTATACAAAACAATTATTTGGATACTGAAAGTATATTGTGTAACATATGTATAATAAAATATTTATTAATAAAACGCTTTTTAAAAAGTTTCAAAAATAATTTAGAAAGTTACTTTAAAAAAAGTTGACTTTGCCAAACAGTGTTCATTATGTATATTGTTGAATTATTTATGTGGATTCGTCCATATAAAAGTATTTTTCTTCCCTGTTGAGGCAGATGATAGAAAGATTCCATATCGAATGTACTGGGGTCCGACGTCCGTGAACGTGACAATCTTTGAACTTCTATTTTGGAACCACGTTAAATGATAAATATATGACTCTGTTATTTTTTTCCATTGTTGAAGCATATGATAAAAAAGATCATAACATGGCATTTTTCAAATCGCATGTATTATCAGCCCTAGGTTCAATATCAGCCCAAGAGCCGCATTAGATGTGTTACCGGTTTTGTACTAACAAGACTGACACGATGAGTGCAATTAGTGGTGCAGGATCTGCTTAGCACCTGAGATCATTCCCTGTTTTGGTTGGGTTCGTGTTACTGAGTCTTTAGTACTCTAAGTTGTGTTTTTGTAATAATATTTGTCTGTTTGTCTTTTTTTCTATTTCATTGTATTTAGCAATGGCGTTGTCAGTTTTATTTTTTTTTATCAATGAGTGTGAATGGCCCTCTGTTTTGGTTGAGATCGTGTAACTTAGTCCTTGTTACTCTACGTTGTGTTTTGTGTCCTACTGTTTGTCTGTTTGTCTTTTTTTTCTATTTAACAATGGCGTTGTCATTTTGGTTTTATTAATAAGTGTGAATTTCCCTCTGGTATATTTCGCCCCTTTTTCATATTTTATTTTTGATTTGATTGTTTTGCTTCCTGTAATTCCCATGATCCCATGTGTTGAATTAGTCATAAACAATATGTTGTGTTCTTTTTTACTTGTTTAAACAATTTGTCATCTCGGACCTTTTCATAGTAAGTAAGTAAGTAAGTAAGTAAATAGTTTATTATAGTGTCACGATCCAATATACATCATCATATACAATATAAAAATCTTTAAAACCTTATTAGATCCCTGCCTTTAAGACATATGAGACACTTTCATCCTTTTCAAACTAAAAAATATATACTATAATGTAAAAGAAATATTTAAATAATAAAACTTTTCATGATACTAAAAATTCTAAGAAAACTCTTTTAAGTTCATTTATACAATCAATAATGATTAAAAATTTACAAATTAATTTTCCTACGTTTAAACATAAGATGTAATGTCTTGGCTAATAAAACCTGAGCATGATCACAGTTCATAATAAAATCAAATTTTTCATCAGAGTTAAAAGCATTAAAAGTGTTATTCAAAGCATTAATATAATTAAAAAGTTCTTCTCTTATATCTGAATAAAAATTACAGTCTATTAAAAAATGTTGTTCTGTCTCTATAAAATTGTTATTGCAGAAAAGACAAAGTCTATCACATAATGGAGTGGTCGGCTTGGTGTAACGTCCGGTCTGAACCGCAAACGGCAGCGATCCACATCGAAAGTTTGATAAAATGCGTCGATGGTCACGAAAGTTGATTGTTTTAACAAATAGACTAGTTTTGCAATTGTTTTTAAACCTTCTGAATGTTCTAAGCTTGTTTCCATTTACAGAATTTTTATCGTCAAAAACATCAATTAACCATTTCTCTTGATCTATAGCTGTTAATTTGTCTTGAGCCATTCGTAGCTTTTGTTTGGTTGTTATGTTGAGATTGATTAAAAAGTTCAATTCAGATTTTCTCAGTAAAGCTAATAAACGTGAATGCCAAGATCGTTGTTTTGTCTTACTAGTTTCATGGATAGTCCGAACTATTCTATCATCCTCTAAATTAGAAAGTTTGAAAAATAATCTCATAACTTCAATGTTCTGTTTTGTTTTAACTGTTGTCCATCCCATATCTCCACGAACGGCTAGATTGGTGGAGTTTTTAAAGGCCCCTAAAAAGTATCTACATGCCCTATTTTGCACAGTTTCTAGTTGCTTATGTTCCGATATACCCCAGATACTTGATCCATACAACAATACAGGTTGAACAAGGTTTTCATATAATTTTTCATATATATCAAAGTCCATTCCACCACAGGCTATAAATTTGGTATACAGTGCCGACAAAGCTCGACTTGCCGATTTTCTTACTTCTCTAACCGTAAACTTCCAGTCTAGGTGTTCATCTATCCACATTCCAAGATATCTATATTTGCTGTCGTACTTTACATCGGTATTTCCACACGAAAAATCAAAGTTAGATCGAGGTGAGGATCCACTTCTGAAATGCACTACACCAGTTTTGTCAAAATTTATACATAATCTCCATTTCAAACACCATATATGAACAATATTTAACATTTGCTGAAGTGATTCTTCGTTGGGCGCCAATAGAACAATGTCATCTGCGTATAATAATATCGAAATCATACTATCTGCATTAATTGGTATACCCAAATTCAAAGAGTTGATTTCATCTGCCAGATCGTTTACATAAACTGAGAATAAAGTCGGAGATAATTTACATCCTTGTTTCACACCCAAATTAACGTTAAACATATCTGTCATGTACCCATTGATTTTTACTGCGTAACGAACATCTACGTACAATGACTGTAACCCTTTCAAGAACTTTCCATTTATACCAAGTGCCATCAGTTTATACCACAACATTTCTCTGTTCACGGTGTCGAAGGCCTTTTTTGCGTCGATGAAGCACGCAAAAGTCGACTTACGTTCAATTTTCCTATTAGTTATAAGAGTTGTTAAAGCGTAAAGATGTTCCATACAGCCACGATCCTTCCTGAAACCGTTTTCAGTCGGCTTTATGCGGTTTGTACTTTCGTCCTTTTGCAGACCATGTGGTGATAAAACATTGCTAAGATATACTTTATTTGCGCTCTGACAATCATAAAGCATCTCCTAATAGATAAATATTGTAATGTATGTTTTGTTCGCCATCCTGACACCCTTTGATTCCTTGTCTTAATTTGGCTATATTTTGTGTTTGTTCGGCAACATAAAAGTTTTTTTATAATCCTCCGTTTTTCAAATATCTACAATGCAGTAAATGAGTTTGTACTCTTAGGGCGAATTACTTGTGAAAATATAAAAGAACGTATTTAAAATACGAAGGTGGTACGATTGCCAATAAGAAAACTCTGCATTAGAGTATAAACGTCATGGATGGTAAAAACGTTTCAATTTTAATGCAGACTTCGATCATTAAGTTTCATAGTATTTTTTTTATATCGCATCAACTTATTCCTACACCGAAATGCACGTGATCTTTATCAAAGTATTATTGTTATGATACATATGTTATTTGTAAGACTAAGCTTGTATAGGTTGCATTTCTGTAAATATGGACAATGTTATTTCCCATTGGAACTGATTTTACAAGAAATAATTATATACTTGAATGCAAGTTGATATGCACTACTATTGAATTCAAATGTCAAAACATGGGCCTTTCCGGCATATTTTAAACATTTATATTCCCCAAAATTGTTAGAGCTTTATATGTATTCCAACAATCACATACACCTACCTTCACTTTAATGCCTATCTCTAGATTAGCCTTCCGTGACAAGGTAACACTACGACTATTGAAGTTATATTTATGTATAGCGGATGTGGTCGAGTGGTCTAGAGCGCTGGACATGAGGCTAAGCGATTGGTGCTGTAGTGTATCAAAGGTGTGAGTTCGAATCCCGCTGAGGGACGAACAAAAAATTGTCAGTAGAAAATCTACCTCTAACACTGTTTGGAGTAATTTTCAGACTTATATAAATATTTGTATTAACCATGTATCTCTATCACTCTGAGATCCAGTGGGCATATATATTGTATGGTTTGTCACTTCTTTAGACTTGTTTGTATGATATACTTATTTTTAGCGACTGTATAATAATGTATCATGATCCCATATGATATATAAAAATTGTTGAGTTAGATTACTGACAAATGAAAAATACATTGTGTATAAAAATAATAATATAACATCTACACACGCTTAAAAAAAACACGTGTCTCATGTCTATCTCTAGATTAGCCTTCCGTGACAAGGTAACACTACGACTATTGAAGTTATATTTATATATAGCGGATGTGGTCGAGTGGTCTAGAGCGCTGGACATGATGCTAAGCGATTGGTGCTGTAATGTATCAAAGATGTGAGTTCGAATCCCGCTGAGGTACTCTGGTATCGTGGTACTTTGCGGTATTCCGGTAGATCTAAGGTTAGTTCTGTATAGGTTTTGTGGTACTTAGTGGTATTCTGGTAGATCTTAGTTTTGTTCTTTTAAGGTGTTTGTAAGAATAACAGACTCGTTAAATAAAAATCAACTTGTATTAACTTTAAGATGGTTAAATATCTACAATTCATTCAAATAGTATATAACTTAACAGTATTCTAGTCTAACAAATAAATACCTTACTTTATTAGAATATCGTAAAGAAAATGGATAGCGAAAATATTTATACCTCGAAAGTTTACGAACTATAGTTTGGTAATCGGCAAATGGTAAATCAAATTCAATGTCAAAAGATATCGTTTCTCTCGAGAAATTAGTCTTTAAATGCAACTTGTTAAGGAATTAACAAGCCCACATTGTACAGAAGTAGCCTGGTTACTACTTAGTCTGGTAAATGGTTTCGGTACATGTATATATTTAAATCACTTGGAATTAGTGTGTGTTACTTGCCCAGGGTAAAGACGTGCTGAAGTCTTATCTGTTTTCTCCACCGTATTTATACTTAGGTAAACCAATCTACCGAAATGGTTTACCATTTACCATTTCGGCTTACCATTTACCGAAATTACCAAAGCCGACGTCATAACAAAATAGGTTATGACGTCATTGTGTTGTACGTCATTTGAAGTAAACAAATCACAGGTGTTCCGATTGTAAAAACATGGACAAGAATAATAAAAAGTTAACAAACAAAGTTACACAAAAAATATATAATAGGAACAGTCAATTAACGGTAAGGTTTTAACAACATCATCACACAATTTTAGGGAAAACAAGTTCCATTTCAAGGGACCCCCATTTCGTTACACTCTTCGCACCTTTGAAAAATAATGTTTGTCCCCAGACATGAATAGACTTTCTCTAAAATTTAAAACAAGTACTCCCATATCTTTCATTAAAATTAAGTTTAAACATTCTATAACATACATATTCAAAATTATAAAACAATATTCCATCAAATATAATACAATCTTCTGAGTGTTCATTGTTCATTTTCGTCTTCCCGCAAAGTTTGACTTCCGCAATGTTCTTTATGATCCTTAGTCTTGTAAATGTTCATGTAGCACCAACATCTCTTCTTCACATAGCGATTGTACATAAAACACGAGTTCTATTTATTTACGAATGTTTATAGAGCACAGACATATCTTCTTCACTTGACAAATGTTCATAAAACACCAATACATCTTTTTCTCATAACGACAGTTCAAAAAATACGAGTTTTGCTCATTTTAACAAATGTTTATATAGAGCACCGACAAATCTTCTTCACTAGACGTTCTAGACGAATGTTCATTAAGCAGCAACACTTCTACTTCGCGTTATGAATGTTCTTACATCAGAAATAATTATGTGTATTCTGACAAATGTTTATAGAGCACCATCAAATATTCTCAGCGGGACGAATGTTCATAGAGCACTATTATACAAATGAATTTCCTGAAAAGAAGTTACATATTACACAACAATCAACACATGCCGTAAACAATATCAATAAAAATCTGAAATCAATTGACATTTAATTTTTAAAAATTCTTTCCCTTATTCAATATACATGGACTTTTATCTTTAAAAATCAAACTCAATAATCATTGATACAAGTATATCTATGTCTGCAACAATGAGACACGATAACCAGTATTTATTAGACTGCGTTGGTAATACAGCAGTCCCCATCGGCATAATTACGCTTCCATTAGCCAGGGGTAAACCACTACGTGCATTGGTTCACACTGTCTTCACAATCTTGGACATGGTATTATTCATGGATGAATAACAAAACAAAAAAAAACACTAACAATGGACTTGGTACCAATCAAACGATTTAATTTCATGTCAAACACATTGACAATTACATATTAACTATCAGAATATATTTATCGGACTGAATTTCTCAATATTATTAGACTCTTCAAAATCATAATTAGTCTCAGCTAAAACTTGGTACTCAGTTTCAGCTACTAATAGTTTCCCCGACCAGTCATGCTTGCAAGACAAACGTGCTTGTCTTAAGTGCTGTTAACATTTAATTTAAAACTCTCAGGTTAACATTGCATGCTTGAAGGATCATTTGTCAAATTAACGACCTTTGTGGAGACTGCGTACGTGTGATATGTCTGTGTCAACATACAAATAGAATTAATACAAAGGAGTAGGTTCAGTAAGACCCCTTTTTGGCCCCAAAATATAGCAGTTTTACAAAATTGTTAAAATGTAAACCTTTAGTTATTTATTGGACAGTAGAATGCTTCTGCTACATAAATATGGGCTGTTTTTTTACAATACAATGCACACATATCAGGTACTAGCACCATTAAGTCATGCTAAATTACTGAAATCCTCATAATTCTAGTATTTTAGTTAAATTTTAGACGGTTTTCGTGTGAAACGAAAGTGGCCGCATTCGTGTTCATCCTCAATATTGAAATGTAAGTTGTATTTTATGATAATACATAACATATATAAAGATGAACACGGATGCGGCCACTTTCATTTTTACCAAAAACCATCTGAAAAGTGACATGTTTCGGCATATTAGGTAGACTTTTCATATTTGAGCTTGAATAGGATCGTTTTTAATGACTAAATCTGTTAAAATCTTTCACATAAACTAATTAATTCAAATAAAATAGACACTTAAGTGTTTAAAAAGTGGTCAAAATCTTTTGTCAGATGAACCTGAAATTTGAAGCCAAAATCGGTCCTTACCGGACCTACTCCATTGAAATTGGAGCCGAGTGCATCCACACGAGCGGGGTTCAAACTCACAACCTCAGTGTTGACTGGATAGTGATTACAGTAGTAACTACTTAGACCACTCTGCCAAATAATACGCAGTAATACGGGATTCAGTGTGTTTCTTTTTGGAATTCCAAATGCAACGCACTTACGCCATCACATTACATTAAGCTTTGGTCACACCTTACAAGATAGCACGAAAGGATTCCGAATGAAAATTAAACCTGTCCGTTAACAAAATTGTTTTCCGTGGGGAGTCCGTTGATGTACCGAAAAAATAAAACGGACGCGTAAATAATGCATAATGGACACACATCGGGTATGCAACGTACGATAATCGGAAACGTACCGGACAGAACGGATGTCGAACGTACATCTAACAGACGAGTATCGCATAAAACGGTAACCTAACGGAAGCGTACCGGATAAAACGGATGAACAAGATATACGTAAAAATAAAAGACGACTATAATAATACCTGTAAATCGAATAAATATTGAAAATGTTTCAGTGTAACTGGTTTTGGTTTGTTCTTCAAAATGCTGCCAAAGGGCAGTGTCTGGCCTGAATAAGAGCTGATTGGTAGTGAAGGCGTGACCTCACCCTAAGATCGATTATGAATAGTAAGAGTTCATGGACCTTAAGAAATATGACATACCAATAATTGGCATTCCTGACGCGAATACATGTATCCATTTCAGATCCGTTCATCGTCTGTTTTATCCGTTATATATCCGGTAGAAGTCCGTTTCGCATTCGTTCAACTTCGTATTATCCGATCAACGTCCGGTAGAAGTCCGTTGGTAAATTTGTCTACCAGACTTTCAACAAATGTATAACGAAGAAAAAACGGATACAAAACGGAAACGAAACGGACGAGTACCGTACACAACGGACGCATACTAGACGTTCAACGGACACTTTATCCGTTGGACGTCCGTTCAAAGTTTTGAACATGCTCAGAATTTCCCAACGGACATAACGGACGTCGAAGAATAAAACGTACGCTAAACGGATAGAAATGGATATGGACGGATGTCTAACGAAGAAGAACGGACATCTAACAGACGTTATCTGTTAAGCATCCGTAAGAGCTATCTGTTAAGGTGTGACCGAGGCTTTACATTTGTTTTCTACCTTATGTAAATTATTGAAAGACATTTATAAGTCGCCTCAGATAGTGTTGTATATATTTTCAGCTGGCCATAATGACACTATTTGTAATACATACTATGGCAGAATTCAAAATGCGATTCAGTGATGCATGTAACTACTGTTGAAAAAGCAGAAAAATCTAGTTTTATAACTATTAAAATATCAAATCTTTCCGAGATAATTTCAAATTGTAATGACTTGAAAACCGTCTGTCCGTATGTATCTATGCCTTAAAAGATAGCCTGCCTTATCGATCTCAATATAAGCGATACAATTGCATCATCAGGACTATCGTCTCTCGCTTGGCAAAAGAAAAAGAGGCGGCATCAAATGAAAAGAGAACTCGTACGTCATAGAGACTCGAAATAAATTATGACAGGAAACGGAAAACATAAAAAAAATAACAGTTTACTTAACACTAAATATACAAAAGAAGATGTGTTATGATTGCCAATGAGACAACTCTCCACACAAGTCCATATAACACAAAAAATGAACAGCTATCAGTCACCGTTCGACCTTCAACAATGAACAAATTCCATACCGTATAGTCAGTTATAAAAGGCCCCGAAGTAACAACTGCCTAATCAATTTATATAAAAATGAACAAAAACGAAATATACAATGCAGCAACAAACGACAACTACTGAATTACAAACTCCCTACTTGGGAGAGGTACATACATACAGAACGTGTTGGGGTAGAACATGTAAGCGGAATCCCAACCCTTCCCTTATCTTGGAATGTGTTGTAACATTGATATAACTCAGTATAAATAAATAGGACATTACAAAATGTGCAGTCTCTACATGTCTTTTTTTATTGGAATTGTCGGTATGCTATCTCATCGACGTCTTCAAAAATATCCTTCAATTCGTTTAAAAGATGTAGAGTTTACTGAAACTTCTCTACAATAGTCTAAAAAATTCTGCATAGATTTTATAATAAATCCGTTTGAAAGGTATACCAGGATTAAGAATAATCATAAATATTGATTTTAATATATATATATGGAATTCATTTTTAACATCTTAATAACATTATGCTGAACACTTGACCAATATCATTGTTTTTGCAACGCATGATAAAATGCATACAATCAATTCTGTTAATTTAACACATTTTTTCTAGCGGATGAAAATATTTGATTTTAAAGAAAAACGTTTGTAGTATATAAAACAAATAGATAGCCCGAATTTCGTTATGTTATGGATTAAAATTTAAATATTTATGCAATTGATAATTAGTGATTTAGTGGGAATGACGTATTTTAACATAAAAAGTGCAAAAAAAACGATATCTTCTCTTTATTGTTTTACAGTGATAGACACAACATTTTAAATATTCTGCAAAAAGAATCATTCACGCAGACGCCTTTATATCAAGAGCAAAGAATATAAGGGCAGTACATTATTAGTGGTCATATCGAATTTTATGAACTCAATAATGACGAAAAAAATTTTCATTGTGACTTTCAAATGTGTCTATATTCTTACAGCGGTATTAGGTAAGACATTTTTCATTTATGAAATAATTTATCATTATCATATACTTAGACTAAATAACATCTGACTTTTACTGTATGATAATAACATTAAATTAATGTAAACTCTATATTTTTCGAATTGGTGCTAAGCGGGCTGATACGAAAAGTTTATCACATGCTTCGATTGTTATCACCTATACGTAACGTTATCGCATGGCATTCCGGTAATACTTCGCAAATTCCGTCAAATACACCTCAATGCTACGTTTACAGTGAAAAACATTACAAAATAGTATACAAAACAATTATTTGGATACTGAAAGTATATTGTGTAACATATGTATAATAAAATATTTATTAATACAACGCTTTTTAAAAAGTTTCAAAAATAATTTAGAAAGTTACTTTAAAAAAAGTTGACTTTGCCAAACAGTGTTCATTATGTATATTGTTGAATTATTTATGTTGATTCGTCCATATAAAAGTATTTTTCTTCCCTGTTGAGGCAGATGATAGAAAGATTCCATATCGAATGTACTGGGGTCCGACGTCCGTGAACGTGACAATCTTTGAACTTCTATTTTGGAACCACGTTAAATGACAAATACATGTATATGACTCTGTTATTTTTCTCCATTGTTGAAGCATATGATAAAAAAGATCATAACATGGCATTTTTCAAATCGCATGTATTATCAGCCCTAGGTTCAATATCAGCCCAAGAGCCGCATTAGATGTGTTACCGGTTTTGTACTGACAAGACTGACACGATGAGTGCAATTAGTGGTGCAGGATCTGCTTAGAACCTGAGATCATTCCCTGTTTTGGTTGGGTTCGTGTTACTGAGTCTATAGTACTCTAAGTTGTGTTTTTGTAATAATATTTGTCTGTTTGTCTTTTTTTCTATTTCATTGTATTTAGCAATGGCGTTGTCAGTTTATTTTTTTTTATCAATGAGTGTGAATGGCCCTCTGTTTTGGTTGAGATCGTGTAACTTAGTCCTTGTTACTCTACGTTGTGTTTTGTGTCCTACTGTTTGTCTGTTTGTCTTTTTTTTCTATTTAACAATGGCGTTGTCTTTGGGTTTTTTAATAAGTGTGAATTTCCCTCTGGTATATTTTGCCCCTTTTTCATATTTTATTTTTGATTTGATTGTTTTGCTACCTGTAATTCCCATGATCCCATGTGTTGAATTAGTCATATACAATATGTTGTGTTGTTTTTTACTTGTTTAACAATTTGTCATCTCGGACCTTTTCATAGTCGGCTTTATGCGGTTTGTACTTTCGTCCTTTTGCAGACCATTTGGTGATCAAACATTGCTAAGCTATACTTTATTTGCGCTCTGACAATCATAAAGCATCTCCTAATAGATAAATATTGTAATGTATGTTTTGTTAGCCATCCTGACACCCTTTGATTCCTTGTCTCAATTTGGCTATAATTTGTTCTTGTTCGGCTACATAAAAGTTTTTTTATAATCCTCCGTTTTTCAAATATCTACAATGCAGTAAATGAGTTTGTACTCTTAGGGCGAATTACTTGTGAAAATATAAAAGAACGTATTTAAAATACGAAGATGGTACGACTGCCAATAGGAAAACTCTGCATTAGAGTATAAAAGTCATGGATGGTAACAACGTTTACAATTTTAATGCAGACTTCGATCATTAAGTCTCATAGTATTTTGTTTATATCGCATCAACTTATTCACACACCGAAATGCACGCGATCTTTATCAAAGTATTATTGTTATGATATGTTATTTGTAAGACTAAGCTTGTATAGGTTGCATTTCTGTAAATATGGACAATGTTATTTCCCATAGGAACTGATTTTGCGGTTACAAGAAATAATTGTATATTGGAATGCAAGTTGATATGCACTACTATTGAATTCAAATGTCAAAACATTGGCCTTTCCGGCATATTTTCAACATTTATATTCCCCGAAATTGTTAGAGTTTTATATGTATTATAAAAATCACATACACCTACCTTCACTTTATATTTTTATACCGGTTACATTCACAAAATTATGTCTCTATGATAGGAAACATAGAAATCATATTTGAGAACCTGTACGTACGTAAATACATCGAAATATCATATATTTCCCAAAAAGAGTCATTATTTGAGATACAGCTGTATTTACAAAGAGCAACCTACCAGGATAATAAATTCTACTATATTGCCGATTGTATTTGAACATTTACATGTATCTTAGACTGGCAATGCTATTATATTATAACTTGTTTTCCCTTCACTTTTTTCCTTTTCCCCAATTTCTCTAATTTTCACAGATTTGACTGAAATGATGCCAAGGATCACCAAACTTCTCAAGCACATAATTATATGTATAAACGCATTTAATTAGAAATATTGAATACACAAATAATAGTTTCAGCTGTTATAAGATTTTTTTCAAACATGTGCTAGTCCTTAATGTAATGATTGGTCGAGTAAAACTTGTCCCATTTTCACTTGTATAATTGTTGCATTATATAAATCAAAATGTTAACAATATGAGTGCTTAATCACTGTTCCAGTGACTTCCTTGCTATAACGCAAAAACGATTCCAAAACAGTTGTAAGAGTACCGCTATCTCATATATATATATTTATTATTTTATTTATAGTTCAACCTGATATAACATTTTTACATACATTATTACAAAGTCACTCAGCCAGCCTCCAAAGACTTACGAAGCACTGTCAATTAATATCTATAATTTGCGCTTTTATGGAAAATATGAAATTAATACTTCAAGAACATTTTAAAACAAGATTATTTAAATATCACAATGAGAAAGTAACTGAGTTCTGATTTTTGAAATTTTGAATATATAGTTTGACACTAGTTCACAGTCTGTAGTAAGCAATTCAATGAATATTTCATTATCAGAAAGGACAGAAAGGTCTATGTTGTTACGTCGCAAAAGGTCAACAAAGGCATTGTTTCTTTCACACAAATATAAAGGACATTTAACTAAAAAATGTGTTTCGTCCTCAACGGATACATTGTCATTACAAACTTTACAAAACTATATGACAGGTAATCACCAACAATTCTAATTTCTACATGTAAGAGTATATTTCACTTGAGCAACACATATGGAGCAGGATCTGCATACCTTTCCGAAATAAATGATTGTATTAATGGGCTGCGTGTTGTTTTTATTTTCTAATTAGCTTTGTGTAAACTATTGTTAGTCTTCTAGTCGTTTTTCCTTCATGTCATGACGTTGTCAGTTTATCTTTGGCTTACGAGATTGAATATCTATTTAAACCTTCCGTCTCTATTCTACAAAAAATACGTTCTTTGATGTATTTTTTCTTGTAACAATAAAAATGCTGTGAATAGTCTTTTAAACAGTATAAAAATATTGCTTAATGAATTAACATGTATTGACGTTCATATGACAGATGACCATTTGTATTTATGTTTCATAACAACTATATTTTATTTATTAAATTCTAGGAAACCGCATCGATGAAATTGTAATTGAAACCCTCACGAATAGAGACAATTATAGTAGTGCATCTGTGCATGATAAATACATTTACTACACAAGCTTAACACCGTTTGGGCTGGTGCCTCCAATTTCAGAAAATGTAACCAGTTTTGAAATGAACGCTGGATGCCAAGGTGGTTGTATCTTACTCAATGACGCCGCCAACTTGGAAGGAAACAATTCATATGAGATTTGTTTTAATGCTTTTCATTTTTTGATATACATTGCCAGAATGTCAGGCGATGATTCAGTGGTGTTAAAAACTGTTGATATACCGGAGATACTAACCATTTGTGATGATTACACACAGGTTTGGGTTAGATGGAAAGATGGTGTAATTGGATTTGGAACCGGAAGTATAGGTTTGAATGAGAAAATAACTACAACAGACTCCAAACCGTTCCGTGTTTACGGCGTTGGTGTCACGTCCTTCTATCTTGGTGTTTGGAGAGTTAATATTAAAGGTATAATTATCTCAGTATATTTATAACATCTTGTGTTTAAAATTTCAATAACAATTGAGCTCGTAAAATATATCAATCGTGTGTTCTCGTTAAATAATACTAGCAGTAGCCTAAAGTTAAAAAAACATTTTCAAAAGCGAAAAAGTTGAGCATTCGAAGCATAAAATATCTCTACAGTTGTGCCGAATATGGGTTTATATAGGAAAAAGTAAAATACCTAATACTTTGGAAAATCAAAAACGGGAAGACCCTAATCAAAAGCCGAAATCAAAAGCGCAAATACATTAAACGAATGGATAACAACTGTCATCTTCCTAACTTGGTAAAGGCATTATCTTATTTAGAAACTGGCGGTTTAGTTCTGGGTTTAAAGCTTATTCGACACTTTTTCGACGGACGCATACAATTTCATCATATTGACAACGATGTGTGAACAAAACAAACAGCCACAAATATTGTCTAAAATGGGGGTACAATAGTCAAAA
The DNA here is from genome assembly GCA_019925275.1 of Mytilus edulis. Lineage (NCBI taxonomy): Eukaryota > Metazoa > Mollusca > Bivalvia > Mytilida > Mytilidae > Mytilus > Mytilus edulis. Next base: position 59,266,022 of record CM034354.1, on the reverse strand, counting down.
TTGTATTGCGATCATTATCAAAACAAACAAATATGTAACAAAGAATCTATATTTTATCCAATACAAAACTCTAGTACTATACAAAAAATCATGTGCTTTCTTATTATTGTAGAATATCTCTTAGCCAATACAACCTACTATTACTATCCTGTGTTTTCAAATAAGTATTATCTAACTTTTAGCAAATACATCACATGTGTTTTCTAATAATTGTTAATTATCTTTTAGCAATCCCAACCGGATATTACTGCGCGATGACTTACACATATTGCTACACACAACTATTGTCAGTATCAACTCAAAAGATCAAAACATATTGTGCATCAGAATGTCAGAAATCTAACGACTGCGTTGGATTCAATTATCGATATGGAGGAAGTATGAACTGTGAACTGATTGAGGGTGGAAATATAATAGAAACTGAAGATGATTATGAATGGCATTACTATGCAAAATGCTTGCAAGACAAGACTGCTTGTCTTAAGTGCCGTTAAAATTTAAAACTCTCAAGTTAACATTGCATGCTTATAAGATCATTTTTCAAATTAACGACCTTTGTGGAGGTTTTGTACGTGTGATATGTCTGTGTCAACATACAACATTACAAATAAAATTAATACAAATTTAAAATAAAAGGAGAGTTAAATTGTAGATCTTTTTTTGTTTTTGTTTGTTTGGGTTTCTATGTTTTCTTTGGAGGTATTTTTTGCTGTTTCTCGTCAATGTATGATTAAAATACTTTTTTGGTATCATCATGAACAAAATCAAAATGCGTTCTGGCATATTTTAAACATTTATATTCCCCGAAATTGTTAGAGTTTTATATGTATTCCAGCAATCACATACACCTACCTTCACTTTAAGGCCTATCTCTAGATTAGCCTTCCGTGACAAGGTAACACTACGACTATTGAAGTTATATTTATATATAGCGGATGTGGTCGAGTGGTCTAAGCGATTGTTGCTGTAGTGTATCAAAGGTATGAGTTCAAATCCCGCTGAGGGACGAACAAAAAATTGTCAGTAGAAAATCTAACTCTAACACTGTTTGGAGTAATTTTCAGACTTATATAAATATTTGTATTAACCATGTATCTCTAACACTCTGAGATCCAGTGGGCATATATATTGTATGGTTTGTCACTTCTTTAGACTTGTTTGTATGCTATACTTATTTCTAGCGACTGTATAATAATGCATCATGATCCCATATGATATATAAAAATTGTTGAGTTAGATTACTGACAAATGAAAAATACATTGTGTATAAAAATAATAATATAACATCTACACACGCTTAAAAAAAAACACGTGTCTCATGTCTATCTCTAGATAACACTACGACTATTGAAGTTATATTTATATATAGCGGATGTGGTCGAGTGGTCTAGAGCGCTGGACATGATGCTTAGCGATTGGTGCTGTAATGTATCAAAGATGTGAGTTCGAATCCCGCTGAGGTACTCTGGTATCACGGTACTTTGCGGTATTCCGGTAGATCTAAGGTTAGTTCTGTATAGGTTTTGTGGTACTTAGTGGTATTCTGGTAGATCTTAGTTTGGTTCTCTTAAGGTGTTTGTAAGAATAACAGACTCGTTAAATAAAAATCAACTTGTATTAACTTTAAGATGGTTAAATATCTACAATTCACACAAATAGTATATAACTTAACAGTATTCTAGTCTAACAAATAAATACCTTACTTTATTAGAATATCGTAAAGAAAATGGATAGCGGAAAGTTATCGAAAGTTTACGAACTATAGTTTGGTAATCGGCAAATGGTAAATCAAATTCAATGTCAAACGATATCGTTTATCTCGAGAAGTTAGTCTCTAAATGCAACTTGTTAAGGAATTAACAAGCCCACATTATACGGAAGTAGTCTGGTTACTACTTAGTCTGGTAAATGGTTTCGGTACATGTATATATTTAAATCACTTGGAATTAGCGTGTGTTACTTGCCCAGGGTAAAGACGTACTGAAGTCTTATCTGTTTTCTCCACTGTATTTATACTTAGGTAAACCAATCTACCGAAATGGTTTACCATTAACCATTTCGGCTTACCATTTACCGAAATTACCAAAGCCGACGTCATAACAATATAGGTTATGACGTCATTGTGCTGTACGTCATTTTAAGTAAACAATTCACAGGGGATTTCGATTGTAAAAAACATGGACAAGAATAATAAAAAGTTAACAAACAAAGTTACACAAGAAATATATAATAGGAACAGTCAATTAACGGTAAGGTTTTAACCACATCATCACACAATTTTAGGGAAAACAAGTTCCATTTCAAGAGACCCCCATTTCGTTACAATATTGATTGATGGGGTATATAAAACATATTTTTGCCGTTTATTGTACATAACAATTTTTAAATCTGAACAAATAGTTGTTTTAGTTAAATAGAATGAAATTCATGATTTATTCCTTTGGTTTTGGGAAGAACTGTTTTTCATCCCCCTCATTAAGTCCATCAGGTTCAAGAGTACGTAGCTGATGCATCCAGAACCTTTATCTCTGTTTTCTCCTTTCGGAGTCCCAATTTTGGTTTACCTCAATTATTTGAAAGGTGATATTATCAAAAGTATGTCCTGTTCTTAAGAGGTGTCTCGTAATTGGACACTTTCTTCCTTTTGTATAGATCGACCGGTGATTATTAAGTCTGATGTTGAATTTAGTTTCTGTTTCACCAACATACTGCAGCTTGCAAGTTCCACAAGTAAGAATATAAATACTATTTTCCGTTTTTTAATTAGATGTAACATAGATGTTGTATCGCTGCTTTGTTACTGTGCTGCTGAAAGAGTGGTCAGTGTTGGCGGCTCTACAGCACTTACAATTGCTTCTACCGCATTGTTTGTAACACCCAAATTTAAAAGTTTTTTGTTTCTTTACTTTTGATGTCGCAAGTATGTCTTTGAAATTTTTGGGTCTGCGATAGGCAATAACAGGAGGTGATGGAAAAATTTCTTTTACGGAAGAGTCATTTTCGATAAGACGCCAGTACTTTCGGATAGTTGATGAAATATTTGTCAAATCGGGATGGAAGGTTACAACAAACGGAATTATATCTGCACGGGTCGTCTTATCTTTGTATTCCATGAGGCTAGCTCGATCTTTTTCTTGGGCTTTATCAAAAGCGTCTGTGATGTTTTTGGTTTTATATCCTCTTGATTTCAGCTGTGTTTTTAGTTGTCCCAAACGATAGTTAAGTTTGGATTCCGAGGAGCAAATTCGCTTTAGTCTGATGGCTTGACTGTAAGGTATACTCCTGGAGCAGTGTTTCGGGTGACAACTTTTTGGAGAAAAGAACTGGTGTTTATCAGTTTTCTTTGTGTGGAGATGAGTTGTCATGACCCCGTTTTTTACAAATGTGGTGGAGTGGAGAAAAGCAATTTTCTCGCTTGAAAATTCAGATGTAAATTTAATTGAGTGATGGAACTGATTACAATGATCTAGGAAATCTTGCAAATGTTCTGCAGTATCGTTCCATTTCATGTCAATATCCTCAATAAAACGGAGACATGACAAGGGTTTGTATGGCACACTCAAAAGGATGCGTTTTTCGAGATCCCCCATAAAAATGTTGGCAAAAGAAGGTGCCATTTTTGTTCCCATACTAGTTCCGTCAATCTGTAAAAAGTGCTTGTCGTTGAAAATAAAGTTGTTATTTTCAAGCACTATTTTTTGAGCTATTGAACTAGACAGTCAGTTTGGGGATGTTTATCCTTTCGAGTATTCCATACTTTTTCACACGCGGCAATTCTTTCATCTTTTGGAATATTTGTGTATAAAGAACACACATCCATTGAAACCAAAATTGTGTTGTTAGGTAAAGGACTTAAGGAATTCATTTTCTTCAAATAGTCAGTCGTATCTTGAATATGAGATGGTAGTTGTTTAACATGTAGTCTGAGGTGGTAATCAACAAATTCTGAATTTTTTTCGGTGGGATGGCCATTAGCTGATACTATAGGTCTCCCTGGAATCCCTTCTTTGTGGGGTTTTGGAAGTAAGTAAAATCAACCGGCTGTGCACGTTTCGTCTGGGCGTAGATAAGCGTACGTATCATCATTAATTTGTTTATCTTTATTCATTTCTGAGAGGACGTCATTAATTTTTTTGCTGATTTCTTTGGTTGGATCACATGTTAGTTCTTTATAAAATTTAGCGTTTGAGAGTTGACGATTTCCTTCTTCGATGTAGTCTGCCTTGTTCATCACTACAACGGCACTTCCTTTGTCAGCTTGTTTGATAACAATTTCGTCGCGGTCTTTTAAGTTTATCATGGCTTGACTTTCTGACTTTGAAATATTTCTGACTTGTTTACCACTGATTGAAGATCTGACTTCAGCTTTGACTGATGTAATGAATGATTCCAAATTGTCGTTTTTGCTTTTAGGGGGATTCCATTTACTTTTCTTTTTAAATTTTGGGATGCATATGTCTCCTTCATCACTCTCATAATCAGATTCATTCATTCCGGCTTCTTTAAAATTTTTCTTCTGTTGTCTATTGAAATGTTGTTTCAACCGAAGACGCCTTGCAAATGCTTCTACATCTGTCTCAAGTTGTAAATTGTTGACGGTTGCTGGAGCTGGACAGAAATATATATATATAAACGCATAAAAAAGTGTACACAACAACTCCAAATACAACGAAAGGTAACTATAAATGCAATTATTAAGAAATATTTCGGATAACATATATCCTTCGTCAGTCAGATTATGATGTTAAATGAATCATCTTTAAGTCTTCTTAGATTAAACTTTTACTAAATCTTGAAATTTATACAATAAAAAAATGTCAAACCGAACATCAGTTAAGACGCTTGCATCATTCTAAAAATTTGTTAAACATGACATAGGTTATATGGCTTATTACAACAGAGAGCTCACACATATGCTTTAAATATAAAAAAATAATGTGCGATTTGAACCAGCACAATTCTAAAACTTTATCGGGAACGTTGCTAAAGGTCAGCAAAGGCATTGTTTCTTTCACACAAATGTAAAGGACATTTAACTAAAAAATTCTTATTTCTACATGTAAGAGTATATATATGTAGCAACACATATGGAACAGGATCTCCATACCTTTCCGAAATAAATGATTGGTATTAATGGGCTTCGTGTTGTTTTTATTTTCTAATTAGCTTTCTGTAAACTATTGTTAGTCTTCTAGTCGTTTTTCCTTCATGTCATGATGTTGTCAGTTTATCTTTGGCTTACGAGTTTGAATATCTATTTAAATCTTCCGTCTCTATTCTATAAAAAAATACATTCTTTGATGTATTTTTTCTTGTAACAATAAACATGCTGTGCATAGTCTTGTTAACATTATAAAAATATTGCTTAATGAATTAACATGTATTGACGTTCATATGACAGATGACCATTTGTATTTATGTTTCATAACAACTACATTTTATTTATTAAATTCTAGGAAACCGCATCGATGAAATTGTAATTGAAACCCTCAAGAATAGAGACAATTATAGTAGTGCAGCTGTGCATGATAAATACATTTACTACACAAGCTTAACACCGTTTGGGTTGGTGCCTCCAATTTCAGAAAATGTAACCAGTTTTGAAATGAACGCTGAGTGCCAAGGTGGTTGTATCTTACTCCAACTTGGCAAGAAACAATTCATATGTGATTTGTTTTATCACTATTAATCATTTGATAATCATTGCCAGAATGTCAGGCGATGATTATGTTGTGTTAAAAACTGTTGCTATAAAGACGTTGATTCTCTCTTGTGATGACTACAAACAGGTCTGGGTTAGAAAGAATGATGATGTTATTGGATTTGGAACTGGGAGTATAGGTTTGAATGAGCACATAACCACAACAGACTCCAAACCGTTCCGTGTTTACGGCGTTGGTGTCACGTCCTTCCAACTTGGTGTTTGGAAAGTTAATATTAAAGGTATAATTATCTTAGTATAATTATAAAATCTTGTGTTTAAAACTTCAATAACAATAGAGCTCGTTACATAATACTAGCAGTAGCCTTAAGTTAATAAAAAAATATTTTCATAAGCGAAAAAAGTTGAGCATTCGAAACATAAAATATCTGTACAATTGTGCCGAATATCGGTTTATATAGGAAAAAGTAAAAAGACAAGAATACCGTATACTTTGGAAAATAAAACACGGGAAGACCCTAATCAACAGTCGAAATCAAAAGTACAAATACATTAAACGAATGGATAACAACTGTCATCTTCCTAACTTGGTAAAGGCATTATCTTTTTTAGAAACTGGCCGTTTAGTTCTGGGTTTAAAGCTTATTCGACACTTTTTTGGACGGACGCATACAATTTCATCATACTGACATTGATGTGTGAACAAAACAAACAGCCACAAACATGTCTAAAACAAGGGTACAACAATCAAAATTGTATTGCGATCATTATAAGAACAAACAAATATGTAACAAAGAAACCAAACACAGACATAGCATGTGACAATGGTTTGTAACAGTCTCTTTGCTTAAGTTGGTCTGCTGAAACGATAGTATATTATCCAATGATTAATGACAACAGTGTAAATTTAATATGTTTTCTAGTTAGTGTAATCTATCATTTATCCAATACAATAGACTAGTAGTATACAAAAAAACATGTGCTTTCTTATTAGTGTAAAATATTTCTTAGCCAATACAACCGACTATAACTATCCTGTGTTTTCTAATTAGTGTGATCTAACTTTTAGAAAATACATCACATGTGTTTGCAATAAAGGCAACAGTAGTATACCGCTGTTCAAAACTCATAAATCCAGGGACAAAAAACAAAATCGGGGTAACAAACTAAAACCGAGGGAAACGCATTAAATATAAGAGGAGAACAACGACATAACACCGAAACGTAACACACACAGAAACGGACCAATCATCAGACAAAACACCACGAGACTAACAAATATAACATGAAAACCAAATACATAAATTTGGGATAGACAAGTACCGTCTGGTCTCAATATCTCAAAAATAAGAGAAAACACAAACGACTCAACGTTAAAATGCAACACACACAGAAACGAACAATAATATAACAATGGCCATCTTCCTGACTTGGTACAGGACACTTTTAAAGGGGAATAAAAGTGGTGGGTTGAACCTGGTTTTGTGGCATGCCAAACCTCGCACTTTAATAGCAAAGTTAAATATAACATTGAAATGACAACATAATATTACAGGACTACAATACAAATAAATAGGAGAACATATTAGACAAAGAAAAACATGATTAATAGATAACAAAAAGCATCAGGTTTAAAATTCAATACGCCAAAAACGCGCCTTGTCCACACAGGACTAACAAGTGACGCCAAGATATAAAAGATCGAAAGTGAAAAAAGTACAAAGTTGTACAGCACTGGAGATTTTGCAATAAGTGTTATCTATCTTTTATCCAATACAAACGACTATTGCCGCACATGTGTTTTTTAATTAGTGTTATCTTTCTTTTAGCCATACCAACCGGATATTACTGCGCAATGACTGACACATATTGCTACACTAAGTTATTGTCAGTATCAACTCAAAAGATCAGATTATATTGTGCATTAGAATGTAAGAAATCTAACGACTGCGTTGGATTCAACTATCGATATGGAGGAAGCATGAACTGTGAACTGATTGAGGGTGGACAAATAATAGAAACTGAAGATGATTATGAATGGCATTACTATGCAAAATGCTTGCAAGACAAAAGTGCTTGTCTTAAGTGCCGTTAAAATTTAAAACTCTCAAGTTAACATTGCATGCTTGAAGGATAATTTGTCAAATTAACGACCATAGTGGAGACTGCGTACGTGTGATATGTCTGTGTCAACATACAAATAGAATTAATACAAATTTGAAATAAAAGTTAAATTGTAGATTTTTCTCTTTGTTTGTTTGGGTTTTTATTGTTTTTGGAGGTTTTTTTTTGCTGTTTCTTATGGTTAAAATATTTTTTTAGGATCATCATGAACAAAATCAAAATGCGTTCTTGTAGTAAATCGGTTTGATTTGGGGTTTTTTTTGTGTTTCAGCGCCACTTTTAAGCACCGCATTTAGGCTATTTCGTGGCGGCTAGTTTTTATTGGTAAAGGAAGCAAGAGTGTCCGAAAAAAACCCACCGATCTTCGATAAGAAAATTGACAATCCTTTTCAAATAAAATTTGAGCCGAGTGCATCCGAACGAGCGGGGTTCAAACTCACAACCTCAGTGTTGACTGGCTAGTGATTACAGTAGTAACTACTTAGACCACTCGGCCACCGAGGTCTCCACAGTAATACGGGATTCAGTGTGTTTCTTTTTGGAATTCACAATGACATCGCACTTACGCCATCTCATTACATTGAGCTGTGATCACACCTTATAAGATAGCACAAATGGACTCCTAACGGATGAAAATTAAAGTTGTCCGTTGACAAAATTGTTATCCGTTGGGAGTCCGTTGATGTACTGACAAAATAAAACGGACGCGTAACGAATGAATAATGGATATACATCGGGTATGCAACGTACGAGAAATGGAAACATTCCAGACAGAACGGATGTCGAACGTACATCTAACAGACGAGTACCGCAAAAACGGTCACCTAACGGAAGCGTATCGGATAAAACGGATGAACAAGATATATGTTAGAATTTTAGACGACTATAATAATACATGTAAATCGAATAAATATTTAAAATGTAACTGGTTTTGGTTTGTTCTTCAAAATGCTGCCAAAGGGCAGTTTCTGGCCTGAATAAGAGCTGCTTGATAGTGAAGACGTGCCCTTACTCTCTAAGATCGATGATGAATAATAAGAATTTCGTCCAACATCCGTTTTATCCGTTAAACGTCCGGTAGAAATCCGTTGGTGAATTTGTCAACCAGACTTCCAACGAATGTAAAACGGACAAGTAACGGATACAAAACGGAAACGAAACGGACAAGTACCGTACAAAACCGACGCCTACCGGACGTTCAATGGACACTTCATCCGTTGGACGTCCGTTCAAAGTTTTGAACATGCTCAAAATTTTCCAACGTCGAAGAATACAACGTAGGCGAAACGGACTTAAAATAAAATAAGATAAGATGTGGTCTCTAGATGTCTTTTTTGGAAATGTCGGTACGCTATCTCATCGACGTCTTCAAAAATGTCCTTCAATTAATTTAAAAGATGTAGAGTTTACTGAAACTTCTCTACAAAAGTCTAATTACTGCATATCTTTTTATAATCCATCCATTTGAAAGGTATACTAGGATTAAGAATAATCAACATTACATTATGCTAAACACTTGACCAATATCATTGTTTTTGCAACGCATGATTAAAGGCATACGATCACCCCTTTCAATTTAACACTTTTTTTCTCGCAGATGAATATATTTGATTTTAAAGAAAAACGTTTGCAGTATATAAAACAAATAGATAGCAAAAATTTCGTTATGTTATGGATTGAATTTTAAATATTTATGCAATTGATAATTAGTCATTCAGTGGGAATGACGTATTTTAACATAAAAAGTGCAAAAAGACGATATCTTCTCTTTAATGTTTTCCAGGGCAGTCGGAAAGCAAGCCCTTAGAAACGACCGTTGTTGCTACTTTCTTAAGACAACAATGGAACTGATATTAAAACCCGCCATTCTGAAATTGCGTTAATTTCGCGGAATTTTTTTTTGGCGCCAATTTGGAAGTTTATCTTTTTTTCAGTTTCCTACTTGCCATTAGGGTCTGAAATAGATTTATTTCGATTTGTTAAGCATGGAATTTATTATCAAAAGGAAAAAAATTCTAAAACATGTCAAACTGGCCGTCTTTTAACGATCCCGTAATGCCGTTGATCGTCGTTTAAAATTATTTTCTTCTATTTTTCACAGATTAACAAAGACTATATGTACTATACAAACAATTAATAATACGAATCTCAAAATTTAAAAAAAGCATCAAGTATAACGTTCTTATTCCCCTTGGGAAACCCCATTTTAACTAAATTCCAAAAGAAAGACATTTTTGACATTGTAGTTTTTCGGTCTTACACATCGATGTCACCTGGCATCTGAACACAGTCAATGTACACACATTTAGTATGTTTGTTTGAAAAAGTAATGGCGAGATCAGCTGTGAATATTTGACTGGATTAATTATTCTCTTTAAGTCAGTGAAATGTAGACTATGACTTCACTAAAACAAGGTAAGGAAATCTTATACTGTCTTTGCACAACCTTAACTGCTTTAGAGACTGACATAAAACACATTCGTTGTTTATAATAATATATCTTTTTTTTTGTGATAAATGAATCCTGCAAAAGTAAATGAGAAAGTGTTGTCCTAAATTTGAACTTAGGCAGCCAACAACCATTTGATTTTCTGGTGGGGGTAGGGGGTGGTGGCTATTGATTGTTTTGAGAACAAAAAGTTTGTTTACAATTTTTGGATAAAAAATAATTTGTTTTTGACCCTGACAAAAAAAAAATGTTTGTTTTACCCTCAGCTGCCATTAAATGAAATGCTAAAATTGAAAGAGAAGAATTGTTTTCAACTTGTCTGGAAAAAAATCCATAGTTCCCCCCTCCCTGAAAACAAATGGTTGCTGCCTTCAAACAATCTCTTTCAGATTATCATTTTAATCAATCTTATTCAAAGCATTATCATACTGACATGAAGTGTGACTTAATTTTGACTTGTGAACTAAAACATAATTGTTGACTTAGCCCCCAGAAATTGCTCTGAAATACTTTTATATAAATGTAAAAATGCATAGTTTTTAATATTATTATTATTTTTTTCAAATAGAAAAATAAAAATATTACTGAGTCTATTTTGTTCTTATTTATTTTCAAGTTCATGATTAACACCATTTATTTATTGGTTTAGTGTGTTATTTCTATAATTTGAGTCCATTCATTAGAACTATAACTTGCATGAAATCAATGAGACAACATGTATTGAAAATTTGTTATATTTAGTTTGTTCATACAAGGATTGCAAACTAATTTTCCTTTTATAAATTTAAAATAATGAAGATTTTACATTCAGAATACTTTCATTATGATCTCCTTTAAGTTTAAATGAAAAAGGTAGGACCAACTTGCAAGTGTCAGTAATGAAAAGGAATTCCTGTTTTTTATCATTTTAATACTGTCTTAATCCATTATTCATGAATATTTAGACTACCCTTGTATAAATTGAGTAGACATTTATTTCTGTGTTAAAATAAATTGGTTGCAGCAGTAAAAATACTTACCAAAACATGAATATTAAATTAACTCTTGGAATATTAAATTAATATTAAATTATTAACCCTATTATGGCACATAGGGACACATAGGGCCTATTTCACTGGGACTGAGTTCTGAAAAGTGATAAAATGTGTTTCTTTATTTTTTTGGCACATGTTTACAAGTATCAAAATATATTTAATAAGATTATTTTAATAATATCCACGTGTAAATAACAGCATATGGTGCTTGATGTATAACAATAGTTTGTTCATGAAAGTGTCAAACAAAGGGACGTAACTCGTGAATTACCGTCGGCCCCGCTTCGTCAGAAATATCGACACTTCTAACTGGCACATTTGCGTATCTGAGCATATCAACTGGCACAAATTTGACATATCATAGTCCAAGTTATGTTACATAACATAATTTAAATTCAGCATAGCTTCCCGAGAAGTTAAGAAAGAAAATTACGATTTTAATTTTCTGTGACCAATTTTTTTCGTCAACACCTTGACTTTGAAGACACATTTTGAGAGAAAAAAAGGAGTTTAATCCATAATTGAGTTGAGTAATATATTTCTTATATACTCAAAAATGTTCACTTAAAAGGAAATTAGTTTTAATTCATGCAAAAAACTACAAATTCCAAAAAACGAGCTTCACTTTTTTTGGTAAAAAAATGCCCATATATGGTAATCACATGACGTCCATTGTTGCTTTAAGAAATGGGGTCAAACCGGGGTCAGCTTTCCGACTGAGGGATAGACACAAAATTTTAAATATTCTGCAAAAAGAATCATTCACGCAGACGCCTTTATATCAAGAGCAAAGAATATAAGGGCAGTACATTATTAGCGGTCATATCGAATTTTATGAACTCAGTAATGATGAAAAAATGTTTCATTGTGACTTTCGAATGTGTCTTTATTCTTATAGTGGTATTAGGTAAGACATTTTTCATTTATGAAATAATTTATCATTATCATATACTTAGACTAAATAACATATGATGTTTTACTGTATGATAATAACATTGAATTAACGTAAACTCTATATTTTTCGAATCGGTGCTAAGCGGGCTGATACGAAAAGTTTATCACATGCTTCGATTGTTATCACATGCCTTTCCGTAACGTTATCGCATTGCATTCCGGTGATACTCGGCAAATTCTGTAAAATACACCTCAATGCTACGTTTTCAGTGAAAAACATTACAAAATAGTATACAAAACAATTATTTGGATACTGAAAGTATATTGTGTAACATATTATAATAAAAAAATTATTAATAAAACGCTTTTTAAAAAGTTTCAAACATAATTTAGAAAGTTACTTTAAAAAAAGTTGACTTTGCCAAACAGTGTTCATTATGTATATTGTTGAATTATTTATGTGGATTCGTCCATATAAAAGTATTTTTCTTCCCTGTTGAGGCAGATGATAGAAAGATTCCATATCGAATGTACTGGGGTCCGACGTCCGTGAACGTGACAATCTTTGAACTTCTATTTTGGAACCACGTTAAATGATAAATATATGACTCTGTTATTTTTTTCCATTGTTGAAGCATATGATAAAAAAGATCATAACATGGCATTTTTCAAATCGCATGTATTATCAGCCCTAGGTTCAATATCAGCCCAAGAGCCGCATTAGATGTGTTACCGGTTTTGTACTAACAAGACTGACACGATGAGTGCAATTAGTGGTGCAGGATCTGCTTAGCACCTGAGATCATTCCCTGTTTTGGTTGGGTTCGTGTTACTGAGTCTTTAGTACTCTAAGTTGTGTTTTTATACTACTATTTGTCTGTTTGTCTTTTTTCTATTTAGTAATGGCGTTTTCAGTTTAATTTTTTTTATTAATGAGTGTGAATGACACTCTGCTTAGGTTGTGATTGTGTCATGTCGGACCTTTTCATAGTCTGCTATATGCGGTTTGTACTTTCGTCCTTTTTGCAGGCCATGTGGTGATAAAACATTGCTAAGATATACTTTATTTGCACTCTGACAATTATAAAGCATATCCTAATAGATACATATTGTAATGTATGTTTTGTTAGCCATCCTGACACCCTTTGATTCCTTGTCTCAATTTGGCTATATTTTGTGCTTGTTCGGCTACATAATTTTTTTTTTATAATCCTCCGTTTTTCAAATATCTACAATGCAGTAAATGAGTTTGTAATCTTAGGGCGAATCACTTGTGAAAATATAAAAGAACGTATTTAAAATACGAAGGTGGTACGATTGCCAATAAGAAAACTCTGCATTAGAGTATAAACGTCATGGATGGTAACAACGTTTCAATTTTAATGCAGACTTTGATCATTAAGTCTCATAGTATTTTGTTTATATCGCATCAACTTATTCCTACACCGAAATGCACGTGATCTTTATCAAATTATTATTGTTATGATACATATGTTATTTGTAAGACTAAGCTTGATTAGGTTGCATTTCTGTAAATATGGACAATGCTATTTCCCATAGGAACTGATTTTGCGGCTACAAGAAATAATGATATACTTGAATGCAAGTTGATCTGCACTACTATCGAATTCAAATGTCAAAACATGGGCCTTACGGGCATATTTTCAACATTTATATTCCCCGAAATTGTTAGAGTTTTATATGTATTCTAAAAATCACATACACCTACCTTCACTTTATATTTTTATACCGGTTACATTCACAAAATTGTGTCTCTCTATGATATGAAACATAGAAATCATATTTGAGAACCAGTACGTAAACAAATCGAAATATTTATCAATATCATATATTTCCCAAAAAGAGTCATTATTTGAGATACAGCTGTATTTACAAAGAGCAACCTACAAGGATGGTTGTTCAGATAATAAATTCTACTATATTGCCGATTGTATTTGAACATTTACATGTATCTTAGACTGGCAATGCTATTATATTATAACTTTTTTTCCCTTCACGTTTTTCCTTTTCCCCAATTTCTCTAATTTTCACAGATTTGACTGAAATGATGTCAAGGATCACCAAACTTCTCAAGCACATAATTATATGTATAAACGCATTTAATTAGAAATATTGAATACACGAATAATAGTTTCAGCTGTTATCAGATTTTTTTTTCAAACATGTGCTAGTCCTTAATGTAATGATTGGTCGAGTAAAACTTTTTTCAAAGACTTACGAAGCACTGTCAATTAATATCTATATTTGCGCTTATATTGAAAATATGAAATTAATACTTCAAGAACATTTTAAAACAAGATTATTTAAATATCACAATGAGAAAGAAACTGAGTTCTGATTTTTGAAATTTTGAATATATAGTTTAATACTAGTTTACAGTCTGTAGTTAGCAATTCAATGAGTATTTCATTATCAGAAAAAAACAGAAAGGTCTATGTTGTTACGTTGCAGAAGATCAACAAAGGCATTGTTTTTTTCACACAAATATAAAGGACATTTAACTAAAAATGTGTTTAGTCCTCAACGGATACATTGTCATTACAAACTTTACAAACCTATATGACAGGTAAGCACCAAAAATTCTTATTTCTACATGTAAGAGTATATTTCACTTGAGCAACACATATGGAGCAGGATCTGCATACCTCTCCAAAATAAATGATTGGTATTAATGGGCTACGTGTTGTTTCTATTTTCTATTTAGCTTTTTCTGTGAACTCTTGTTCGTCTTTTGATCGTTTTTTCTCCATGCCATGACGTTGTCAATTTATCTTTGGCTTACGAGTTTGAATATCTATTTAAATCTTCCGTCTCTATTCTATAAAAAATACATGTGCATTCTTTGATGTATTTTTTCTTGTAACAATAAACATGCTGTGCATAGTCTTTTAACAGTATCAAAATATTGCTTAATGAATTAACATGTATTGACGTTCATATGACAGATGACCATTTGTATTTATGTTTCATTATAACTATATTTTATTTATTAAATTCTAGGAAACCGCATCGATGAAATTGTAATTGAAACCCTTACGAATAGAGACAATTATAGTAGTGCATCTGTGCATGATAAATACATTTACTACACAAGCGTAACACCGTTTGGGCTGGTGCCTCCAATCTCAGAAAATGTAACCAGTTTTGAAATGAACGCTGGATGCCAAGGTGGTTGTATCTTACTCAATGATGTCGCCAACTTGGAAGGTAACAATTCATATGAGATTTGTTTTAATGCTTTTCATAATTTGATATACATTGCCAGAATGTCAGGCGATGATTCAGTGGTGTTAAAAACTGTTGATAAACCGGAGATACTAACCATTTGTGATGATTACACACAGGTTTGGGTTACATGGAAAGATGGGGTAATTGGATTTGGAACCGGAAGTATAGGTTTGAATGAGAAAATAACTACAACAGACTCCAAACCGTTCCGTGTTTACGGCGTTGGTGTCACGTCCTTCCTACTTGGTGTTTGGAAAGTTAATATTAAAGGTATAATTATCTCAGTATATTTATAACATCTTGTGTTTAAAATTTCAATAACAATTGAGCTCGTAAAATATATCAATCGTGTGTTCTCGTTACATAATACTAGCAGTAGCCTAAAGTTAAAAAAACATTTTCAAAAGCGAAAAAGTTGAGCATTCGAAACATAAAATATCTGTACAGTTGTGCCGAATATGGGTTTATATAGAAAAAAGTAAAATACCGAATACTTTGGAAAATAAAAAACGGGGCGACCCTAATCAAAAGCCGAAATCAAAAGCACAAATACATTAAACGAATGGATAACAACTGTCATCTTCCTAACTTGGTAAAGGCCTTATCTTATTTAGCAACTGGCGGTTTAGTTCTGGGTTTAAAGCTTATTCGACACTTTTTTGATGGACGCATACAATTTCATCATATTGACAACGATGTATGAACAAAACAAACAGCCTCAAATATGTCTAAAACAGGAGTACAATCGTCAAAATTGTATTGCGATCATTATAAAAACAAACAAATATGTAACAAAGAATCTATCTTTTATCCAATACAAAACTCTAGTACTATACAAAAAATCATGTGCTTTCTTATTATTGTGTAATATCTCTTAGCCAATACAACCTACTATTACTATCCTGTGTTTTCAAATAAGTATTATCTAACTTTTAGCAAATACATCACATGTGTTTTTTAATAATTGTTAACTATCTTTTAGCAATCCCAACCGGATATTACTGCGCGATGACTTACACATATTGCTACACAAAATTATTGTCAGTATCAACTCAAAAGATCAGAACATATTGTGCATCAGAATGTCAGAAATCTAACGACTGCGTTGAATTCAATTATCGATATGGAAGAAGTTTGAACTGTGAACTGATTGAGGGTGGAAATAAAATAGAAACTGAAGATGATTATGAATGGCATTACTATGCAAAATGCTTGCAAGACAAGACTGCTTGTCTTAAGTGCCGTTAAAATTTAAAACTCTCAAGTTAACATTGCATGCTTGAAGGATCATTTTTCAAATTAACGACCTTTGTGGAGGTTTTGTACGTGTGATATGTCTGTGTCAACATACAACATTACAAATAAAATTAATACAAATTTGATATAAAAGGAGAGTTATAAATTGTAGATCTTTTTTATGTTTGTTTGGGTTGTTATGTTTTCTTTGGAGGTATTTTTTGCTGTTTCTCCTCAATGTATGATTAAAATACTTTTTTGGTATCATCATAAACAAAATCAAAATGCGTTCTTGCATTAATACGGTCTCATATTTGTTTTGGTGTTTTAACGACACTTTTGAGCACTGCGTTTAGGCTATTTCGTGGCGGCCAGTTTGTATTGGTAGCGGAAGCCAGAGTTTCCGAGAAAAAAAACACCGACCTTCGATAGGAAAACTAACAATCCTAGTCAATTAAGATTGGAGCTGAGTGCATCCGCGCGAGCTGGGTTTACAGTACTAAATACTTAAACCACTCTGCCACCGAGGCCTCCGCAGTAATACGGGATCAGTGTGTATCTTTATGGAATTTACAATGACATTGCAGTTACGCCCTCTCATTTCATTAAGCTTTGGTCACAACTTACAAGATATCACGAACGGACGCCTAACGAATGAAAATAAAAATTGTCCGTTTACAAAATTGTTATCCATTGGGAGTCCATTGATGTACTGACCAAATAAAACGGACGCATAACAAATGCATAACGGATAAACATCGGATATGCAACGTACGAGAAACGGAAACGTTCCGGACAGAACGGAGTCGAACGTACATCCCACGGACGAGTACCGCATATAACGGACATCTAACGCAAGCGTACCGGATAAAACGGATGAATAAGATATACGTAAAAATTAAAGACGACTATAATAATACATGTAAATCGAATAAATATTGAAAATGTTTCAGTGTAACTGGTTTTGGTTTGTTCTTCAAAATGCTGTCAAACGGCAGTGTCTGGCCTGAATAAGAGCTGCTTGATAGTGAAGGCGTGCCCTTACCCAAAGATCGATTATGAATAATAAAAATTCATGAACCTTAAGAAATCTGGCATACCAATAATTAGCATTCCTGACGCGAATATCCGTTTCAGATCCGTTCAACATCTGTTTTGTCCGTTATACGTCCGGTAGAAGTCTGTTCCACATTCGTTCAACATCCGTTTTAATGTTGTGTTTCTGTTGTGGGGTGGTTCTCTTATATTTGATGCGTTTCCCTTGGTTTTAGTTTGTGGCTCGGATTTGTTTTTTTCTCTGTAGGTTTAACAATTTCGAACAACGGTATGCTACTGTTGCCTTTATTTATCATTTAAACGTCCGGTAGAAGTCCGTTGGTTTATTTGTTTACCAGATCTCCAATGGATGTATAACGGACAAGTAACGGATACAAAACGGAAACGAAACGGACGATTACCATACGAAACGGATTCCTACCGGACGTTCAACGGACACTTCATCCGTTGAACGTCCGTTCAAAGTTTTGAACATGCTAAAAATGTTTCACCGGACAGAACGGACGTCGACGGATAAAACGTACGCTAAACGGACATGAAACGGATATGAATGGATGTCTTACGGATAAGAACGGACGTCTAACGGACATGAACGGATTGAAAAAAAGTTGTCAGTTAGGCATCCGTTCGAGCTATCCGTAAAGGTGTGACCGAGGCTTTACATATGTTTTCTACATTGTGTAAATTATTGAAAGACTTCTATAAGTCGCCTCAGATAGTGTTGTATATATTTTCAGCTGTCCACAATTACACTATTTTTAATACATACTATGACAGAAATCAAAAAGCAATTCAGTGATACATGTAACTACTTTTGTGGACAGCTGAAAATATATACAACACTATCTGATATATTATAAAACTAGATTTTTTCTGTTAAAAAAGCAGAAAAAATCTAGTTTTATAACTATTATCATATCAAATCTTTCCGAGATAATTTCAAATTGTAATGACTTGAAAACCGTATGTTCGTAAAGGATAGCACACTTTATCGATCTCAATATATGCGATACAATTACAACATCAAGACTATCGTCTCTTGTGTGGCAAAAGAAAAAGAGGCGGCATAAAATGGAAAGAGAACGCGTATGCCATAGAGATTCGAAATAAATTATGACAGCAAACGAAAAAAATTTGAAAAATTAAAATGTCACTTGTTCTTGAATGATTGCCTATGAGACATCTCTCCACACGATACCACATAACACAAAAATGAACAGCTATAAGCCACCGTTCGACCGTCAACAATGAAAAAACTCCATACCGCATGGTCAGTTATAAAATAAAATAAAATATATAATGCAGCAACAAATGACAACTACTGAATTACAGACTCCCTACTTTGGAGAGGTACATACATACAGAACGTGTCGGGGTAAAAAATGTAAGCGGAATCCCAACCCTCCCTTGTCTGGGACAGTGGTGTTATTGTATAACTCAGTATAAATAAATAGGACATTACAAAATGTGGAGTCTCTAGATGTCTTTTTTTGCATTGTCGGTATGCTATCTCATCGACGTCTTCAAAAATGTCCTTCAATTAATTTAAAAGATGTAGAGTTTACTGAAACTTCTCTACAATAGTCTTAAAATAACTGAATATCTTTTCATAATAAATCCGTTTGAAGGGTATACTAGGATTAAGAATAATCAAAATCTTCAAGCCTTCATATCAAGAACAAAGAATATAAGGGCAATACATTATTATTGGTCATATAGAATTTTATGAATTTAATAATGATGACAAAATGTTTCATTGTGACTTTCGACTGTGTCTTTATTGTTACAGCGGTATTAGGTAAGATATTTTTCATTTATGAAATAATATATCAATATTTAGTTTTTTTACGTTTGCTTATACTGTTGGAAATTCTCATGATATATATACTGCTATGGTAAATAGTTTTCAAGGTCATACTGATATGTGTGACATACCGAATTAGATAATTTACCGGTTTTGTACTACCATACTAGCACGATGAGTGCAATTAGTGGTGAAGGATCTGCTTTGCACCTGATATCACCCCCTGCTTTGGTTGGGTTCGTGTTACTTAGTCTTTAGTTCTTTACGTTGTGTTTTGTGAACTTCTGTTTGTCTGTTTGTCTTTTTCTGTTTAGCAATGGCATTGTCAGTTTATTTTCGATTGACGAGTGTATATATCCCTGTGGTATACTTCGTCCCTTTTCATAGTATGTTTTAGATTTGTTTGTTATTCTACCTGTAATATCCATGACCTCAGTTTTGGGATTAGTTGTATGCAAGCCCGTTTTGTCTGGTTTGACTTGTCTAACATATTGTCGGACACTTTCATAGTCGACTATATGCAGTATGTACATTCTTTATTTCGTAGATCATATGGTGACCATACATTGGTAAGATAAACTTTATTTGTGCTCTGAAAACCTTATCACCACTCCTGATAGATAAGGATTATGTGTAAATTTGTAATGTTTGTTTTGATAGCCAACTTTATACCCTATGATTCCTTTACAAGATTTGGCTTTATTGTAAGTTTCTTCGGCTTCCTCGGCTCATCAAGAGTTTTGTTCAAATATCTAAAATGCAGCAAATGAGATGTATTCACCACTCTTGGGACAAGATTCAAAAGGTACATATTAAGAAACGAATGTGAAATGGTTGCAAATAAGATAACTATACACGTGAGAATAAAATAAATAGATGGTAAAAACGTTTAATCACCGCAAATTCGATCAAATAGTCTGCATTTTTTTCTTAACATCGCATCAATATATTCCTACAACCACATGTAAATGATCATTTTCGACATGTTATTTATATGAAAATATAGGTTATTTGTAAGACTAAGCTGGTATAGGTCCAATTCCTGTAGATATGGACAAAGTATTTTCCCATAGGAAATTCCTATGCGGCTAAAACTGTGCCTCTTTTACCTTGAAGTTTCTTAAAAACATATATCCTTGAATTCAAAGCTGATATACATTACTATTTAATTCAAAAGTGACACCATAAGGCTGTGCATATTTTCAACATTTAAATGCCCTTGATTTGTTTGAGTTTAAATTTGTAATGAAATTCTGTACTACTCCTCCCTTCTCTTTGTCCCTACTTCAGAATTTAATTTTCACTGCAACAGTATGTTTTATACTGGTAACATTCCCAAGTAAAGTATCTATGAGATGAATCATAGAGATCATATTTGGAAACCAGTACGTAAACAAAACGAAAAATTCCTATCAATAATATATATCTCCCAAAAAGAGGCATGATTTGAAAAACATCTGTTTTACAATGTGCAACCTCAACCTATCAATAATATATATCTCCCAAAAAGAGGCATGATTTGAAAAACATCTGTTTTACAATGTGCGACCTCTAAGGATGGTTGTCCAGATCATATATTCTACAATATTGCCGTATATATGTCAACATTTATAAGTATTTTAGACTGGCGATGCTGTTACATTATAACTTCATTCTTCTATTCACTTTTGTCCATTTCCAAATTTCTCTAATTTTCATAGATTTGACCTTAATGATGACAAGGATCACTAAACTCCTCATCTCCTGAAGTGCATAATTCTATGAATAAACGAATGTTAACCAAACATTGCATGCATGAATGCTAATTTCTACTGTAACTATATTTTTTATATATATTCAAACATGTGTAGGTATTTAATTTAATGATTGGTCGAGTCAAACTTGTCCTATTTACTTTGATACTACTGCATCAGATGAATAAAAGTGTTAACAATATAGATAATCAAGGTGTTAAATTATATTACAGGGTGATAACTCTGTAAACACCAGCAGCACGTTTCCATTAAGTTCTATTCTTAAGGAAATATTAAGCTTCTCAATGATAAAAATTATCGTTTCTGAAGCTGCTTTCCATCCATTTTTTCCGATAAAGTGTAAGGTTCAAGTATTTGAAAATTTTATATATTTGTACAAATGACAATGTAAATATTTTGTTTATTTCTTCTTTTTTTTCAATTATACGGGACAAATTGATTGGAGTCAAGGTGTTTGGTACCACATTATTTGATTACTTTCTTGGTAAAACGCAAAATTCATGGCACTACACCTTTGAAAGTATCTGCTATATGACCAGTAAGCAACGCAAAATTCGTGTCATTAAATGTGTCATATAACATGAGCAACATGACGTGTGCCACATATGGATTTGCATCCTTTTCCAAAATATGGCAGAATTCAAAATGCAATTTAGTGATAACTAATGTTAAAATAAAATAAAATCTAATTTATAATAATTATCATATCAAATCTTTTCGAGACAAAATTCGAAATGTAATGACAGAAGAACCGTCTGTTTGTAGGTATCAACGTTTTAAAAGATAGCATATCGTATGGATACCAAACTAAGGGATATGATAGCACCAGCAAGACTATAGTTGTTTTGCGTGACAAAAAAAAAAGAGGCGGCATAAAGTACGAAGAGAATCAAAACAAATACGACGAAAAGAATCACCCTTCTTTTTGCAATTGTTGATAATAATTCATAACAGCAACATGAAAGTATCAAAAAAAATAACAGTTTACTAAACACTCCACATAAAATAGAAGATGTGGTTTGATTGCCAATGAGACAACTCTCAAGAAGAGACCAAGTGACACAGACATTAACAGCTGAGAGTTACCGTACGGCCTTCAACAACAATGCACAGCCCATACCGCATATCACAGTTATAAAAGGGCCCGAAATCACAAATGAAAACTAACGGCCTTATTAATGTACAAACAAATGAACGAAAAACAAATATTCAACACAGCAACAAACGACAACCACTGAAATACAGGCTCCTGACAGGCACTTTCCTCGATCTTGATATCTATATCACTAACGGAAAGCTGAATACTAAAATTTATGATAAAAGAGATGATTTTTCATTTCCTATCGTTAATTATCCATTTTTAGATGAGATGGTGACGTTCCCTTGTCACCATCTTACGGTGTTTATATATCTCAACTTGTACGATTCGCTCGTGTATGTAACAATGTTTTAGATTTTAACGAGAGAAATGTATGTATTACTGAAAAATTATTACACCAGGGTTTCCGATATCACAAACTAGTCAAAACATTTACTAGATTTTTTATCATCGGTATAAGGACATCATTCGTAAATATAGCTCAACATGCAGACTTCTTATACGTTCAGGTATTTCACATTCAATTTTTTTATGGAAATATTCTTTATAAAGCACAAAGGTGTCAGTATTCACCTCAAAAACTAACAAAACCTTTGAATAGACTTATTAAGAAGGGATATAGTTACGATACTGTTGTCAGGTCATGAAAGATTGCATATTTGGCGTTAATATTGATTCACTTATAGGTTCTTTGCATCGGAACTAAACACAATTATTCAAAAACCAGTTGTTGGCATGACACGGGTTATGTTCTTCTCATATATGTTATGATGGTATGATACTAAATCCCTAACGGGAAGGATTGTGCCTGATGTTCATATGATGAAATCATAATCTTTCAGTCAGTTTAATTGAAGTCTGGAGCTGGCATGTCAGTTAACTGCTAGTAGTCTGTTGTTATTTATGTATTATTGTGTTTATTTAAAAACGAGTCCTTAACCAATCCAAATATCTCAATACTATTCCTAAGACACAATTATCTTTTAACAGCATAAATCCACAGAGATGTTGAAATAAGAACGAGTTCTTAATTTTTGTTATAATAAAACACCCATGCAACCACGCATCCCATATTGCAGATAGAACCCGACACAAATATCAATTTCGTGTTTCGGTAGTTAAGCTTGGGATGGTCATTTTAAGATGCAGTATTTGAATATAATCAAATATGAAAATTATTCCTGTTTATATTGATATATTTATATTTTAATTCTTCTTCAATATATCTAGTTGTTATGACAGATCTACCATCATCAGGGGTCCAACTGTCAATTTTATGTTACATTCTTTAACTTTGATCTACTAAGCATATCTTCCATTCTTTAATGTTTGCTATACGCAACTATTGGTGCTGTATTGAATATTTGTACACAGTCTTCGTCGAACTGTAATAAATGCCAGTGTTTCATTATACGTTTCTTTATTTTACGTATATATGGATTATATTTAGTTATTAAAACTAACGGAATACTTTGCTTCTCTTGTTTAAATAAAAACGAGTCCTTAACCAATCCAAATATTTCAATACTATTCCTAAGACACAATTATCTTTTAACAGCATAAATCCACAGAGATGTTGAAATAAGAACGAGTTCTTAAGTAATCCAAACATCTCAATATTATCACTAAGACAAAATCTTCTATTTTTGTAACAGTATATATAGCTACAGAGAATCAATGTAGGATCTCATTATCTCTTTAATAAATGCATATTAGTTTATTTCCATATATTTAAATTTTTAAAAATAGTCGGTCAATATTACTATTTGTTTCGTTTTGAACCAAACTATGTAGGCAGGTATCTATTTTATTATTCCTTCAATAGTTAAATCATACACGCATGTATACGCATAGATAATTGTAAGAGATAATTGATTTTATGATGTACTTTCACCTAGTGTTTCGGTTTAGGTTTTATATTTCCTAGGCATTATCCTCATCAGGTACCCTAGCCTTACAGCAACATAATAAAAATAAACGAAAATTCTGGGGCACGACACTCGGTGAATCATCTCTCTGTTTTCTTTATTAAATATTCGAAAGAAACCAACAGAAGTCAATTTAGGAATACGATATACCAGATAAAACCCAAATTCGTTGAAATCTCTCGTTATATTTCCAACGACTCCAGATTACCTTCGTTATACAAATGTGAACAAATTGTAAGACAAACTAATATATGATCATAATAAAAAACAACAAATAGTAAAGTTGAATTTTGGCAATTTTTTGTCATGGATTTATTAGGACAGTTCAACTATGTATCAACCGGCCAACGAATTTGCATTCATCGACAATTTCTCATTAATGTCCAAGATAAAAACATTGAAGGGCAACCATCATATGTTTTCTCCAAATGGCAACTGGGCTACCAGACGCCAACTGTGATAAATTCAGCCAAATGCTAGCAAACTCCGTTTGTGAGCATCGCCAAACAAAATTTATCAATCCATGACAAAAAATTCACACTTAAACAAATTCTGAAATTACATAGGTTTTTCAATTCAACCATATCAATTGAACGTAGTAGATCAACCATACTTACAACAGTTCAACGTAGTACATGTTTATGAACTATACTTTACCACAGTTCAACGTAGTATATCAAACATACTATACAACAGTTCAACGTAGTATATCAACCATACTATACAACAGTTCAACGTAGTATATCAACCATACTATACAACAGTTCAACTTAGTATATTAAACATACTATACAACAGTTCAACATAGTATATCAACCATAATATACAACAGTTCATCGTAGTATATCAACCAAACTATAGAACAGTTCAACGTAGTATATCAACCATACTATACAACAGTTCAACGTAGTATATCAACCATACTATAGAACAGTTCAACGTAGTATATCAACCATACTATACAACAGTTCAACGTAGTATATCAACAATACTATACAACAGTTCAAGGTAGTATATCAACCATACTATACAACAGTTCAACGTAGTATATCAACCATACTTTACAACAGTTCAACGTAGTATATCAACCATACTATACAACAGTTCAAGGTAGTATACCATCCATACTATACAACAGTTCAACGTAATATATCAACTATACTATACAACAGTTCAACGTAGTATATCAACCATACTATACAACAGTTCAAGGTAGTATATCAACCATACTATACAACAGTTCAACGTAGTATATCAACCATACTATACAACAGTTCAACGTAGTATAACAACCATACTATACAACAATACAAATATAAGCAACGTGTACAACTCAACATTTATTCACTTGACCGGAGTCCTATGTTAAAACCAATTTGAAACTGAACTCTTATAAAGGATTTCCCATTAATATGGTATAAAAGCGGACCATTATTTCCAGGTCTTATTTGCAAAAAAGTTATCAAACTACGTAAATGTAGAGGACAAATCTCATTTGTTTATTTTTATCAACAAACTTTTAAAGTAATGGATCTCCTTTTTTTATCAGTTCAGAAAAAGCTATAGTAATAAAAAGCTGACTTTACATGATTAATATATATATCTCGCCTATGTTCAACATGTGATGGAGTGGCAAGTTCACTCGCACGTAAAAATGCAGCAAATGCGAAGTTACATGCTGTTTGAAGCTTATAATTTTTATATTTCAAATTGCAACAATAGCCAAATTACCACAATGAAATTCATTTAAATGCATAAAAAGATGACTAAAACATAGGTATTATTTTTAAATAAGTGATGTCAACTAATAAAACTTTGTCCCAAGTATATGGCTATTTTGAAAATGATCATGACCCATTTAAATAAACTGCACAACCCAAGAAAAAACCACCTGCACTGTCAGCATACAAATGTAAATCAGCATTAGAAAAGAGTTCATTTACATTATATGTAAATTATCTTTTGTTAAAACTTCCATTTGGGTTTTGTCTATTAGCAGAGTTGTTTAGGAAAGGTGCAATGTCATTCCTATTATACCTAGATGGATCAGTATCAATTTCATTGTCCATAAAGCGACGACATCTTAAGGAAGAGTAATCTAAACCACACTTGAGACATGCATGTCTGTATTGGCAATTGCGTTTATTGCAAAAACCTTTAAAATCAAAATCGTAGCATTAATTACTAACATCAGCGTGTTGTTTTGGAATACTGGCAGTTAAAATACGTAACCACAAAAAGCCATCTATTGATGACCATTTATTTGTATGATCCCTTGATACCCTTAAACGGAATTGTTGGTCATAAGAATAGCATTTTTCAAAAGAATGATCAGCTGCTGCACCCCTTATTATGGACATATACTAAAAAAGTTCACTTGCCTTTCCAGGATACCTTTCGATAAGGACCTGGGCATAGGCAATAAATGAATCAGTCCAATCTTTAACAGAACTAACAGTATGGGTTTTTTTAACTTTGTTTTGAATAACTAGCATACCCTCATTGATGCCAATTGTGTTTTCATTATTTGTTTGGCTGTTAAAATTCTTACGGTGCATAAGAGACAAATCAATGTATTTAAAATTCCAAATTTTGTCCTTAAGTTTTTGGCTTATAAATATGTCAACTTCATTAAAGCCAGGTAACATTAGAGGTTCATCATAAACTTCATTTACATCACCTCATGCAGCTAATTGCAGCTCATTCACTCGAATGTCAACAGGTCGCATGGCAACTAATTCGGGTTCATCAACCCGCAGTCTTCTTTCTATATATGCTTCTACATCAGCTGGCGGACGCCTTCCCACATTTCTCACAACTGGTTGTGGCTGTTGTACTTCCCTTGGAGCCCTCCTAACCCGAATCTCCGGACCTCTAACCTGGTCCTGTCGGCGACGTCTACCTCTACCTCTTGGCATTGTTATAACTATTATAATCATAAATACAGATTAGATACATACATCAAGTCTTTAAAGTCCAGATCATATTGAAACATGTATGAATTTAACATAAGATAAATTACTCAAATTTAAATAAATAAATTGAAATACCAAAATGACATTATGTTTACACTGCGTAGTCTTAACTAAACTTTTGATACATTTTTATGCATCAAAACAAATGAAGTTGATTATAAAAACATAACTCAAAACAGCTACGATGTGTGCTTTCTTAACAAAATAAACATCGTTTTAAAAACGTTTGATAGCTTCTATTACCAAGCTTAACTTAATTAAACTATGTTTCCGCAAATTAAACACACATGTATAAATCATGTAACGTTTAATCAAATTAAACGTTTCCGGTCATGTTAATGATAACACGGCATACACAACAGACATTGTAATTACCTGTTCAAAGTGTATCGCTAATACATTTAAAACAAAATATATCACCTGTAGTAAAGCATTTAATTTTAATGCTAGTCAATGAAATATAAGTGTGCACAATATAACATAACTCACTGGTATTAAAGAGATAATAGTAACTGCAATTACGATTATCCCAATATGGCGACGGTAGATATAGGTAAAATCTTTACACTCATTTTTCTTAAATGTAGCATGCTTTTGTCAATAGTTACTCAGCTGCAAGGTTTATCTATACCAGTACATCATATTTGAATCGTAAAGGTGCACTGGATTAGTCTAAGCGCTTTGAAAATTGCCGTCGAAAAATTCGGGATGATAATCGTAACTCGGAAAAAAAGATAATCGTAATTATGGTATTTAAAAATGGAAAGATAATCGTAACTGGAAAGTGTTTTATTGATATTGACACTTAAAACATATATCTAATAGCATATAATGAAGTTATGTCGATGAATTATTTACGAAACGTTCCAACATCTTATGACATTTCTTTTTATGCATATATTATTAACAGTTCTTAGGAAAACAGCTACATATGTGTATTAATTTATGTTTTTTGATTGAGTTAAGTCTGCCAATTGATATTTTAACGTGTGTTTTTCTATGTTGTGATGTTATGCTATTGTTTTTTACACTAGTAATTTTGGGGCCCTTTATAGCTTGTTGTTCGGTGTGAGCCAAGGCTCCGTGTTGAAGGCCGTACATTGACCTATAATGGTTTACCTTTTTATAAATTGTTATTTGGATAGAGAGTTGCATGTCTCATTGGCACTCACACCACATCTTCCTATATTTACATACTAGTATATCATAAAATTTAGTTTTTTTAATAAATAATGCCGTTAGTTTTCTCGTCTAAAGTGTTTTACATTGTCATTTCGGAGCCTTTTATAGCTGTCTATGCCGTATGGTCTTTGCTCATTGTTGAAGGCCGTACGGTGACCTATTTTTGTTAATATCTGAGTCATGTTGGTCTCTTGTGGAAAGTTGTCTCGTTGTTAATCATACCATATTTTTTTGGCATTTTAGCTACTTCATGACTGTCACTGAAATTTCGATATCTCAGAAAATAACTATAAACAACACAAATTTAATTTTGAATTATAACAATATGACATCCTTTAAACAGTTAATGCTATATAAGAATAGAGAAAGGTTGGGATTTTTTGTGTATTATGAAATTAAGTAACGTGGAGTTCTTTGACAAACACGGATTTGTGTTCTCTTATAGTTTGGCCAAAAGCCCGAAAATGAAGAATTGAAGTTGATGTGGCTTTAAATTGTCTTACAAGGAATACTTATTCAAAGAATGACTGCAAAGTGGAGAATAAAATAACGCATATTCCGCAATATTAGAAACAAACTAATTCAAAAATTCATAAATACTCGGTATATGAAAAGTATGATGCATACATATGCATGGAAGATATGGTAGAGACAAATATTGAAGGTACTAAACAAGGAACATTTTTGTATTTGCATACTTGCCATACAATAAGTTATTTTCTATTAAATGAAAACAAAAATTAGCCTAACCTAATTACTTTTGACAGCCATCGGATTAAGTTGTAAAATAGTAAATCTATAATCTCTTTGGATATTTGAAATAAGAAACATTATATTTAAGAATAAGGAAACATTTAAAACAAGAAATATTCAACAATGTCAACTTAAAACTAAAACGAGAAATAATCAATTTAAAACGAAAGTTCATATAAATATTCAAAACGAGAGTTCATATAACTATTCAAAACGAGAGTTCATATACATATTCAATTCAAAACGAGAGTTCCTATAAAGCACTTTGAAAATTATAGTAAAAGTTCCCAATGTCACTTTTCTTCCGGTTATATTCTCCACTGCTTCCCCGAAGTGCTCGTCCCGAGCAAAAATTGCTACATTTCGTATTTGGGTTTGTAATGTTATTTCATCTATGGGTAATTCGTCTTTGGGTAATTCGTCTACGGGTAATTCATCTTTCTGGTTGCTGAAAGTGTGTACATACTGAAAACATCACGAACATAGACAATGCACATATGTTGGACCTTTTCATTAATATATAAAGGGGGTTATGAGGAGGGGGGACATACAAATATTTAAATACTCTGAGGAGAGGGACTATCATAAATACACTAAAATATTCTGAAGATGGGGACTACTGACATGAATTTACTAATATTCTGATGAGGGGGGACTACTGACATAAATACAACAATACTCTGAGGAGGGGGACTACCGTGACATAAGTACATGTATCATGACTAACTCTGAGGAGGGGGACTACTGACATAAGTATACTGTACTCTGGGGAGGGGGACTACTGACATAAGAATACTAACTCTGAGGAGGGGGACTACTGACAATAATATACTATGAAACGTCTATTTCAACTTCACAACTCAAAAGAGCATGGCTCTATTATATGTACATGTATAGATATATAAAACAACGAAGGGGATGCTTTTATCATAATCATAAAAGTAGGACTAAATATTCAAGTTTGATTGAAAAAAGGGGGGCAATAATGATCATTGGCCCGTTTATGATTCTAACAAAAAAATACACTATACTGAAAGGGTTTCGGAAATAATATCAAGAAGTTGAACCGATTATCAGATTATCAGTGGCTATTTGTACCTTGTAAGCAGGTTTTGATCAAACATAATAATAAATTTTCTGACATGTAGTATACAGGTCGTCACTCCTGTACACCCAACGGAAACAAGACCACAAGACAGATGACGAGTCCATCTTGCATTCTTGTTTCGCATTAAAATTGTATTATAAAATGATTTTGTTACACCACCGATAATCTATGTATATACAAGCTTACACGTATAAAGTCACCTACTTATAGCATGTTGTATTAAGTGATACAATAACGACAACTAAAACAATAATTGTGGTTATTTCAGTATACTATAGTCAGTGATCCTTGTTCAAAGCTACAACCTTCACTTGTGTAAAACACTAGGTTCTATGATACAACACGGATACACTGACTTTAGCTCGATCTATTTCTTATTTTCCAAATGTCAGTGACAAATATCTCAGAAAAAAAGTGAATATTCATAGTAGAATAATGAAGTTTTCTTACTGTTATTCGCAAATATTTCAGACATATTTAGAACAACGTTGATGTTAACTAATCTTAAAAGTTTTCTTAATAAGATAGATTCCAAATGTGAAAATGAAAACCAAAAATAGAACCTATTCTTACATTTATTTTACAATCGGCTTTTGAACAGCCTGTATTTGCAAAACAATTTACAATATTCGGATTGGGGAACTATTTCTAGAATTTATAAACCTGTCTTTGGTTGAATTATGGAACTTGTGGAACTTAGCACTACTATGATAAAAATTGAATTTTCTTTTCTGAAGTATTTTATTTAAGGGGCGTTTCTGCTGCCTATTGATATGATTAAGTATATTAAATTAATAGGGGTAACGTAAAAATGTGCATTCTCAAAGTGTTCGTAACTATGACAGTATATACCACACTTACCATCACTTCTGGGTTGGGTTTGTGGTATAGGTTTTTCTTGATAGCACTGTTGATTTTGACTGGTTCTGGCTTTGATCCTATCTGAATGGTCATGTCTGCAAGCAAAGCACATGGAGCAACATACTCTGGTCTAAGTCCACGATATGTAAACCGCTCCACCATTACCATGTTCCAGCTAGTAAGCACAGTCTGTATTTTCTGTTTCGAACGCATTGAAATGTTCAAACTTCGTAACTCCATTTTTAACTTTTTGTATACTGGGACTAGTTCATAAGTAAAACACTCGCTTGGCTGCAAAGGTTACGGTAATCGAGGGATCCTTCCCAATTATAACCCCGTGAATTCCGGCATCAGTCCGTGAACTTCGGCACGGGTTACATTAAAGTCTGTAGGTCTATAATCGACACTTTGGCTGCTTTAAACGCAAGACCGTATAAAATACATACAAATTTATTCACAAGTTTACAGCTTGAGAGCTAGGGGAAGACTTCCCCAGCAACAGTTTACAAAACATAAATTAATTCAAAGATAAGGGTATTATAACATTATAAAAAGGTTCTCCTAAAATATAAATGTCATTGTCTAATGTTATGTAATAATAATAGGATTATTGTCCTCCGGCTCAACTTATCAAAATAGCGATAATTGCTTCTTTTGAAGTTGAGTGTAAGTTTCGCACTTTTGACAGCCATCGGATTAAGTTGTAAAATAGTAAATCTATAATCTATTTGGATATTTGAAATAAGAAACATTATATTTAAGAATAAGGAAACATTTAAAACAAGAAATATTCAACAATGTCAATTTAAAACTAAAACGAGAAATAATCAATTTAAAACGAAAGTTCATATAAATATTCAAAACGAGAGTTCATATAACTATTCAAAACGAGAGTTCATATACATATTCAATTCAAAACGAGAGTTCCTATAAAGCACTTTGAAAATTATAGTAAAAGTTCCCAATGTCACTTTTCTTCCGGTTATATATTTTTCTGAAGCACAAAATATTTGTTGTAAAATCTATAAAAATCTTTGTAATTAAACAAGTTCCGACTGTGATGATGTACATGTTATGCCTTCTGATGTAATTTATCAATATACATATTTGTGTGTGCTTTTTTTCAGTCCGTCAAGTGCTTCGTATTAAGACTATAGGTAAGGCTAAAAAAACCAAAAAACTAAAGTAACTATAAACAAAAGTAACAATAAACAAAAGTAACAATAAACAATAGTAACAATAAACTGTAACTATTTTAGATCCTTTACCATACACACTGTTTAAAGAAACGTCCTAAAATACATGGGTATTTGATCAAAACATTTGAAGTAAATTTTTAAAATCATATATTATATCAGTATAAAATAGAAAAAAGGGAATCAAAGGGGAAAAAATGGACGGCTGTATTTATTGAATTATAAGGAAAAGGGAAATATGAACACTCATATCTACCGATAAAGGTATCAACTGTTAAATCCGATAATGCAGTTATAAAGTTATTGACGGAAACTTTTGTTCATTTCGCGCAGAATTTTAATATAAACGTGATATTGGAGGCAAAACATATATATGACATATGAAAATGTGGTATACGTGACTTTCATTTTGAGCAATGAATTGAAAAGATTGCACTTTTGGGATATGGGATATAGCTAATCCCCCCTCCCTCCCCCCTAAAAAAAACAAACAAAAACGGACTTAAACGCGCACACAACATTGAAACTTTGAAAAAAATCAAAATATCTACTTACCACAATAGCTGTCTCGACAGCTGCTTCATTTTCCGTATCTTTAACAGGTACATGTATATATCAAAAGGTTCACCAGCTAATAGAAATTTATTATAGGATATGCATGTCACTTGATGATCGCTGTATAACATCTCTTATATTATGTGATACCTCGAAAGCTTTTGATAGGGTATGGCATAGTGGCCTCTTAATAAAACTAAAAGCGTATGGTATTGATGGAAATCTGTATAAATGGTTTGAAAGTTATATTTCAAATAGAAAACAAAGCGTTTTCGTTTCAAATGCATATTCGCCTTTTGATAATACTAATGCAGGAGTTCCGCAAGGCTCTGTATTAGGTCCCCTACTATTTCTTATTTATGTAAATGACATAGCTGATAATTTGACAAGTCTAACTCGATTGTTTGCTGATGATACATCTCTTTCTTATTCCAGCAATAACCCTTACACTATAGAGGATGTCTTAAACAGCGATTTAGAACAAATTTCAGTATGGTCTAAAGATTGGCTAATTAACTTTAACCCTAATAAGACAAAGGCTATGATATTCTCCTGCCATACTTCCCCAGATGATATTGAAATAGAATTTCAAAACCAATTAGTAGAATTTGTCTCCTGTCATAAACACTGAGGGATTACTTTTGATTCCAATGATAAATTCCATACACATATAGAAAATATTTTAAAGTGTGCAAGCACGAGATTAAATGTTCTTGAAAAATTGAAATATGTATTGAATAGAAATTATCTTGCTCGTATATATTTAACTTTTATAAGACCCGTTATGGAATATGCATGTGAGTTATGGGATGGTTGTACTCAACAAAAGCCGACAATTTAGAACATGTTCAGTTAGAAGCAGGGAGGTTAGTAACTGGGTTGCCCGTGTTTGCTAGTCGGGAAGCTATATATTTTGAAACTGGCTGGCAATTGCTTGTGAACAGAAGAAAATCCAGAATGCTCAATATGTTCTATTCTATACATAATGAGACTGCCCCTGATTATCTCTGTGATTTAATGCCCCCGCTTGTTGGTCAAGTATCTAACTACGATTTGCGAAACAGTAATAATTATGTAGTACCCGGTTATAGACTAGACATAACTAGAAAATCCTTTTTCCCATCCACTACTTTTGAATGGAATAGCTTTCCCCCCGACATACGTACGTCCAAATCATAAATATTTTTAAACGAAAGATGAAGTCCAAATTGATACAGCCACCTTCCTATTTTAGTTGTGGGGATAGAAAATTAATATCATTCATACACGTTTGAGAAATATGTGCAGTTCTTTAAATTCAGATTTACATCGTGTTAATATTAAACCCAGTCCCGCATGCAGCTGTGGCCACCCTGTTGAGGATAGTATACACTATTTTTTACAGTGCGCTCTTCACAACGAAGCCAGAGAAATACTGTTTTCAAAATTAGAAAGTTACGCTATATCCATTGAGCTTCTTTTAGCTGGTGACGGTGACCTTTCTTTTCAGCAAAACAAAGACATTTTGAGTCCGTACAATCTATATCAGAATAACACAAAGATTTAAAGCAGTCAATTAACATTCTAAATTTCTACTTTACAACCTTTCACTTCAGTCTAGTTGTTTCATTATTATTCCTTATTATATTGTATTTTTTTTTCTTTTTTCTTTTTATTTCTAATTTTTGTTTGAAGTATGTATTACATGCATTACTACTATGTTGTGGTTTTTTTTCCGCCATTATCTAATGTACTTTGTGTTTATATTTATATTGGGAGAGGACGTCTCTAATGTTGTTATAACTTGTGTCCAATCCCTTTTGCTACTTTTGCAAGTAAAATATGTTTAAACTAAAAGGTTATGCATATTGTTGTCAGTTATAAATAGATATACAAGTTGAAATGATAGGACTTTTTTTTACTGGGAACTCACTTTAGTCCCATGACTGTATATATATATATATATATATATATATAGGTAAATTTGTCCTAGATATTAACCTGTAAGTTTCTTCATTTATTTTTATATGCGTTTATGTTATCGTTAAACTTGACATTTGCATTTTTAACACACAAAATACCATTGAAATACTGAAAGACACATTTATTATGTTTCAGTTACTATTATCCGATAAAGAAAATTACGATTATCAAAGAAGAAAAATACCATAGAGTTACGATTATCATACCGAATTTTTCAACGGCAATTTTCAAAGCGCTCAGACGATTCCAGTGCACCGTTACGATTCAAATATGATGTAATGGTATAGATAAACCTTGCAGCTGAGTAACTATTGACAAAAGCATGCTACATTTAAGAATAATGAGTGTAAAGATTTTACCTATATCTACCGTCGCCATATTGGGATAATCGTAATTGCAGTTACTATTATCTCTTTAATACCAGTGATAACTAATATTATTAGAATATAGTTTGTTCCGTGTAATATGCTATTTAAGTGAGAGAAAAATTGAAATAATGAATTGAACTATTTGCAAGAAATAACTTTCATTTAAAATCAAATAATTTCTTTTGCAAATTACAGAAATAAAAATAATCCGGAAAATACAATTGCAGTAACTAATCTAACTATCAATTAAACATTATGTACTTATCTTATGTCCGAATCTATCCGTCCGTTTTGTGTTCCTTCAGAGTTCAAATCACGCAATGAACAAATCACGAAAAGCATGCAATTTTATACCAAATGAAAGCGGGAAAACCGCTTATGAAAAATGTAGGTTAACAAAAGACGCTTTAGTCCGTCAAAATTAGAGAAAGGTTAACTCTAGTTTAGCAGACGATACTCTCAATTTATTAAATTGATTTAATGCTGAATGATTAAATCTTATTAAATTAACTTGCGAATATTGTAATATAGCTTAATCTCCTATATTCTATTTTAGTTTAGAAGATGTTAAATATTCTTTTAAGTTTTTGTGTTTCTGGTATGCAATAATGGGTGGTTTTTGAAAAAGTTGATTTGCTGTGCCATCATTCGAAATTAAGTGCCAGTGTTTTCTTAAAGTTTTACCCAGTTTTAAACATTGTATGCACGAAGCCTCCGCTTCACCCACGTAGCTCCTACTTTCGTATTGCCTTGCTTTGCGCTTGGTGATCTCCGAATAATCTTAATATAACCCCTGAGATAAAAATTAAAATTAATATCTATCAAATATGCTATATAACTGCATCATTTAACTTAGTGACAGGGCTAAATTGCACTTGAAGCACCTAAGTAGCCTTTGTAATTAAACAAGAAAATACTGGGGTTCCCAAAATATGGTGAATCAGCTCTCTGTTTCTTGTCTGTCATTCACTTAGATAATATTTAAGTACAAATGACCACATAGCTTGACATAAACGACAAATTTATAGCTGTTCAGATAACAGTTTGTTTTAATAAAAACTGTCTAAAACAATAAAATGTTTCCAAGAAAGTTCAGTAAAAATATAAATTTAGGTCAGTATATGATAACAATATACATTATTCAAACAACATTACCAGCATAACTAAATAATCCAACTAACTCAGTAATGGACAAGAGAAAACTATCGTTAAAGAAAATCGACAATAAAGAGACTAATACAACACAGGAAAATACGGAGTCGGATACTGAAATCGTTACTGAAATTATGGAGATGAGCCAAAAGATGAAGGTGGAGACAAATGAACCTGAACATACTTTCAAAATTATCCCAATCGATTTCAATTTTGAAAGAATTTAAGGCGACCAAATTAAAGGAGAAGAAGTGATCAGTGAATACTCTGGGAAAATCGAAAAAATCTTGGAAAAGAGGAACTATATAGCCAACCTGTTAAGGGATCTCAGAAAATACAAAGGAGATAACCTACCCATATATGTCAGAATAACTACCGCAACGTTTGCGCCTAAATTTGGATCTGAAGAAGCCTCTTCATTCTTCAAAGAAAAGATGACTACATTCACGAAAACCATGCGCCAGGCATTTCGCACATAAATGATCGAATCAACAAAAGAACTTTTTGATAACTTTACCGCTGAAATGCAGAAACTATGGAGCGAAGCTACAGAAAAAATCGATATCAAAAGACCAGGAGGACATACCACTCTAAGAAAATTTAATGAAAGAATTCAAAGACTTCAAGAAAAGTGGGCAGAAAAATATAGAAACAATGGTATGGATAATCATAATGAGAATAAAGAAATTGACAAATTGAAAAAGGAAGTTAAAGAATTAAAGGAATCTAACTCAAGTCGTCGCTCTTCAAAGGAAACTAACACTATAGGAGATATAAAACGCGAATTGGATGAACTTAAAGAGAGGATTGAGGACAAAGGAAACCGGTATGAAAGGAAGGAGTTTAGAGGTGGTCGTGGGGGACGCCGAGGACGTCGTTATGACTTCTAAGAACTCAGTGAATTAATAGTGAGAGGAATTATAATTTACTTATTGTGAATAACTAGATACTAGTGACTGTGAATGCAGGTTTGGCTTATTGACTTAATTTGCAGAATGTTATTATATTTTTAATATCCTCAATAATTATAAATGTTGATATAGAGCTAACATCTTACTTATTTATTGAATTTGACATGTTTCAAACTTAATGCCCGACAATCTAGTTTCATGTGTATAATGTCTTACCAGGAATATGCCGTATTGCCAACAAACATAGGATTAGGTTTTGTTGCTTACTGTAATGAAAGTAAAATATCTATTGCAAATACTGTATAGCTGAAAAATCTATAGAATTAATTATTGGCATTGATTTATTGATATTTTTCTCAAATCAATTCATAAGTTTTTACACAAATAATACGTATATATCAATCATCTATTCTTACAACTACAGGGGCGGTTCTAACTGATATACGTGGGAATCCAATGTGACTCCGAACATTAAACACCAATCAGATTACAGAATGTGTGCGAATGACTGTTTCGGTGGTATTCCGTTTCTTAAAAATATTTCATTCAGAATACTTTTTAACTTCTTAGGAAGAAAGATAAGAAGTTAGCAATATCTTTTAACTTTACTTTCCGCTATATAAATGATGTTCTTTCACTAAACAATTCAAAATTTGGTGACTATGTGGAACGCATCTATCCAATCGAACTAGAGATAAAGGATACTACAGATACAGTTAAGTCGGTTTCATATCTTGACTTACATCTAGAAATTGACAATGAGGGTCGGCTGAAAACAAAACTTTACGACAAAAGAGATGATTTCAGCTTTCCAATTGTGAACGTTCCATTTCTAAGTAGCAACATTCCAGCAGCACCTGCATACGGGGTATATATCTCCCAATTGATACGATTTTCCCGTGCTTACATTTCCTATCATGATTTTCTTGATAGAGGTTTGCTGCTCACAAGGATAAGTTTGAGAATGGAAATGGGGAATGTGCCAAAGAGACAACAACCCGACCATAGAAAAAAACAACAGCAGAAGGTCACCAACAGGTCTTCAATGTAGCGAGAAATTCCCGCACCCGGAGGTGTCTTAAACCAAGAGTTCCAAATGGTGACGTTGAAATCATCCCTTCGTAAATTTTACGGACGCCATCACGAGTTGGTTGACCGTTATGGAATAACCGTTTCACAAATGATATCGGATATGTTCCTTACGTCGTAACTACAATCCCCTTCCCTTTCATGAATGTGACCTACCGAATTAGACCATTTACCGGATTTGTTATCACATAAGCAACACGACGGGTGCCGCATGTGAAGCAGGATCTGCTTACCCTTCCGGAGCACCTGAGATCACCCCCAGTTTTTGTTTTTTTTAGTGGGGTTCGTGTTGTTTATTCTTTGGTTTTCTATGTTGTGTCATGTGTGCTGTTGTTTGTTTGTCTTTTTCATTTTTAGCCATGGCGTTGTCAGTTTGTTTTAGATTTATGAGTTTGACTGTCTCTTTGGTATCTTTCGTCCCTCTTTTACATTAAACCGAGAAATTACAATATGTCAATGCAACCAATTTAAAATTTTATGAAAAGAAAACAGTAAAACTAGAATACTTTTTAGATGCCTTTTTTAAATTCTTACAATAAAAACAATAGTTTTATAGATACAGTTACCTTCATATTTCATCTTTTTCAAGCTACTTTATTATTTAGACAAACTATCAATTATTTCTTACCACAACAGATATGGCGTTTCTTTTTTTTATATCGGA
Source organism: Mytilus edulis (assembly GCA_019925275.1). NCBI lineage: Eukaryota > Metazoa > Mollusca > Bivalvia > Mytilida > Mytilidae > Mytilus > Mytilus edulis. Next base: position 59,226,957 of record CM034354.1, on the reverse strand, counting down.
TTTCCAAAAAAATTAAATATATCTTACATATCAAACAAGATTTGGTATTATTTTTTAAGAGACTAAATTTGTTAAGTCTGCTATCATCGATAAGGTAAATGTGATATTTCTTCAATACATATATATATATATATAAAAAAACTGGAATTCATGGTTCAAAAGAAAAAGGAAAAAATGTATTTATAAAAAATTACAAGGTCATAGAGTTATGTCGAAAACAAATTTCAAGTAATGTAACTTAATTTTCGTTGACCTCACATAGAACATTAGAATGGTGTACATACATGTGCTGGTGATATGTTGTTGTTGTACTAACTATCATAAAGGCGTTTTAGGTAAGACACTATCAGTCATCTAAGTATCTTATTATTCTTTTGATATTATAACTACTACAAACTTTTACAAACAAAGCAGTTAAAGATACTTGACGGACATTCTTACTAATAAGTCAAAAATAAAATGACAACGCCATAGCAAAAAAAGGGAAACTGGACAAAAGGACAAAACTGTACAAAAAACAAACCATAGAACACTACAATTGAGTAACACAGACCCTAATGCATATTCATTAATACCACGTGAAGTTTGAGGAGACATTCACAAAATAACTCAATATGAAATTATTCTTTTCCAGAACACACGAGTTCACCTTCGATGTTGACAGTGGTAGTTCTAAATGTCATCTATGTATTTTCAACTTTCAAGGGTTTTTCTGGCGTTGTGTAGACAGAAGCTCCGATTGTAATAATACATAGTAAACTCAGAACTAAGACCATGAAGCACCCCTGACGTGGACATTTGAAAACACAAAAAACAATCTTTTTTCAAACGTGTCATCAGATGAAAGACATAATCTTTCATTCAATTTAATTTACGTCTCGAGTTGGCATATCAGTTAGGAGATATATATAACTGTATCGTATTTTAAGCTCTGACGGCATCAATTGGGGATTTGAGGGTCGCAAATTACGTTTACTGGCGACTCGTTAGCGGAGACAGTAAACGGGTATTTACGACCATCCAATCCCCAATTGATGCCATCGGAGCTTAAAATACAATACAGTTATCTCCATTCTAATGAAACTGACAGAAAACAACGTTAAAACATGTATTTAAAATCTGTCATATGCCGTCTGCGCTTGCGCGTACGTCCCATAGCATCAATTATCAATTGATGCCATGTAAATAAGTGACGTTATCCAATCAAAATGAACGTTACAAACGTTGTGGCATAAGAATAATTGTTTGTAGTACTTTGTTAGTTTTGTGTATACTGGTCATCAGATGGAAGACATAATCTTTCATTCAATTTAATTGACGTCTGGAGCTGGCATGTCAGTAATTGTTTGTAGTACTTTGTTAATTTTAGTGCATACTGGTCAGTTTGCTAAGTTTCTTCTGTTGTGAGAGGGTTAGCGCTATAAAACCAGGTTAAATCCACCATTTTCTACATTTGAAAATCCCTGTTCCAAGTCAGGAATATGACAGTTCTGGTATATTCGTTTTTGATGTGTTTTGATATTTGATTTTGCCATGTGATTATCGAATTTCTGTATTGATTTTCCTCTAAATTCAGTATTTTTGTGATTTTACTTTTTTCTGTTACCTATGCCCAAAGGGTGAGTGGGGAATATAAATGTGGTCACGATTGCTCTTCCTACGACCGGTAGTAGAACCATCGCCAAAATAGGGCGTACGTTTGGCTGTACAAGATGTATTAAGTTCGAGCCCCGTCTGGTCAGAATGGTGACGTTAAATACTATATCACGTATAGAAAGTGTACCACGCTCTTTGTATGTTAAGAACCATTGTTTTTTCTTTCTTAATTGTGGTTCATTCTTGTGTTTTGGAGTTCCATATTCGATGAAATAGTACACAGATTAGTCAAGCTGAAGCTGCCATTTTGGTGAGGGATTTTTTCGCTGTGTTTAAAGCCATTGGTAGCCTTGGGCTACGTTCTGTCTTTTGGTCGGTTTGTTTACTCTTTTACGTGATCCCCACTTTGCATTGTATGTAACATGTATTTTTGTGTTATATGATTTTGCCATCCTTATGATGTGAACTAATATGCAACACTTGACTTATTAAAAACGACACATTTCCTAGTAAACTATATATTTAGTATTGATAAACCTTCTTTTTTATTTAAATTAGGGGTCAATGTATCACAGAAACAAATTTGCCGATCAATTGATTATGATTTAATTATCTAAAATGTTATCATGGTTATTGAAGCTTTCAATTTGTATCTGTAGATTCATAGTTAAACCCCAGATTGCAACACATTTTCAATTGACGAAGTGTAAAATTTTACATTTTTCGATTAACAATATAAATCCATGTTATTTTAGGTGATCGTATAAATGAAGTATACATTGAAACGTTTTTAAATGATACAATAAACGTTGATATAAAAGACACGTACAAAGGCTACACAAACCTTACACCTTTTGGATTAGTTCCGCCAGTTTCAGAAAAAATAATCATCTTGGAATTTGCTTGCTTTGGTGGTTGTATATTGCTTACTCAGAATGCGGATCTAACCGGAACCGAATTATATGAAGTTTGTTTCGCATTTTACGGTGATTTGATTATAATGTGGAAGATATCAGACGGGGAATCAGTTGAACTTGCCAGAAAAGCTGTTCCGAACCTTCTATCTTGTTCTGAAATGACTGTAGTCTGGGTAACATGGGATAGCGGTGTGATAACGTTTGGTACCGGAAATCCAGAAAGCAATGGAGTTCTATCAGCAATAGATGACAGACCCTTTAATATTCACGGTGTTGGCGTTACTTCTATAACCCTTGGTGTATGGAAATTCATTATCAAAGGTAATAATATAAGTATATGAATAAACTTTAATTAAAATAATGAATTGAAAATAAAATTTCTCATAAATGTTTCTATTTGAAAATCGGCTTGGTTTTACGTAGTTTTTGCAAATATTTTTTTAACACGTCTATGATTCAGCAATATTAGGACTTTTACATCAGACAACTATTATTATTTCTACACTGAATGTTTAACAAATGCCATTTATCGTCCCCTTCCGACGGACTATCATTGTTTTTCATGACCATACTCGCAAATAGTGCCAAGGGAGAGCCGCAAATTCAGTTCACGAATTATTCTCCCCAGGAACCTTTGTCATGTTTGTGTTACATGTAGCCAGCCGTTCTTAGAGATCATTTAAGTCATTATTAATGGAAATGAAGGTCATGCGGTCACATGTTAGCGTTCGCTAGTTGAGTCTGATTTGAAAAAAAATATTTCTAGTAATGAAGAGAGCAATTAAGGCCCTGGGCACCAGTTCAGTCAAAAACTGCATCCGTGCTGACCTTGAATTTGTAACGGTTTACTTTTTAATAAAATGCAGGACAAGCACGATAAAATTAAAAGTAACGACATGAACACGGAATATAAATCCCGGGAAATACGAAGCAGCCACATCGAATCTAACACGGGAAAACGTCTTAACACGAAAACACGTTAAATAAAAAGGCCAAAAACGTTGCATGACAATACTCCTAATTAACAATTTGTATTTCCCCATGTATATGTTGTGTACAAGATGTAAGTTTGTACAAATTATAATTTGTACAGGGTTTTTGTACAAATTATAAGTTTTTTGACACATACCTTTTTGCACCAATTGATACAGGTTTATCTTCTAGAATGTACTAGTTTAATGTTTTGAATTCAAATTTATATACCTCAACCTAAAAGTTAGTGCTAGTCTCTTTGTCCTCAAACTGGAAATAGGTTTAAGTTCTAATTTTATTTTTCTCCTTATACCATATTCGTACCCATAGAAAGGTTTTTTGTGGTCTTATATTTTTTGTAATAATGCTCAATATTAGAAGTTATGATGAAGTTGTGAAAATGTGACAGAAATCTGCAAAATAAAAGACTGTGTGTTTGCATCATCCATTAGTGTTAAGCAGTTCCTAAAACACTAATAACTTGTACAAAAACTCTGTACAAATTATAATTTGTACACAACATGTATATGATATGTATTGTTTCAAGCGATACTTTTACGGATGATACATGTACAACATACTTGTACAAACATATTTTTACTTAAATTACAATACTAAATATATGCATATTCACCTTCTAGCAAATCCAACAGGATACTACTGCAGAATGTCGTATACTTATGCAACAGGATATCTTATATCAGTTACAACACAAAAGACCAGAACATTTTGCGCAATAGAATGTCAAAAGTCTAATGACTGCCTTGGATTCAACTTCCGGTATGAAGGCATATTGAACTGTGAACTTGTTGAAGGGGGACAACTCGTTATAAAAGATGCGGATTACGAGTGGCATTTTTACTCAAAATGCTTACAAGACAATGATGATTGCGTTTCGTGTAATGTTTAAAAACACGTTCAAAACACAAATTTGAAATGTTTGCACGATGCGCAAATAAAACACTTTAAAGAAAACAAAATATTAGTATTTGTGTTTATAGTCCAGCGGCTAAGTCTAATATATTGTCCCAATTGATTACTTTATGGTAAAAGATTGAAATTTAGCAAAATGGTTTACCGAGACATTCATATTTGGAACAGCAATACAAGTGGTGTTTCTTTTACTTTTAATTTTAAAACTGCAAGTAGAGACTTTATATCGTGAATAAATGTGATATCTTATATGTTCCTATACAATATATCCGCTTTTAATAGAGAAATAAAGTAGGTTTAACTGATTTATTGTTGGTTGTTTTACGCCACATTAGCCCAAAAAGGCTAAATCGCGGCGAGAGCTAATTCGAATACTTTTGCAATTTCAAGTAGGTTTAACGCTAGTTAGACTAACGAATTACATTAACGAACATAGTCGTAGACTTAATATCTAATACTGGTATACCAATTTTGTAAAATTCCTTCTTTTTTGTAATCGTATGTGTTAAAGTGTTGTTCTAGTTTTTAGTAAAATGCCAAATGTGTCCATATCTAAAATTATTAGCACCAATTGTCTTTGATTTAAAATAAAATAAGAAAGTTTTATGATGATAAGGATAGAGCCTATCCAATATCTATAATACTAAAATTACGAGGTCCAATTTGTCAGCCGTCATCGGGTAAAAACGACAAATCAAAGAATTCAACTCTATAGAGAACTAATATAGGACAATGGTGTAGATTAAAAATTTCACCACTCCAGACCCTTTTGTTTTCCACATAATTAATATTGCCAATAATTAACAAGTTCCGGGTCGAATCCGATACCGATACCAATAGTATATTCACCTGTTAGCTATTACCTTATCTGTACGTTCCGCATTTGACAGGCGCACCACCAAACGGTTTATTTAGGATTTTGCTATATACACGGGTCATAATCAAAGGGCTGACACTACTAAATTCTATCATTGTCAAATTGTTCCCTGTTGTAGTTTTATTCAGCAATCAGCAAGACTTTCTAAGATAACTAATATAGGACAACGCTGTTGATTAAAAAATACTCCATTCCTGGATAGCCAGGACCTTTTGTTTTCCAAATAATTAATATTACCAATAATTGATAAAATCCAGGTCGACGGGTTCAAACAGAAAGATTTGAAAGCAAAAAAAACGGTGTATCTTATAATCGACAGGACTTTATCAGATGACAATACCAATTACTAAAATAAGGCTTAGGCATAGTTATATACTTTAAATCAGTCACGGACTCGCGGTATCACGGGTGTGTACTTGTTGTTATTGATTAACATAAGCATATACATTTTTTTCTCATGATTTTATGTGTTTATACATGTTATAAAATTGAGAATAGAATGAGGAATGTGTACAAGGGACAACAATCCGATCAAAGAGCGGAAAAACAACCGAAAGCCATCAATTGGACTTCGATACAGCGAGAAATTGCTGCACCCTTAAGCGTGCTGCATCTCGGCCTGTTCAGTTTTTAGTAAATTACCCACTAGTTGTCGATTTCTACATGTTAGCATCAATTGTCTTTAGTATAAAAGAAAAGATGATGTGGTGCAATAACGAACAAGATAAGTAACGATCCATTCAGCCCAAAAATCGAAGATGTGACCAATAACGGTCACCGTGCGGACTTTAACAATTAGCGTAACCCATACTATATAACAGGTTATACAGGTTTTCAGTCTAACATAAGGTAAAATCATGCAAAACGAAAACCGAACGACTGAGATTTTTTACAACAAAGATTTATCAACTAAAGACACACTTTATGAAGAGTAAAAACAGTTCAAATTACAAAAAAAAACGATAGATTTTACAATTAACACAGGTACTCTTCCATGTATATTAATATTGGATCATCTCAACGTAATCAACAATCATTGCAGCATTATCACCCTGCCATGAATTTTGCCATTGGTTTCGGTGCTCCCAAAAATTCTCTTTGGATGGCGAGACGAGTCTGTCCATGGACGTGTATAAGCATACTGATACTCGTTTTTAAACCAATTGCCTCCCACAGCAACATTAAGTACTAGCTGAAACTAAGAAATAAAATAATATCTATTAAGGGGTAGACCTGTCAGAATAACTTTTAATCATTAAGCTTTGTAAAGTCAATTCATCAATGTTTTACTTACTGAAACAGTATTAAAATATCTATTAACCAGAGCTATAATATGTTTTGAAATGTGCCAAACGTACTGATATTTAGAGTTTTCTTAACCTAGGTTACCTCCTTAACAGCACTTTCTGATAGAAATAATGTCCTTGTAAAGTCATACTTTACGGTTTGCCGTCGTATATGATTTCCTTCACTAGAATTGTTTTCATCGTGCACTCACTGACAGTAGTATGTAGTCAAAAATATATATTACGTACCAAATCATAAGCCTAGTATTTTTGAGGGATCGTACAACCCCTGGACCGATACTGATAGTGGTGGACGTTTTGTCACCAAGAAATAACAGTGTTGTCGCCCATTAACGGCAAATGTTACTGTTAATAACATGTATTTAAATATTTGCAAACCTTAATTTTTCTAGATTTCTAAAGTCTTATTGGTTTAATGTTTTAGTTTTCAATGGATTTCAACTTTGATTCGCTGTCTAGCTGTTATGATTGTTCGTTTTGTTTTCTATACACGAAAAAGGCGTATGCATACAAATGTATTCTTTCTTTGTTTTTTGGCAATTTGAAGAGACACCTATGATGGTTCACTTTTATAAATTGTAACTTGGATGGAAGTTGTATCATTGGCATTCAAACCACATCTTCCTATATCTATATAGAAAAAGTCGGAAAATGCCTGACATATAAGAACAGCTCAAACCAAACTTACGTATTGATCGAATGGAGCATCTTTGCCACCATGTTTCCAATGTTGTCCCCAGAGAAAACCTCCATATGACCAATAACTATTACTAGGTGTGTCAGCCCTCAAAATAATTTCATTGTCAACATAGGTACTAAAAAGGATAAGAAAACATTAATACAGTAATACAATTAATGATTAGATTGGTTTCCTGTAAACAAAAAGTCGTATGCAAGCCTTTCATAATGCAGCTTCTCGAGGTAAAAAAAAAGCAACCTTTATTCACACTATACGTTCTTTGAAAGTCAATTTTTATATTGAAATTTAGAGAAAAAAAAATTTGTCTGTGGATTCATACTACATGTATCTTAACACATACATGTAGGTCTAAGATGCAATAAGCCCGATCTTCGCATGATCTAACTGCTACTATTTTGTCTGTACCAAGTCATGGCAGACAGTTGTTATCCACTTGTTTGATGTGTTTGAGCTCTTTGTTTTGTCATTTGATTAGGGACTTGCCGTTTTGACTTTTCATCGTAGTTTTTTTTTTTTGTAATTTTACTTTTTAGATGTGTAAATCTATAAAGATTCCGTGGAATAACTATAAAGCTATGTACAACTGTAATTGCATCGTTTCTTCTGCTGATTTTCGTTGTACAAATGTAAAATACTAACTACAAATGGTCAGCTGTCCACTCTAAAGTATATACATGGAAATCATCATGCCAGTCACCACTAGATTTTCGTCTGAAATTTAAAAAACATATCTTTAAACTTCTTTTCGTTTAGACAATGAATAATCTTGGTGTTTTTTTGTTGGTTTTTTCTTTTAATTGACGACACTTTATGTCTACTTTTGAAATAAGATTCACAAGTTCGTTTTACCGATGTAAATGCTGATTCGATATGTGTCACACCGTTTATCGTACGAGTACTCGAATTGTAAACCTGGGATTATAAATGTAAACCTTATTCGATCCGTGCAATAGTTAAAATACGTACACATGTATATAATCGATGTCTCAACTGTCCAGGGTTGCGTTTAATATCGTAGCGGTTACGTAGTGCTACATTATTCCGTCTACTAACGAGTAGCAAGCCTAGCTGCTATCAATATTTATGTAGCAGCTAGCTAGCTACACGTTTTAATAGTTATAAATCTACGTAGCCTATGTAGCCGCTACGATATTGAACACAACCCTGCACTTCTAAACTAAATTGTAGTTTCTCTCAATGCATATTTACTATACGGTATTGGTCTTTTCTCATTGTTGAAGACCGTATGCTTGCCTATAATAACTTACATCTGCTTCATTGTTACTGTGACGGAAAGTTGTCTTATGGACAATAAATTTCGTAACATTCAACATTTCATATCATTTTACATCCTTGTTCACAAATCCGCATGTACGCATGTCGAGTCAACATCATTTAAAGGTACGGCTGCTTGATAAGCACTAAAGAGACAATTCACAAGCACACACAGAATAGTCTTCTAAATTAAAATTAAAAAATCTCAATCATATCATTCGTTCATATATTAGTATACACATCGGAATTTTTTTACAGTTTTTTTTTCCAAGAGCTGTGTTTTTTTGTTCTAAAATTATTTACTTACTTGAATACCTGCGTTTTGTAAAATTGACTTGTATCTCCAGATGGACCCCAATCTAGTTTGGACATTACTTCATTAACTCCATGATTAACGCCGCCACCCATGCAACGGCGTTACCTGTACGTATAAATAAAAATGACGAGGAAAAAGAACAGACATGTCTGACATAAGGTTTAATTTCTCGTTTCTCTTTTTTTTATTAGATTAGACCGTTGGTTTTCCCGTTTGAATGGTTTTACACTAGTAATTTTGGGCCTTTATAGCTTGTTTTCGGTGTGAGCCAAGGCTCCGTATTGAAGGCCGTACATTGACCTATAATGGTTTACTTTTATAAATTGTTATTTGGATGGAGAGTTGTCTCGTTGGCACTCACACCACATCTTCCTATATCTATATAAGGGGATTAAGAGTTCCGATTGCTTGAGGTCGACTTATTTTAACATTCTATTTGAAATGTTTGTTTAGCATACATGAATGTAAAATGTATCTTAATCAAAAGTTACCTCTCGATTCCATGATATCCATAGCGCCAGACTGAGGCCAGTTACCATACGTATTATTACGTGGTAACGTCCATATTGCTACAATTTTGATGATATTAATTGTAATTTCATAATTATTTTGTTCCATTCCCATATGATGTCCTAACAATATTTACAACAACAAAAATATTTACAACAACAAAAGCATTTACAGATAAATTATAAAAAAAAATGATCAGTGCCAATGGGACAATTTTCAATCAAAGTCACAATGTGTAAAAAGTTAACAATTATAGGTCAAAGTTCATACATATTTTTGTTTCACATTTTCAATAAATGCCAATCGTGCTCTTTAGAATAGTATCAAATTTAATAGAAACTACGGTTCTAATTGTAATTTGCATTTCAAAATGTGCTTTGTAAATTTGAAACATTACGCCTAATTTATTTACCTGGCCATGTCCAATCTGCTTTTGGAAGCTTTGTCCTGATGTTCATTCGTCCGTATTTGATGGCCGCTTTAGTAGTTATATATCCTGACATTACTGGTGGTAGAATATCCTGGCCGCCATGTTTGTTACATCCGCTGTTAATCCCCTGTGTACAATACCCCCATAGTCCTTAGCAAATAAAAAAAAAAGATTTGGTGTGAGTGCGAAAGAGATAGCTTTCCGTCCAATTCATAATGTGTAAAAAGTAAACAATTAAAGTGAAAAGTACGACCTTCACCGCGGAGCATTTTAGTCTTAGCTCACACCGAACAGCATACCAATGGGATACAAAAACTCAATACCTTGGCATAAAAAAACCCACTACAAGACAATTTGAAACATCTGTACACAAAACAGAACAAATAAAACTAAAGACTGAGCCTATCAAGTTTTATATAGTTATAAAGGGTCCCAAACTAACTAGAATAAAATGGTTTAGATAAGAAATCCAAAGGTCTAATCTATATAGAAAACGAGAATCACTTATTAGCCACTTCAACAAACGGCAACCATTGGACAACAGGCTCCTGACTTAAGGATGTTTTCTTCTGACTTTTCAGTCTCGTTCAGTCTCGTTGAAATCTCGTTCTTGATTATTTCCAAAACATGTGATACAAGTGGAAAATATTAATGAATTTTAAAAAAATATTATAATTAAACATAACTCTGTGAAAAAATTGTGTATTAACAATGAATGTTTTTTAGTAATCGAGTTTTAAAATTTTAAAATCATTCAAGTCAGTTTTTTTAGCCAAATTTTTGAGAAAATGGGTTAGGGATACAAAAAATGATTTTACAAGAAACATGTACATCACATATCATTTTGGTCTTTTCAAATTTCTTAGAGATGTATTTTTTCAATCATTTATAACAAAAAAGTAGAAATAATATGCATTTTGTTCTTAAAACTGAGAAAAATCACAAAAATACGAAATTGACAGCATGGTAAATTTTACACAAAAAAGTGTCAAAATATGATAAAAATTTCTTATAATAACACCTACCTATAGTTTTTTTAAGTCAAACTTATTCAGATTGATTCATTCCATCATTATAGAAAGTATGAAAAAAAGTTTAATTGTGGAACTGTGATTTTTTTCACGATAATAGCCCAAAAATAGGTAAAAATCAATGAAAAATGGGAAAATCATCAAAATTGGACATTTTCAAAGGGCCATAGTTAAAAAAGGAGTGCACCACCATATGATGTTTTCTTCGCCAAATTTTTGTTACAGTCTTATAAACCCAAAAATTAGGTTAAGAAAAAAAGTTTAATTCTAGAAATTGTTGGCTCCTCAGAGGTGTACATCCTTAAGAAAGACAACGTTGAACTTTTTGTAACAACATATATATAAGTTAACCACATTGGTGTGTGCTTAATAGCTTAAATTCAGCAATTAGAAACAAAAAAACTATTGATAATTTGAAAATCGGGGAAATTTTAATTTGGTCATTTTTAATAGTTACGTTAAAAGCAAGCATCTACCATAATTACATCTGCAAGTACAAATGTACCAACAAACATGTGTTTAAAGGACAATGTGTTGTCTTTTGTTGACAGCAGAAGTAAACTGAGCATCAAAAATCAGTGAATACCATAAAAAATTCGGACAAAGTAGAATCAAAGAATGACAAATGTATAACAAAAATGGTAAAAATTGCAGTACAACAGGGCTTGAATTCATAAAACTTTGCTCAGTGTTTGGAGCACAAAAACCATGCTCGAAACATGAAATACAACATGTTGATTGGTTTATGTTGGAGTATGAGTACAAAAATCATACTCGAAAGTTTTATGACCGTGAGGCCAGATGATACAACCCTTAAACAATTCAGAGATAAGAAACAAAATTTATGAACACGAAGGCAAAACTCTTGAGAAAAAAAACGGATACACAAAACGGATTATATACAGCTAAAAAATAACCTACCATTTAGATCCATTTGTCCATGGTACAGCTTCACTTCGTTAAAATCTGGATGATTTACTGTCAACGTCTGATAAATAGATAAAAGTCCGAACAATGAAGATGAAATTCATTTCTTTTTACATTGTAAATTTAACAGTCTTATTATCGAAATGAACTTTTATTATTTATAAATAAAACTGACATACAATGTGTTTGCTGATACTAATAAAATCACATAGTACATATATATCCTCTACCTATTGGTAACATTTTGCAGTATACAACTTCGACTTGTTAACTGATATAAATCTACGTATTAGCGATATAAAATACAGATAGGGTTACTAATTGCTCTTTATTGTATACCGTTTATGATATAGTGTGATGTGCTAATTATAAGTGTTGTGTATATTGTTTTGTAAAAGCTAACGGACATACAATTTATTTGGTAGGGTTGTTTTTTTTCTCACGAATTCGCTTTCACTGACTTTAACCCATAATATCACTGTACTTAAAATATCACAATTTTACTGTACACTTACAGGTTTGATGTACAAATGACCATTCTTTGTGAATAGATTTGATTGTCCCGGAGTATAAACCTGTAACTCGTTATTCTGAAAGAAACAAAACAATTATTACATATAACGTCATTGAAGGACCTCAAAAAGGGGAGGATGAACACCCTCCTTTATCCTACTTTAGAACCCTTTCTAAAAATGGCTGGATACGCTACGGACCGTTACAATTATTACAATGTTTATAAAAGATGATGTGGTATGATTAACAATGCGTAAACTCTCCACATGAGACCCAATGACACATGAATTCACAACTATAGGTCAACGTTCAACCTTCATCAATGACCAAAGTTGTCTCAAAGGCACTCGTACTACTAATTTCTATTTATGTTAGAATTATCAACTGTGATTATATAGTGATTAAAAGATAATCATTTTTGTTCGATTTTACGCATTCAAAATTAATTTTAACGATTATCGTCTTTTACAATGTACGCTTTTAAAATAAACCTACTTTTTTTACATTTTCAATTTATTTTTGCAATTATTGTTAAGATCTGCCCTCTGCAGTACATTAATTCTAAAAAGGTATAAAATAGACAAACCGCAGATTTATCATTTTTACATAATTTAATTTATTGTATGCTGGTTCATAGTCTTTGCTCCGGTCTAATAATGTTGTCTGTTCTATGGTCGGGTTGTTGTCTCTTTGACACATTCCCGATTTTCATTCTCAATTTTAAAACTTATAAACAAGTATCCTGACATTATAATTCAAATGCTATTTTCTTTCATTTGCATGATTCATCGAAAATTCGAATTCCCGTTTGTTAACTTTGATTTTTTTACAAAGCGAACTGACTCTATAGTGCCGCGCTAGAGTTCATGCCTTCATATCAGGGCATGATCAACACAAGAGTCCTTAACATAGTTACTATCTTCTTCTGTCATGAATCATTAAGAGTCAGAATAAAATGTCCAAATTTTAAGATATGACTTGAGAGCTATTAAACTTAAATTACGATACGGCAAACGGTTGCGTACAATCGATCTATATCCAAATCCGAGTGACATGTTGTCTGAATATGATTGTAATATTTGTCGCTGGACGTTGAGCAATCGTTTGATAATGCATGTGATATTTGTCGCAGCACGTTAATCAATCGTCTGCAAATGCATGTGATATTTGCCGATGGACATAAAACACTCGTTTTAATATGGATATGATATTTGTCGCCAGATGCAAAGCAATCGTCTGAATATGCATGTGATATTTGTCGCTACACGTTAAGTACTAGTCTCAATATGCATGTGCCATTTGTCGCTGACCGTTAATTTATCGTATGAATATGCATGTGCTATTTGTCGCTAGACGTTAATCTCTTGTCTGTATATGCATGTGCCATTTGTCGCTGGCCGTCATTTCTCGTATGAATATGCATGTACTATTTGTCGCAGGACGTTAATTTCTCGTATGAATATGAATGTGCTATTTGTCGCTGGACGTTAATTTCTAATCTGTATATGCATGTGCTATTTGTCTCTGGACGTTAATCTCTCGTCTGAGTATGCATGTGATATTTGTCGCAGATGCGGGCTTCATCTGGCCCATTTATTAGAAATGTGTATTAGTTCAGGGACAATGGACGTCACACTAACTCCGAAACATATACATAATCATGTTCAACAACATTTTGAAAAATCAATCAATTTTATTGATTGATGATTGTTGTCGTAATTGTTCAATAACAGTAAGTATGAATAATCGTAATTCAAAGCATAGTTCTAATGAATCCCGGTTATTGATACAATATCTAGTAGTATTTAACTCATTTCTTGTCTTCTACAAAAGACATCATACAATACAACACATTTCTAAACCAGCGAATGTGTGTACACATGTCAGGAGTATGTTGTTCAGTTGGTGTCGTTTGTTGATGTGGTTCATTAGTGTTTCTCCTTTATCGTTTTTGATATAAATAAGACACTGGTTATAAAATTTTGTACACCAGTCATTTTGGGCCTTTTGGTGCTTGCTTTTTGGTAAGATCCAAGGCATTGTGTAGAAGGCCGTATTTTGTTTTATACATCGAAACTTGGATGAAGAGTTGTCTCATTGTCACTCATACCCCATCTATCTATTTATATGTAATTGGAATTGGAATTTGTAAGCCATCTTACCCCTCCTCCCCAAGCAGTGCAAGCCACGTGATAGTTGTTGGGATTCCAACTGTTAAAGTCATCTCTAAATGCCGTCACAGATCTAATAGTCTTTGGTGGTAAAATAGCTTCTGAATTGAAAAAAAATAATGGGTATCTTTTAAAATTAAATAATAGTAGAGGGGCATTATGTTTTCTGGTCTGTGCGTCCTTTCGTCCGTCTGTCTGTCCGTTCGTTCGTCTGTCCGTTCGTTCGTCCGTCCGTCCGTTCGTTCGTCCGTTCGTGCGTTCGTCCGTCCGTCCGTTCGTTCGTCCGTCCGTTCGTTCGTCCGTCTGTCCCGCTTCAGGTTAAAGTTTTTGGTCAAGGTAGTTTTTTGATGAAGTTGAAGTCCAATCAACTTGAAACTTAGTATACATGTGCCCTATGACATGATCTTTCTAATTTTAATGCCAAATTAGAGAATTTATTCCAATTTCACGGTCCACTAAACATAGAAAATGATAGTGCGAGTGGGGCATCCGTATTCTGTGGACACATTCTTGTTGTCAATGTTTTGAAAATATTTAAAATTTCTATTAACTTATTGAATTTGGAATAAGGAAAGTTAACACTTTTGACCAGACTGCATTTAGTAAGTGAAAGTAACAACAAAGGGAGGCACAAACTACAAATGCGGTGATCTGATCTGATCTGATTGATTGGTGGTTGTTTGTTTTACGTCCGTTTTATAAATATTTCAGACATGTTCAGGACTAAAACTGAAGTCTGTGCTGGCATATCATTCAAAGATGGTGTTTAATAAATCAAACGCAAATACGCATACAAAATATAAATATGCAAACACGTATAAAAAAACAATGTTATGTTCAACAATATGTCATAAAAAAACTGAACACCACAATCACCTACCTATAAAGGTAAAAGTAATTTTGAAAATTTAAATAACAAAAAAAAAGGCAAACAACATTTCACTAAAGTTGCAAGCTAAGATAAGTCAAGAAAAAACATTTCAACATGATACATATGAAATACAAACAATGAATGATTCTTAATTGGGGGTTAGCAGGAGGCAGGAGGGATAACACGTGGTTTCTTTCAATTTGGATCAATAATCTATAATACTAAAATTACGAGGTCCAATTTGTCAGCCGTCATCGGGTAAAAACGACAAATCAAAGAATTCAACTCTATATATAACTAATATAGGACAATGGTGTAGATTAAAAATTACACCACTCCAGGCACTTTTGTTTTCAGCATAATTAATATTGCCAATAATTAACAAGTTCCGGGTCGAATCCGATACCGATACAAATAGTATATTCAGCTATTACCTTATCTGTACGTTCCGCATTTGACAGGCGCACCACCAAACGGTGTATTTAGGATTTTGCTGTATACACGGGTCATAATCAAAGGACTGACCTACTAAATTCAATCATTGTCAAATTGTTCCCTATTGTAATTTTATTCAGCAATCAACAAGACTTTCTAAGATAACTAATATAGGACAATGCTGTTGATTAAAAAATACTCCATTCCTGGATAGCCAGGACCTTATGTTTTCCAAATAATTAATATTTCCAATAACTGATAAGTTCCAGGTCGACGGGTTCAAACAGTAAGATTTGAAAGCAGATACAACTGTGTATCTTATAATCGACATAACTTATCAGATGACAATACCAATTACTAAAATAAGGCTTAGGCATAGTTATATACTTTTATTCAGTCACGGACCCGCGATATCACGGGTGTGTACTTGTATGTGCTAAACTTTTTAAGAAAGAGTTACAGTGGTGAATCTAGAACATGGAGTATCATACCGTAGTCTAAAATCGGTCAACTTGTTAGTTCGTTCGATATTTGTGTTTGAACTTAACATACGGGGCAACTACGCATTGACTTCACTACGCTATTCCCAGCGTAGAAAATTAGTGCAGAATACGTTTTTTCTACTCTTGAATAAAAAACATGTCTAAAGGTAAGTTTTCATTGTTGTTCTCAATTATTGCTAAAAAAATGCCAATTTTCTAATGACCGTTTCAGTCCACAAGAGACCAAAATGACACTGACATTAATACCCTTTTTTGCAAGGGTTTTATTACTGGTCGGAGAAATGATGACCATATTTGTGTACCGTAAGGATACTCGGGTTTTCGCATAAAAATTCAAACGGTCACAACATAAATTTGTTTTTTGTTGTTTGTTTTTCGTTCATTATTTTGTATATAAATCAGGTCGTTAGTTTTTTGCTGTTGAATTGTTTTACATTTGTCATTTCAGGGCCTTGTAGTTGTATAGCAACTTCCGAAGCAAGGTTGTCGGCTCTCCGGACATTCCCGAAGTCCTGCGATTGCCGAGTTTATGAGCTTCGGTCCTTGCTTGGAAGTTGCTTGTATAGCTGAATTTGCGTTATTAGTTTTGGTCATTGTTGAAGGCTCATACGATGAGCTGTAGTTATTAACATACATGTTATTGTGTTCCATTTGGAGAATTGTTTCATTGGTAAACATACCACATCTTCTTATATTTATATTGCGAACACCGAAATTTATCACGCTCAAATGTTTGAGTTAAAATGATCTATTGATTTGGTCCAAACATATCAAAAGAACAGTAACAAGAATCTAAATATGCTACTAATGTATCTCAATCTTGTAAATATCAAACAAATACGTATTTTCCCAAGACTTTACTGTTCTAATATACCTTTTATTAATTTTCGACTGCTATTTTGATCCGTCGTTTCCCTTCTGTTTTGCCCGCTTTCAATTGAACCATCGGTAGGAAAGCTCAAAGCCAAAAGACAAAATACATTGAGAAAACTAAACATTTTTAACCTATATTCCCCAAGTAAGTTAGACGTCTTACTATAAGATTATGTCAGTTGACGAAATGAGACGACATTTATCCTGATAAGAAGGCGATGTACTAACTAAAGTACTGGTAACACATTATGTTGCAATAAGTCATTGACCCAACTAGTGATCAGTGCATGTATTACCATATCCCAATTCGCAGGTATTCACAATTTAGAGCAGATTTATAAGGGTGTGGACTGGATTTACAGAATAGAAAATATTTGATTAAAGCGCAGAATAGAGGACAAAAACTATAAAGAAAAGAATCAAGAAAAATAAGCAAAATTGTTAGATAATAACGGGGTGCTAAAATATAAAAAAAAAATGAACAGAAACTGAATAGAGAATAGAGAATAACGGCTTAATTGATCATAAATACAGAATAAAAGGATCCCCTTGCAGACCCTCATCTATTATTTGCTGCTCATCGACACATTTATTGCTTCCCATTATTTTTGTGTATGGTCAGTTCATATATCATTCTTAGTAGAAAGAATATAATACCGCACGAAAATTACAAATCTGACCATAATGGTTTATATTCAAGAAAAATCAGTGTCCTCAAGGAAAAACTGAAATAAAGTTGACCAATGGACACCATTTTTACGGATACAGACAAATGTTAGCACATGAAAAATTAAATTAATTTAATTACTCTTTCCAGAAGAAAAGAAAATATGTGACATATTTATTAATCACTTCTATGTTAATCAGATGTTACCGTAACATATCCTCAGTGCTAACGTCCCTAAGATCCGAGAAACTGACGTGTAATACATGAAACTGAGAATGGAAATGAGGAATGTTTTAAAAAACGAGAAACATTTATGAACTTCATTAACAAACGACAATCATTGACCAACAGGTTCCTGAATTAGGACAGGTGCGTTACATATTACATATTTATAAATTATTTCATGTTGAAATGTATATACATGTATTTACCTATTTTATTTTCGTCTAAACTTGTAACAAATGTAATGATTAATAAACACAAACAAAACATACATGTATAAAAACAATTGAAAGACAAACAGGTCATCAATTAACAACTTCTGCGTTCTATTAATTTAATTGTGATTATAACATACACAAGTGTGTACCTGTCACTATTTCAAATAAACCTATGTTGTTTACACGGATGCATTTCATTGAAACATCATTTTGAAAAGGGGGATTCACTTTGAAACTGATTGAAACGTACGTGGATATTAAATTTTATCTACATTTGCTATTGTTTACTGGTCAATCAAGATGCTAAGAGGACCTTTAATAGTGATTTTTATTTTCTTCGCTTCGGTAAGTTTGAAAATTGTAAAGCTCAATTTGTTTCAATCCATAAGATAAGCGATAATCATAATGCATTAACATGTTGGTGAGATATACCAGGCGTCTTAAAATACGATTGAAAATCTGATTACATATTTACGCATATCCTATGTACAATGTAGCTATTAAAGACTAAACTATACTAAATTTATAGTGCACCGTGCATGTATTTGTTTGCATTTTTTTGTTCAAGCTTAATTTCATGTGGCTAGCTTTCCGGGTATTGTTGAAACAACAGAAGCATGCGAAAACAAGTCATTTCGAACTAAGGTGTACAGTGTGTTATGTTATGCTGGTACATTATGTACACCACTGTCCGTTGTAAGGATACGAGTGATAACAAACATAAATATTTCGCGATGGTGTCTTTCCATGACTTTGTTTAGACTTGTTTGTTTGCTTTTTGGCCTCGAATGTTTGTCCCTAATATTTTATTAACTATGTACTTGCATTCAGGTATCGCAGATCACATTTATTCGTTCATAGTGTGTTAATTTACGTTTTTTAATTGAGTTAAGCCTTCCAATTGATATTTTACCGTGTGTGTTTTCTATGTTGTGATGTTATACTATAGTTCAGAAAAAGGGAGAAGGTTTGGTACCATTAAAACGTTTAATCCCGCTGCAAATGTTTGCACCTGTCATAAGTGTCAGGAATCTGATGTACAGTAGTTGTCGTTTGTTTATGTAATTTATACGTGTTTCTCGTTTCTCATTTTTCATATAAATTAGACCGTTGGTTTTCCCGTTTGAATGGTTTTACACTAGTAATTTTGGGGCCCTTTATAGCTTGTTGTTCGTTGTGAAGGCCGTACATTGACCTATAATAATGGTTTACTTTTATAAATTGTTATTTGATTGGAGAGTTGTCTCATTGGCACTCATACCACATCTTCCTTTATCTATATATTGAATCCATCAAAATTATTTATCTGCATGTTTAAAGTCAATAACATACTGTTGTCTGTTGGCATATTGTGTAATTAAAAATCAGGTCTATATTTCCATTTTTTATTGATTCAAATTTCAAATGCCCGGTATGGCTCCGTGTTGATTCAGTCCTTTGACCTATAATGGTTTACTTTTAAAAATTGTGACTTTGATTGAGAGTTGTCTCATTAACACTCTTACCATATGTTCCTATTTCTAACTAAGCTATCATAAACTATAATTGACCTTCAATTCATTGGGTAAAGTGACGTGCGTACACATTTTCAGAGGGCTTATTTTGGTGCTCTTTAAAAGTTTCAGCAACTCGATTACGATATAAATTGAAATACAAAACAAATCTTTATTTTCATTTATTTTATATATATCCCAGACAGCTGAAGCACCACCACCAGTTAATGTGTGTGACCTACCGAAAGTTGTGGGAACTTGTAATGCCAGGATTAAAAGATTCCATTATGACGTACATTCTGGCACGTGTGGAGAGTTTTACTATAACGGATGTGACGGCAATAAAAATAACTTCAGAACGAAAGAAGAATGTAAAACCGTCTGCAATAAACGAGGTTAGTATAAATATATTATATTTTGTGTCGTTACAATTGAAATATTGTGTATAGACCGCGATGTTTGCTAATCATTCAAGTCCGGATAAGTTTTGAGATTACACAACTTTTTCATGACGTACATTTGTAATAAACCAATTATAGATATATAGGGCCCTGTTTGAACAATGTTTTGTGTATAATATTATAATAGTTTTCAATGAGATACTTTTAAGCCATCGTTAACACCTTAAGGAAGTTCGCTCTTCTTGTTTTTTGAATTTTTGCCAGAAATTCGGAATCCTCTGGTTTTATCCATGTATTGCCATGCAAACAATTTGCCCGATATCCCTTACTTTTCTTTTAAACATTTTACAAATATTTTATTGCATATAGTTTCAAAAGTCATATTTGTTAATTTTATAAAATCCTTTTAATTTTATGGTAGTTTTTAAAAGAATAGAGGTGGCAATTTTAAATGAATAAAAAATCTGGTTTTTTTTTTGTCTAAATCTTTAAAAAAAAAGCAGTAAACCAAATGTGTTCTTTACAAGGTAAATTCACTGAATTACCAAATATAATCTGATATGGTGTACCCTGGTCCGAATCCAAATGTTACACAGGAAAAAAGAGGGGGGCAATTGGGCACACAAATTCTTTTGTAAAACAAACAAACCTATTTCGTGGTATTTCGTTTTGCAATTGAAAGGAAAGTTCAGTAAAATACATTTATTATAGGAAATAATTTTTCATATTCCGGCATTGATATTCAAACACGCAATCGTTCCGCATTGGGTTTATAGTTCAGCATACCCCTACACAACTGCATGGCATCCTTAGAAAATATTTTTTGATATGCATGGCATCCTCAGAAAATATTTTTTGATATGCATGGCATCCTTAGAAAATATTTTTTGATATGCATGGCATCCTTAGAAAATATTTTTTGATACACATTAAATCACATTGCTAGTATTCTAAGATAATTTTAGCTTTTACCACATCTGTTAGCCATCGAATGACGATGAAACAAGACTTAATGCCATAAAATATGTCTAATAAACAAAATACTTCACCGGTAAGTTGTACCAGGGAAAGAGTATACTATTTGGCTTGGAATGTTCATCATGGAGATTAACCTTTAAAAGCACTTCAAATGCATTGGATTTAAAATGTTTTGTTTTCATTTACTAAGTATATATGCACTTTGCCGCAAGTTGGAGGACCAGCAGGTGGAGTAGTTATCTAAAGATGGTTCTACAATTCTGACACTATGAAGTGTGAAACGTTTACATATGGTGGATTGAATGGTAACATGAATAACTTCAAAACAGAATGCGAGCGACTATGTAAAGGCGTCAGTAAGTCTGTTCTTTGTTTCTGTTTGTTTTAAGCAATCAATACACGAAAAACACTCGCGTCATTGTGGGGTGCTTTATAGCTTTCTGTTCGATACTGAAGGCTGTACTTTGACCTATATAGTTATCAAAGGTACCAGGATTATAATGTAAGACGCCATTAAAAACGAAGAATCATCATCTGCACTGCACCCGCAATGTAATAGCACCACCACCCACAATGCAATAACAACACCAGGCGCCCATGTGGAACAGGAGTTGCTTATTTTCCCAGATTATTAGAAGTCAACTGTAGTTTTGTTTGTAAGTGGTTCATGTTGATTTTCTATTCGTCATAAGGAAGATATTAATTACCTGCTGGATCTCGGCAACATTTAGAGCAACACAGTTTTTTTTCCATTACAATCTCTGTCACTAATGCACTTAGATGCACATGTTACTTGTGGATCTTTCGGACAGAATCCCTTGAAAATACTTGGTTTGAATACAAAGTAAAATAAACATATTTCTTTGTAAACTATGTTCTACAAAAAGTAAATCACAAAAATACCGAACGCTGAGGAAAATTCAAAACAAAAAGTCCCTTTGTCAAATGTCAAAACAAAAGCTAAAACACATCAAACGATTAGATATCATCACTTGTGTTCTGTCTGTTTGATTTATTCCTTTTCCTTTTTGGTTTATCACCTTTCTTTGGATTCATAAAGACTGTCTTTTTATTTTCCACCAGAATGAACTAAAAGTTTTTGTCAAAACCACATATACACACATCATAATCCATTTTGAAATTCAAAATTTGAGGAGCGAATCGTTATCTCATAAGCAACACGACGGGTGCTACATGTGGAGCAGGATCTGCTAACCCTTCCGGAGCACCTGAGATCACCCCTAGTTTTTGGTGGGGTTCGTGTTGTTTATTCTTTAGTTTTCTATGTTGTGTCGTGTGTACTATTATTTGTTTGTCCTTTTCATTTTTAGCCATGGCGTTGTCAATTTTTTTTTCTATTTATGAGTTTGACTGTCCCTCTGGTATCTGTTGGCCTCTTTTAAAGTGGTTAATGTGTGTGATACACATCGTGGGTTGTTGTCTTGTTGTATGGTTAGTTATGTTAATTTGTTTATGCTTCACTCTACGTTAACGAATTAGTACTTTGTATTCAATTATTAGTGATAAAGTTTGTTTCCGTTTCCTTCCTATAATCCCAATTGTCGAAACTAGATTATTACTGCATGAGTTTCCCTCAGTTTTAATTTTTAACGAGGATTTGGTTTTTATTCAATCGATTTATGAATTTCGAACAGTGGTATACTAATGTTTCCTTTATAGAGACACAAACAACAAATTAAAATGTACGAAGCAGAAAAGAAATATAATAAAATATCGAACAGTACCAGTCAATTTTCTTTAATTTACAAATAAAAACAGCATTAAAATGCATATTGAATATGTCATATGTTTCGTCAATGTCCTTTACACCTTGTATGCTGTTGAAAATGCACACAGTTATCAGATAACAGGATGTGTGATATCTATTCATTCACCACAGCTTACATTTTGTAACTGGATGTTCTCATTTCCCTTCTTCCATTACACAGCTCAAAACATGTCTACACTGTTTCATGGTGGAGGTATACAGCTTTTACACGTTGTAGACGATCCATTGTGACTTCTATGTAATGGAGTCTTGTCGTTTATTGTCTACCAACATGATAATTCAACATTCTGTTAAATCTCTGATAACGATGTAGTCAATACTTTTCAAAAGACTTCGGCTCATATGTCGAGTTAGGAAAAGGCTTCCTAATTGCTTTCAGATAAAACAAAAAATGACAATATAGAAGGAATGATATGATTGCCAATGAGAAATCTTTCCAACAGACACTAAATCACATTGCTGTTCTTTATGGTTTTGTTTTTACATATATCACATATAGATTGATTTTATAATTATAGCTTCTAATGAGTTATTTGGTGTGTTAGCTAGTTCTAAAAAACTTAATAAATTTCAAAATACTGGTTAACGCATAAACCTACTCCGAAAAATAACCATGTTATGACTCATTATTAAGAATAGGCAAACTCAGTCTTATGAAAACATACATACGATAGACAGTCATCTTAAAGTTTGCATTATTATACCTCAGTTATCATTTTCTATATAAAATAAGTATACAATGTTTTGACAACTTTTTTTTTCAAATTGTAAGCGTTGAACTTTTGGACCGGTCAATAGTTTCAAACTATTGGACCTCGATGAAACTATTTGACCGCACGTGTCATTATATTTCGCAGAATTTTCAATGCAGCTACACGATTGGATGATTTTGAAAATACCGCGAGAGTAACAACGTCGTGTTTACTTTTTTTTATCTGGAATTGACGTCAGTGCAAGACGTAGCCTTAGCATTTGAGCATATTCATGAAGTCAACGTTATGGTGTGGGTATCTGATTTTTTTTTTTACGATAGTTTATTTATCACTGCCATTTACTGTCTGTTGTCTTTTTTGATATACCAAAACACTTACTGACTGAATATTCGTGGAATAGTAAGTTTATTATCCCTCGAAATACCACTATTGCCCTCGGCTATGCCTCAGGACGATAGTTGCTCCTCAGGACAATACACTTACTATTCAACGCATACCCAGTCAATAAGTATACAACATGTCACGATTAAGTCCGGCTAGAGTCTATAAAAATTAAATAGAAACAATTAAAAGTCCCCTAAAACATAAATATTTCATAAATATCTTCAATCGTCTATATACAATAAAACATCACAGCTTATTAAACATCTATTTATTTATTTGAAAGTATCTTTACTTATTGTCGTTACGTCAAATTACAATTGAAGTTATGGTTAATAAACAGAAACAAAACAATAAAACCATTAAAAAACTGAGATCATCAATCTATACAACCACTACTACGTACAAACACAAACAAATACGTAATAATTACAAATACACATTAGTTGTTTAACTTATTCATATTGGCACAACACATTGCAAAAGGGATTAACTTAACTTTGTGTAAAATTGATTATTAAGAAGTTTGTTATAACGTGCACGTGAATATAAATTTTGAATTGGTATTGTATATTGGTCTATCAGGAATGTATATTGGATCATTAATGATCGTCCTGCTCCTAGCTCTGGTAAGTTTAAACGTTGCAAAGCTGTCTTTGTATGATTTTCATCATAAGGTAAATGATATTCATACCTTGTCAATGTAAACACATTTTGGGTGAAAAAACAAAGCGTAATTATAAAATTGGACATCTGATTCAGGCGTAACTATACTATTGTAGTTTACATCATGTTTTGACAAGCTTAATTATGCGTTGGTAGCGCCCTGCGGTGCTCGAAGTTTTAACTATATGTCCTGAAGACAAAGTCTCTGAGAATTTCATAATTAAATATCGGTACATTTATGAAAATTTTAATAAAATAAAGGATTTTTTTTTAAAGTTCGCGTTCTCTTTTTTGTAGCGTTAATAAATCCAAGTATATTAATCATGTTTAACTATGTTTTTAACTTTGAAGTTTCATAAGACTGTAATACACCTTATCGCTATTTATTCCATACAAGGTAAGTTCTAAAATTTCACAACTTTAGCATCCCGTTTATTCTATCTGGGGCCCTGTTCAAACAATGCACCATTCATGATACTTAGTAATGAGTCCCGTTTAAATCATTGTAAATACTTCAAACAAAATATTTTTTGACTATAATTCGATTTTTGAAAGTATATTATAATCTATCAAAGCTTCCTAGTGATCACTTTCTAATTTTCGCCTCCTTCAGCTCGTTACTGATACCCTTTTTTTGTGGGGGCCTGTGGATTCAAACAGGAAGTTGTCTTAGTTACTTTTTTCTAGGATTGAACAAAATAGCGGTAAAATGTATAAGTTATCAAAGGCACCAGGCTTCTTTAAAATTCAATACGACATACGCGCGTTTTGTCTTCATCCAGTAAGACTAATCATTGACTCTCAGATCAAAATAGTTAAAAAGACAAATGAGTACGGTGTTTAAGAACATTACAGACCTAAAATTCCAAGTAATTGTGCCAAATACGGCTTATGTAATAAATGCCTAGGATAAGAAAATCTGTAGTATTTCGAGTAATTCATTCATTTGCAAACGATAAATCTATAAAAATGACCGTACACATGGTATAATTGATATTCATGTCAAACCGAAGTGCTGACTACTGTGCTTGTGATACCCTCGGGGACGAAACGTTCACCAGCAGTTGCATCGACCCAGTGGAATGAATAGTTATCAAAGGTACCAGGCTTATAAATCTATGCTAAATACGAACATGCGTACATGTAGTATGAAAATGACAATATAATTGATATTCATATCTACACCGAAGTGCTGACTACTGAGCTGGTGAAACCCTCGGTACAAAAACATCCATCAGTTACATCCCTTCGTAAATTTTACGGACGGCATCACGAGTTGGTTGACCGTTATGGAATAACCGTTTCACAAATGATATCGGATATGTTCCTTACGTCGTAACTACAATCCCCTTCCCTTTCATGAATGTGACCTACCGAATTAGACTATTTACCGGATTTGTAATCACATAAGCAACACGACGGGTGCCACATGTGGAACAGAATCTGCTTACCCTTCCGGAGCACCTGAGATCACCCCTAGTTTTTGGTGGGGTTCGTGTTGTTTATTCTTTAGTTTTCTATGTTGTGTCATGTGTACTATTGTTTTTCTGTTTGTCTTTTTCATTTTTAGCCATGGCGTTGTCAGTTTGTTTTAGATTTACGAGTTTGACTGTCCCTTTGGTATCTTTCGTCCCTCTTTTACAACGGCTAAGGTAATGTATGCCTGAGATGAGATTTTAGTATAACAATGACCATATAATTGATATTCTTATCAACACCGAAGGGCTGGTGATAACCTTAGGGGCGAAACGTCCAAGAGCATTGGCTTCGACCTAGAAGTGTATGTTGTCTTTCAAAGGTACCAGGCTTATACTCTAATTTGCCATAAGTCGGCAATGAATTCTATTGAATTTGTTTTCGCTATGCATCTGAGTAATGTACTTCTATTTTGTTGCGCGCAAACATCATTACACATCGCCGGTGAAAGGTAATGAATGGATGTTTTTATAACTAATTTAGTGGTGAATAGTTTCGCTTAATCATTTGTGACAAGAAAAACATTAATAAACTCATAACTTTATATTTTGTTCATTATTATATCTTTCTTTTTAAATGACAGACAGCGGAAGCACAACAATCAGATAATTTATGCGACCTACCAAAAGTAGCAGGACCATGTAATGCCCGGATTAAAAGGTTCTATTTTGACGTAAATTCTGGAATTTATGGAGAGTTTTACTATGGTGGATGTGACGACAACGAAAACAACTTCAAAACAATTGAAGAATGTAAAACCGTCTGCAATAAACGAAGTAAGAATATATATCATACCTTAAGAAAATGAAACATTTGTCGTCAAATATTGCATATATAGACTGATTGCTATTATTTCAATCAGGATAAGTTCTGAAATGACACATCTATTTAATGTCGTAACAAACCAGTAATAGCTAACGGGGGCCTGTTTTTGCACTCATTTGTTCACAGGAATTGAAAGGTCGACTTAACCCCTTAAGGTTGCATTTCTGTAAATATTGACAGTGCATTTTCCCATAGGAACTTCCTTAACGGCTAAAACTGTACAAATTTTACTATGAAGTTTTGAAATTAAATCATATCACAGAATGGAAAGTTTATATGCATTACTATTGTTTTCCAAGGTCAAAGTATAGGGCTGCGTGGCATATTTTTAACGTTTACATGCCCGAAAATTCTAAGAGTTTAAATTAACACTAAATGTCTTCACTACCCCTACCTCGACTGTAGGGTTTACACAAATTTCAATATGAACAATATTCACATGTATATTTATTGGTAACATTCCCAAGTTATATCTCTATGGGATGCATTCTACAGATCAGAAATGGTAACCAGTACGTAAACGAAATAAATTTTCTATGATTATTCTCCTACTCCCCCAAAAAAGCGTGGTTTGAGGAACAGCTGTATTTACAAAGTGCAACCTATAACAAAAAGGTTTATTCAAACTGGTTAGTAGACCATCACAATTCTTAAATGTTTGTTTGTTAGCGCCTCACGGCTCATTACTGATGATATTTTGTATACAACACTTGATCCCTACAGGAAGTTGTATACGCATCTGATTTTCTACGGATATGATTAAATAGAAATAACGAGTAAGATGAATTTCTGTATTAATAGCACAACTCACCTTGTTCACTAAAAAGAATAGGTTAAATTTAAAAGATCATTAAAGCAGGTTTTTCGGCTGATCGGCTTAGAAACATCCAGAACAGTGCTTCAAACGCATATTATTATGTTCTTCCACTTTGTACTTGTTTGGCTATATAAATATTTTATGTAGACGAAACGAGCGTCTGACGTTCTAAATTATAATCCTTGTACCTTTGATCAATATTATTCCTTATATGTTGTATTCTTTATTAAGTATGCACTTTGCCGCATGTTAGAGGGCCTGGTGGAGTAGCTATTCAAAGATGGTTCTACAATTCTGACACGATGAAGTGTGAAACGTTTTCATATGGTGGATCGAATGGTAGCAAGAATAACTTCAAAACAAAAACAGAATGCGAGGGACTATGTGACGGCGTCAGTAAGTCTTTTGGGTTTCTGTTAGTTTTAAGTAAAAACTGTTCACAAATACTGTTATGTAGTAGTAATTCAATAACTGTTCTCTTTATTCCACACATAAAATTTATACATAAAGTGTACATAAACGTGTAAAAATGTGCTTTCATGCAATGGTTCACCGCCATAATTCCGAAAAAAAATGAAACTATGTCCCAAGTCAAAAAACAAGACTTTAACGCTGGAATAATTCATACGTTCTAAACATGTAAAATTCACATTATTTGAATTGATAATTAGATATAGGGAGATGTGGTGTGAGTGTCAATGAGACAATTCTCCATCAGGTTAGTTCAACACATTGAACACTTCCTATCTGTGCAATATTTAGTATAATGCAATAAGAAAGTTTAAGTTTAAAATACCAGATAACATATTTCGTCTAGATATGCTCTTTTGAATTTTTTTCATATTTGTGTTATTAAATGCATGTTTATATAATGTTAATAGTATATGCTTCGTATGGTGAATGCATATCCTCTATTAAGCAAATGTTGAACACAATATAGTTAAATAATTGTTTTATATGCATGATATATACAGATAAAGCCAAAGAGTCAACATATTCATGTATTCTGGTTTTGCAAGAAATTTTAATCCAATCAGTACAGAATAAGCCAATCTAATCAAATATACCACAGGCTTAACATTGTACCGACTTACACACTGAACTTTATGAAAACTGTTAAATAGAATTAAAGACAAAATAAACCACGTATATATAATGAAATAAAGAACTTGCAGCATATTGAATGACTTTTTTAAAACTATGTATTGTTATTACAAGAAAGATCCCTGTGGACCGTTACCATCATGTCCTCGTCCTCCATTTGGTTCTTGTTTTGGTTTCACCTATTACATCATAAATGGTGTGAAATGCATATCAGGTTGTAGTTTTGGTTGCCCGCAGGTAATATTTTCATAAAAAAGAAATGGTACAGTGTCAAACTATGACCCACAATTACCGACGTTACTCAAAATGATAGCAAACAAAAGTAAGAGCAACGGGTTCCCTGCTGATCATCCTCTCAAATTTACCGCGGTCTGAACATTGAGAAACATGTTTTGAGTTGGTCTCTTGTGTCAGTATTTGTTGATTTGTTTTTACTAGCGGTGGTCACGTTGAAACTCTGCATTGAAACACTGGTGCAGTAAAATATCAACAAACAATAGATTTTATTTAGCAAATAATTCTAATAAATAGTTTTATTAAATATCAGATAACCCACCTAGAAAATGAAGAAACAAAACTAGCCTTTAGCATTTTTATATAAAACGACTTATAATTATAATAAAGAGTTGTTGAAGAGAGATATAGTTAGTTTGTAGTCAATGACATGCATTTGTTTTTCTAGAAACCCTGTCCGAAAGATCCATTAGAATCATGTATATCTTGTATTCCGGAGATAGGCGATAAATGTAATGGGGACAAAATATGTTGCTCCGGATGCTGCCGAGATCCAGTGATAGGTAGGTAAGATCTTTCTTATGTGGAAGGGATACAATATGAATATTACCGGAAAAAGGGAATACACTGGTAAAATTTAGATGTGTAACAATTTGATGATATTACTAAGGTTAAATACATGGTCACATATATCGTCGCACTTGATTTATGAAAAAAAAATCAGCGTTTTTTTCCTCGCTCATATTGCATGGGAAATACAAATACTAACAAATCGGTAAAATGACGACGTTAAAAAAATCATTATGCCAAATTTGTCTTCTCAACATTCCGAATATTTTCAAAAAAAAAGCATACAAATTATAAGTTATGTGTATTCAACAAATTCAAGTGCCAAACAATTTAACATTACAATATTATATATTAAATGTTATTTTCATTGAATAGAAATAAGTAGGTTTTAATTACTGAACACTTAATTATTTATGTTCATCGTATGCAGCGCTTGCTAGAAGGACTAGGGTATTTAACATCTCTATAGAAACACGTGAAGTGTCTTACAGTTTCTAGCCTCCTTCGTATGCACAGTAAGATATATAAATCGTACATTTATGATATATGATGATAATGATCAGTTGGACAAAACAAGGCAATTTAACAATAACTATAACGCAGTAGTGATGGCAAGTGAGGACAACAAACAACATCGTTTCCCCTTTTTTAACAAAAGTTAGAGGTTCGCCGAGTTCCACAGGTAGAGAAAGCAGTTTTAGTTTTTTTTCATGAATCGACGTTTGTGTTGTTTGTTCAATTAAAAACATTGTGATAAGTCTCCGCTTAATATGTTAAATTATATATTAATCAAATAAAAATATAAAACACAAAAAGCTGACGAGCACAAATATTAATCACAAGCACAACACACACGATTTTCAATATTTTTCTAAAATAAATGATTTAGTTTAATGTTGTTGTTATTTTACCATAGATCCTAAGCCTGGAAAATGTCCAAACGATCCAGGCCAATTAACCGTACAACGTACATGTTATCTAAGAAAATCTGAATGTGAACGTGACACCCAGTGTGAAGGTAAACGGAAGTGCTGCCGGTTCTCGTGTAGGAATTTCTGTGTAGACCCTGACAATTAAATAAAAAAATTATACACTCATATTTTGTTAACGCTTTACAATTAAGTCAATATTTTTGTAATCATATTAATGAATCTAATCAATGTCATTGAAAGTGATATGGAGCAATAAACATACAGCACTCAAACTAAACCTTAAATAATTCAAAAGTTGGTGACTATGTTGAACGCATCTATCTCATATAACTAGAGATATAAGATACAACAGCTATAATTAAGTCGGCATCATATCTTGACTTACCTCTAAAAATTGAAAATAAGGGTTGGTTGAAAACAAAACTTTACGACAAAAGAGATGATGTCAGCTCCCCAATTGAGATTTTTTTAATTTTTAAGTAGTAACATTCCAGCAGCGCCTGCATATGGAGTATATATCTCCCAATTGATACGATATTCCCGTGATTGTCTTTCCTATCATTATTTCTTTGATAGAGGATTGCTGCTCAAAAGAAAGCTATTGAACCAAGAGTTCTAATGGTGCAGTTGCAATCATTCCTTCGTAAATTTTACGGAAGTCATACCGTTTGACACGTGATATCGGATCTGTTCCTTACATCGTTACTACAATCCCTTTTCCTTTTCATGAATGTGACCTATCGAATTAGACTACTTGCCAGGTTTTAATAACATGAGCAATAAAAGAGGTGCCACATGCGGAGCAGGATCTGATAACCTTCCAGGCATATATTACCTTATCTGTATTTGGCAAAACTTTTAGGAATTTTGGCCCTCAATGCTCTTCAACTTCGTACTTTATTTGGCCTTTTTAACTTTTTTGGATTCGAGCGTCACTGATGAGTCTTTTGTAGACGAAACGCGCGTCTGGCGTATATACTAAATTTAGTCCTGGTATCAATGATGACTTTATTTCCAGATTACTTAAGATCAACCCCAGTTTTGGTTGGATTCGTGTTGCCTAGTCTTAAGTTGTTTATGTTGTGTTATGTGTACTGTTATTTGTCTGTTTGTCTTTTTTTCATTTTTAGCCATGGCATTGTTGTTTATTTTCGATATATGAGTTTGACTGTCCCTCTGGTATATTTCGCCCCTTTTTTAAAGTAATTAATGTAATCTGTACAAATGAAGCTGTAGAAGTCGTCTTCTTAAAAGAAGCTATGCACACTTTCAAAAACGTTTTTAAGTTAACAATTCATGCACAATAGTGATCGTCTGATGCAAATAGTCTAGATTGATTTAAAAGACTTTGCTTCACTTGAGAGTATTTGAATTTGAATCTAAAGAAAAGGAAGGCAGGCACCAGTAAATAGATGCGGTTAACTTGTATCAATTAAGTCACCAAATTTCACGTATCCACTACAGAACAAATAACATTGATGTATAAATACATGTGACATTTTTTCTCCAGGCACTCCAGCTTCCTCCTCCTATAGGCACTTCCCACCATGGAAAAGTACACTAGTGCCGAAACTGGCGTTAAACACCAACCAATTAATCAATCATATCAATGTGTACACGTATTCGACACAGTAAGACTAATTCAATACTGATTATGTTTTGTTTCTTGGTTAGAAGAATTTACTAAAGGTTATACTTTTTATTACTTATATCTCGATAAAGTACACAGAGAAAATACAACAAACCCTAACGGAAGTGATTCGTCTTTGCAGAAATTTATGGAACTCCCTTATTTCAATTACACTTGTGAAATTCAGTAAAATAAACAAACATACATGATGAAGGAATGTAGAACCAGTGAACCACTGTAGATTGTGCGAAAGCTGCAATATGTAGAAGTTCAATTTCCTATAGTAGGTAAATGAAATCGATTCATCACAACATAAATTCCAAAACTTATATTTATATCTACATTTGTAACTATGCATATATTCTTTAATTTCACCCTTCTAATTGTTGACAACGAGTCTGTATATTCGAACTCAATATCAAATGCGGTAAAAACAACAAATACCAAACCTGAATAAATTGTCTATGGGAATTTTTTTCCTGTTCAAATTCCTAAAATAAAAAAAAAGTTTTGAAAATTGTCAAAAAAAGGAATAATGATTTTTTTTAAAGAATATCATTTCACTTTTTAGAAAAATCACATGGCAGCATCTGATTGCATGCCAACTTCCATCAAGGAAACCCTTGGAATTGAGAAAAAATATATCAGCACTTTAAGTTAGGTAAGTTTAAACACGGAAGTACTGAAAAAAATATGACATTAACGCATTAATCTACTTAACCACATTACGTATTACATATAAAACATAATATGTATTTATAAAATAAAAACGCCCTCTTCTGCATTCATTTATTGGTTCGACATATGGCACAATAGGATTAATTGTGTGCACAGACAATATACATATTTGAATACTGTTAATTATCCATTATATAATTTGTACATTCAGGATGCATATAGGAAAACCGTTAGCGTTTCTAATTTACATTACGTTGGTAAGCTTACATGTAAATAATATATGACGCATCATAAATCATTGTGTTTGTTGTTGTAATTATACAATTAACTTTCTTTATTCTGCTATTTTTTGCTATCTGTCATATAACTAAATATAAAATTTAAAATAGTCTTAAGGCTGGTTATTTTGGATTTTATGAAATTTTTCGCGTGCACTTAGAAGTCATTGACCTCCTATGAATGTGGAAAAATCCTATATGTTCCAATTATAAATCCAAGGAGACAATATATATATTGACTACCTTTTTAGCTCACCTGGCCCCAAGGGCCAAGTGAGCTTTTCCCATCACTTTGC
Source organism: Mytilus edulis (assembly GCA_019925275.1). Classification (NCBI taxonomy): domain Eukaryota; kingdom Metazoa; phylum Mollusca; class Bivalvia; order Mytilida; family Mytilidae; genus Mytilus; species Mytilus edulis. The sequence continues at coordinate 59,193,432 of CM034354.1, read as the reverse complement.
GTCCGGCGTCCGGCGTCCGTCGTCCGTCGTCGTTCGTCGTCGTCCGTCGTCGTCCGTCGTCGTTAACTTTTACAAAAATCTTCTCCTCTGAAACTACTGGGCCAAATTAATCCAAACTTGGCCACAATCATCATTGGGGTATCTAGTTCAAAAAATGTGTGGCGTGACCCGGCCAACAAACCAAGATGGCCACCATGGCTAAAAATAGAACATAGGGGTAAAATGAAGTTTTTGGCTTATAACTCAAAAACCAAAGCATTTAGAGCAAATCTGACATGGGTAAAATTGTTTATCAGGTCAAGATCTATCTGCCCTGAAATTTTCAGATGAATCAGACAACCCGTTGTTGGGTTGCTCCCCCTGAATATGTAATTTTAAGGAAATTTTGCTGTTTTTGGTTATTATCTTGAATATTATTATAGATAAAGATAAACTGTAAACAGCAATAATGTTCAGCAAAGTAAGATTTACAAATAAGTCAACATGACCGAAATGGTCAATTGACCCCTTTAGGAGTTATTGCCCTTTATAGTCAATTTTTAACCATTTTTCGTAAATCTTAAGTCATCTTTTAGAAAAATATTCTCCTCTGAAACTACTGGCCAAATTAAACCAAACATGGCCACAATCATCATTGGGGTATCTAGTTTTAAAAATGTGTCCGGTGACCCGTTCAACCAACCAAGATGGCCACCATGGCTAAAAATAGAACATGGGGGTAAAATGCAGTTTTTGGCTTATAACTCAAAAACCAAAGCATTTAGAGCAAATCTGACGTAGGTAAAATTGTTCATCAGGTCAAAATCTATCTGCCCTGAAATTTTCAGATGAATTGGACAACCTGTTGTTGGGTTGCTGCCCCTGAATTGGTAATTTTAAGGAAATTTTACTGTTTTGGGTTATTATCTTGAATATTATTATAGATAGAGATAAACTGTAAACAGCAATAATGTTCAGCAAAGTAAGATTTACAAATAAGTCAACATGACCAAAATGGTCAGTTGACCAATTTAGGAGTTATTGCCCTTTATAGTCAATTTTTAACTATTTTTCGTAAATCTTAGTAATCTTTTACAAAAATCTTCTCCTCTGAAACTACTGAGCCAAATTAATCCAGACTTGGCCTAAATCATCATTGGGGTATTTAGTTTCAAAAATGTGTCCGGTGACCCGGCCAACTAACCAAGATGGCCGCCACGCCTAAAAATAGAACATAGGGGTAAAATACAGTTTTTGGCTTATAACTCAAAAACCAAAGCATTTAGAGCAAATCTGACATGGGTAAAAAAATTTATCGGGTCAAGATCTATCTGCCCTGACATTTTCAAATGAATTAGACAACCTGTTGTTTAGTTGCTGCCCCTGAATTGGTAATTTTAAGGAAATTTTGCTGTTTTTGGTTATTATCTTGAATATTATTATAGATAGAGATAAACTGAAAACAGCAATAATGTACAGCAAAGTAAGACCTGAAAAGAAGTCAACATGACCAAAATGGTCAATTGACCCCTAAGGAGTTATTGCCCTTTATATAGTCATTTTTTTTTAACAATTTTCACAAATTTGTAAATTTTACTAACATTTTCCACTGTAACTACTGGGTCAAGTTCATTATAGATAGAGATAATTGTAAGCAGCAAGAATGTTCAGTAAAGTAAGATCTACAAACACATCACCATCACCAAACCACAATTTTGTCTTGAATCCATCTGTGTCCTTTGTTTAGTGTTCACATAGACCAAGGTGAGCGACACAGGCTCTGTAGAGCCTCTAGTTTAAATGGACCTTAATGGGACACAGATAAGCAAGTGCTTAGAGTGTTGAGTTACTACAAATACAAGACTTTTAAAAAACGCAAAAATGGTCATAGGCAGCCATTCGAAAAATCGTTTTGTTGACAGATTCGGCTTAACCATTAATTGTCATTTGTAATAATTGTATCAGTATATATAAGATTTATTTTAAGTAGAACAAAGTCTCCAAAAAAAATTATAATATTTGTATAATATGTACATGTCTACTGGTTAATATAAGTTATATGTAAGTATGGTTACATTTGTAACCTTTAAAAATCTGTGACGACTTCAAGGTTATCATACAACATTATAATGTGTAATAAAAGGTTGTACTATAATGAAGGTCTCTGACATAGTAAAATTCATCTAATTCTAACCCAAATAAACTCATCATAGATACCAGAATTGAATTTTGTATATACGCCAGACGCGCGTTTCGTCTACAAAAGACTCATCATTGACACTCTTATCCTAAAAAGTAAAAAAGGCCAAATAAAGTAAGAAGTTGAAGACCATCGAGGACAAAAATTCCTTAAACTTTTGCCAAATACAGCTAAAGTAATATATTCCTGATGTATACCTTTTCTGACCTATTGAATATCTCTATTTAATAAACATGTGGTTCGTTTGATCTCAGTTCTTCGTTGATCAAATTTCTATAATAAAGTTTTCTGGATATTCTCTGAAAAAGCCTAACACTTTGAAACTATCCAAAATATTAGTATCCCCCTTAGTGTGATTGCAACGTTAAACGTAACTCTATGACAGTATGTCAGCATAATGTGTTGATACATTTATAGTTTTTTACAGTTTTTACATAATTTACCTGTTAACAAGAACATATTTTCGTCAACCCTAAAGTAGCGTAAGTTGTTTTTATTGTATTCTGTCAAAATTTAAAGATGTTTAACTGCATTAGGTGTAATAACAAATATGCATAGCGACTGAAATATAGAAAGACTTTTAAATAAACTCCTTTTCATGGAAGAAAAATGTACTGCAATTTATAATAAAATCTAGAATGAATAACCAGACGATAAGACGGAAGCTAATTGATAAATACCATCAATGAGTATAGGTGTTGTCAATGTCCATAACATATAGTTTAATAAATTCTTTATATATTCCAAACGATAGATGGATTTACCAAGAAAGCAGCATTCATTTGATCTATAGCGACGTAGTAAGCAGTGGTTTAATTTTGACGGCATATCACAATTCGTTCTTTTGTTATTTGCATGAGAGAATTCATAGTCGATTTATGTACTTTTTAGAACATGAATTTTACATGTGTATTGCAGACTTGTGTACAATTGCAGAATATTGATATAGTTTTTCAACTGATGTGAATCAAACAGTGTGGTTTAATGCATCCAGCTATTTATATTTTAAGGTCATGTTGTTTATTGAACAAGATACTGGTTCAAACGAACCAGACCTTACATATGTTTAGGTCTTCTTCAACTTTGTAGATACTCCCGCGTCGTCAACTTTTAGCCATTTGGCTTTGAGTGTTTCTAATGAAGGTAGACAAAGAATCGTGTTCAGGTATTGCTTATTCAATCAGGTTTTAGCAAGACGCTTTTCAAGTTCGAAGTCTCCAGCAAGATCTGAAAGAAGGCGGAAAATATTCAAAATTGATATTAACGATTAAATGTTATTATAACAATTGATCACAATGGAAAATTAATATAAATCACCATCATCTATAAGGTATACGTAAGTTAAATAAATGGTTTAATCGTCTTTATTTTTGATTTAGCAAATAAGTGATGCACAACTAGTAGACAATGTATGCGACCTAAAGAAAGATGTCGGTCCATGTAATGCCCGGATGAGCAGATATCATTATGACGTAGATTCTGGGGAGTGTAAACAGTTTTTCTATGGCGGCTGTGACGGCAACGAAAACAACTTCAAAACCAAACAAGAATGTTTCACCGACTGCGAAAAACGAGGTAAAATGTATAAGATGCATAAATCAGGATTCAGATTTTTTAAAAAAGGTGTGCGTCCATTTTTGCAATTTGCCTAGTTTAAATATTTTGTTTTCAAAATTCATAACCTTTCTGCCAGCAAATAAGAAAACATGTTCACAAGTGAGACAAACGTACCTGAACAACTCTCACAAAAACGAAAAAGACATGCATCCCGTTCGATATCAAAATAAAAATTATGTTCCAATGTTTTACATTACGAAATACATAGGTAATATGTATGTTTGTTAGCATAGAAATTATTATTTAGAACATTTGCCAAAAATGGACGCACACCTTTTTTTTTTATTTTCGCTAAACATGTTGAATAGTGCGTAAATGCTACCAACTGCTTCACTAAACTTTGTGTACGAAAAGTAAGACCCCGTTTCCACTGACAAAAAAAATCGATCTTTGGTCCAGTGAAAACGGGTAAGATCGATCATCAGTCGGACTTAAAAAGTCTACCTCTAGAGGTGGTTTTAAATAGATCGATCGTACATGTATTTGAATCGATCTTTTTTGGTGTAAACGCTAAGATCGATCGCGATCGATCATTTTCAGGTGAATGTTATAGTTAGATATGAAAATAAAGGTCAGATCGGTTCTTTTTATGTTGTAATGTAAACGCACTGGATCAAATAAGATTGATCTCGATCGATCTTGCTTGTGCTATGTAAACGCGAACTGGTCTTTTTAAGATCGATTCAAATAAAGATCGATTCAATTTCGTTGCCAGTTTAAACGGGGTCTATCAAACTCTACACCGATCCAAGGCTGGATATTGAATAAAATTTAATATATAATAAATTAGACATTTATTTTTTTCTCGCATAGATTTAACGACTCTCGTGTGAAATAACGATATATTTCTTTCCATTACGCAGTAGAGAAAAGTCAGTTTGAAACTTGTAAGCATGTAAGCATGTATTCTGCTCTTTAGTCAGTGGTTGTCGTTTTGACACATTCCCAATTTCCATTCTCAATTTTACACAATTATGCTGTGTTAAATTTAACAACTTGATATAAGACACTTTTTTTTTCTCTACAGTATGTACTTTGGTAGTACATTATGGGTCTGGTGGAGCTAAAATTAAAAGATGGTTCTACAATTCTGAGACGATGAAGTGTGAAACTTTTATATATGGTGGATCATATGGCAACAAGAATAGCTTCAAAAAAAAACGAAGCTGCAAAAAGCTGTGTAAGGGCGTAGGTGAGTGCATTATATTTAAGTTAAAAATAAAATACAAAAACGCATTATACAATAAATATGATGAAATGATAAAGTTATGAAACTGAAATTTTAAACTTATTAGTTGGCTTCTTCAGGGAAGATTTTTTTTTAAATCAGTTTGACCAGAATTAAGTTTTAAACTTTTCATTTGTGAAAGAAATATCCCAAAACTGCATAAAGCGACACTGTTCGATAAAAGAAAAAGAAAACATAATGTTTAATTTGAATCAATGGTAAGCTAATCCATAACAATTTTTGTAGACAGTACTATTTGAACACTTATTTTGACATTACATGGATAAAATCAAGGGATTTAGACTACTTGCATCAGGCAGTATTCAAAAGAAGAGAGGAAGTATGCTAAAACCATAGTCATGGCTAACAACAATACAAACTGTTTTTGCTGTACAATTACTAATTTTAAGTCATGATTGGATACCCTATATAGTTTCTTTTCTATTATCAATACATTTTTCACTTTATAAACACTTCAAATATAGATCATTACTTTTGTATTGCAGAAAGAGATCCTTGTGGGAATATACCACCGTGTATTCGTCCCCAACCGAATGAGTGCAGTGATTTTACATATGATATTATAAATGGAGTAGAGTGTATTGTTGGCTGTTTTAATTCACGATGTAAACAGGTGATATATCTAGATTTACACATAGATTTCATATGTTAAGTTTGTATATTTGTTATTCTCGTGGGATTTTGTCTCATGCTTGGTCCATTTCTGTGTGTGTTACATTTTAGTGTGGTGTCGTTGTTCTCCTCTTATATTTAATGCGTTTCCCTCGGTTTTAGTTTGTTACCCCGTTTTCGTTTTTTGTCCATGGATTTATAAGTTTTGAACAGCGGTATTCTACTGTTGCCTTTATTTGTACATCTATAATAACTTTAGTTTTTTTACATAAAAAATTGGGGTATTTCTAACCAGTTGTTTTGCCTCATTTGCAGCAATTAGTCATTGTTTACAATTCAGTGCTTGACTGACTTATCACCGTATTGGTACTTACATAAGCAACACAAAGAGTGTCACTAAGGGAGCTACCATTTTATTTTTATGGGGGGGGGGGGGGGGGGGGGGGGCTAGGATGAAAAATTTTGTCCTGCATTTTTTTTTAGCTGTAATATCTGTCCTGCCTTTTTATTTTTCACTCTGTTCGGTCCTGCCTTTTTTTTTTTAGTTTATCCTGACTTTTTTTTACCTAAATTGTCGTCCTGACTTTTTTTTACTCAATACTCCTGTCCTGCCTATTTTTTTCAAATTTTATCCTAGCCCCCCCCCCCCCCATAAAAATAAAATGGTAGCTCCCTAAGCAGTAAAATCTGCTCACCTTTCGAGAGCACCATATTGTTTTTTGAAAAGAATCTTGCCGGGAACAATATCATCAAAATGCTGAACTAATTGATAGATGACGTATTTGTTTAGTGATATTTCAACAGACAGTCCACCTTTAGATATATTGATGATGTCCTAGCACTTAATTAAAAGCATTTTAATAAGTAATTGCATCTCATATAGCCCACTACCTTTAAGATAATGGCTACTTTTAAACCTAGAAAGTCTGTTTTATTTCTCGCTGTCTGCCTCTATATTGGCAGAAAAGGACGACTTAAAACTCGTCTATAAAAAAAACGTGATGTTTTCAACTTTTCAATAGTCAACTTCCTATTCTTCACTAGTAACATCTATCGTAAAGTGTTTATAAATATTAATTAGGTGTGTTGTTATGATATGGTGGTCATTAGCTGGTTTTTTTTTCTCATCTGTAAATAATGTTGCAACACAAATATAAATAAGGGAGCTACCATTTGATTTTTATGGGGGGGGGGGGGGGGGGGGGTGCTGTGCTAGGATGAAATTTGAAAAAATAGGCAGGACAGGAGTTTTGAGTAAAAAAAAGGCAGGATGAGACACTTTGCAAAAAAAAAAGGCAGGATGACAATTTAGGTAAAAAAAGTCAGGATAAACTTATAAAAAGAGGCAGACGAATAGAGTGAAAAATAAAAGGCAGGACAGAGATTACAACTAAAAAAAAAATGCAGGACAAATTTTTTCCAAGCACACCCACCCCCCCCCCCCCCCACCCCCGACTCACCCCCCATTACAAATCAAATGGTAGCTCCCTAAGCACGAATGAAACATACTATACAATGATGTTACGATCGCATTACAAGTTGATTGATGTGTGTATCTTAAATCACTAGTGACATGTTTGTCTAATTGACACGAGTATATCTGAAGGTACTGAAAAGTCGTGTAATATGGTATTTTATCACATGTTTCCCTTTCCCGATTACGACATTTTGACTGATTGTGGATTTTCACGACGGATGGGGCTTTGATAAGAGAAGACGTGGTCACGCTTAACACTTTCTCGGTTCATTTTAAGCTCATGCAGTTTCAACATTTTTTTTTGTGATATCTTTATTTGTCTTTTTTGTCGGTTGATAAAATTTGAATTCGATGAACACAAAATTTAAATTCGTTCAATTTCGAAAAAACTAAAGCCGACGATGTATTATGTTTGTCAAAAGAAAATAAACAGAGAACATATTTGTATCCTGAAATTAATTGTTCCTTGTAATTGCTTAACATTCAGTGCTTTGAAGTAACCAGGTTATTGTAAGTGCACCCCCCCCCCCCCCCGCGGTTTAAGGTTTAAGATTGCATTGTTTCTTAGTTGGTATAACGTAACTATCTGTTTAAAAACAATAATATTTTATTATTTTCAGGGATCCTGTCCAACAAGTTCCTTTCCAGTATGTACAAGTGAATGTTTGTTGGATAGCGAATGTGCTGGTAACAAGTTATGTTGCTCCGGTTGCTGTCGAAGTCCAATTCTAGGTATGGAAAAAAATGATTTTATCGGTTTTTTACTGTATGTGTACACAATGCATATGAATCTCATTTACTGTGTATCTATGAACAAAATAGATTAACATAATTCGCCGTTTCAGAATCTAATGCATCATGGGTAATATTTTCAAAAGTGTACCCAAAACGTCTTGATTGGTTAAAAATGTCATAAACAATGAAAATTTAACCAATGACGTGACGTTATTTTCATTTTGGGGTACGAACAATGAAATTACCCATGATGCTTTAGATTCTGAAACGGCCAATTCAAACAGGGATAACACATCTAATCAGGTATAATCACTTTTGATTTGATCAATTCTAAGTTATTCCTCTTTTTGTAATTAATTTTGCCAATAATGTTGTTTTGCAAACTGAAGTATTTGCATTAGTGTGGATTAATATCAAGAAAATGTATGGTAAAATCGTTCCAATAGCTGTAACAGCAATCCCATCCTCTTGTGTCCTATCATGACATCAGTTTATTGGTCAACTGGGTAATTGTGAAGCTGAATGTGCCTCCCGTTCGTAGCATATTATATCACCTACCAGTTTTAGGTAGAGTTCTGTTGTTCGGTCTTTTATCGAAATAAAGGATATGGGGTTTCCATCTTGTTGAATGTGTTCCCCAGTACACGGATGCCCCACTCGCACTATCAGTTTCTATGTCAGTAGACCCTGCAATTGGGTCAAAACTCTTATTTGGCATTAAAATTAAAAGATCATGTCATAAGGAACATGTGTACTAAGTTTCAAGTTGATTGGACTGCAACTTCATCAAACACTACCTTGACCAAAACTGTAGCCTGAAGCGGGACGGACAAAACGGACGGACGAACGAATAGACGGGACGTACAGACCAGAAAACATAATGCCCCTCTACTATCAGTAGGTGGGCATAAAAACACAGTAAATAATGTTGGACAGTTTTGGAGCAGCATTTCTTTTTATTTTATCATTCTTTTTATTTTATATCAGATAACAAACCCGGAACATGCCCAACTGATCCTGGACAACAACAGTGTTATGGGAGAACATCGGAGTGTGAAAAAGATAGTCAATGTGACGGCAAGCGAAAGTGCTGCAAGTTCTCATGTATGAATTTCTGTGTAGATCCAGAAAAATAAAAAGAAAAAAACTGTAACACTGTTTTAGGTGTTATATTTTCTTAATTATCATTAGTTTAATAAAAAAAAAAAAGGAACAGATGCAGATGCAAGTGACATGTTGACAATACATAATGTCTCACAGCCTATAAGAACAGTTTTATTCCACATACTCTTGAAAAGTGGAATTCACTTGATGGAAAAGTTAAAAATATTTTAAGCTTTACAGGATTTAAAAGAAACTGAATGCGGACATAAGTCCTTGTCCTGTTTTCTTTTCCACTGGTTCACGTAAAGTTAATATAATCCACTGCCAATTAAGAAATGAGGCTAGTGATCTAAAAGATCATCTCTTCTGTGATCATTTGTCGGACAGCTCTATATGTGCCTGTGGAGATCCAGTAGAAGATAATTTTCATTTCTTTTATATTTGTCCATTTTACATTTATCAGAGATATGAGCTCTTTCGAAAAATAAGTAACTTTAATAATGTCAATCTTGATGTCCTACTACAGGGTTGCTCAGACTTTAATATTGATGAAAACACAGATATATTTACATATGTACAACAATATATTCATGAAACTGGAAGATTTTTATAATATTTCATGTGATACTATACTGTTTAGAAATCAGCTTATAACCACAGTGTACCACTCTTTAGTCTTAATTAAAGACAAACCTACTTTTAACACAAAAAAACAACCAATTGTGTTTGCACAAATAAATTTATATATATTTTATTTTATTTTTGTATTAGTAATTATATTTTCAAAAATCAAGAAATTAATAGTCTTGTAATAAGATGGTAAACTAAATTACTTATGTATTGCAAAAAAGGGCCAATCAATTCTTGTTATTCATATAAATAGAACAACTTTTTTGCAGTGAGTTTGTGAATTTGAGTAAAAAATTACTTAATGATCTACTTGATTCCTAACCAACACTTATTAATGTGGTATAAAATTCGACACCACCTTCAGTAGGTCTTGCTTTGACTTTGTTAACATAGTTATTTATATACGTATACACAATAAAATACTTCAAGAAGTGGGAGAATTGCCTCCCCTGACTCACTGCAACAACGTATGATCTATTAACTTATCAGAAAATTATATACTATCATGCATGTTATTCAACTCCATCTTGTATGGGAAAGGATTTGTAAGGCACTGCCTTTTGTCCAATCCCTTTGTTTAAATGTACATTTGATATTTGAACAATAAAATATTTTGAATTGAATTGAATACATAATGTCAAAATAAATTTATGTTAAAGTTTAGTTATAACTGCACAATTTGTTTTTATTGATTTTTTTTTGGCATTAATTTGTTCTGTTACTCAGTCATGTAGAAAACTGTAACAACGAGGGACGAAAAATACCAGAGGGACAGTCAAACTCATAATTCGAAAATAAACTGACAACGCCTTGGCTAAAAATGAAAAAGACAAACAAGCAACCAATAGTACACATGACACAACATAGAAACTAAAGAATAAGCAACACGAACCCCACCAAAAACTAGGGTTGATATCAGGTGCTTAGGTGAACAACATGTTCTAAAATGTTAGTAATTTTATTTTTAATACTTGCAATTGTATTTCTGTGAGAATCACTCTATAGTTGTACTTTGAAAAACAATTGTGTGCAATGAAACTGAAAATTCAGGGAGAGGACACAAGGAGAACAACCAAAAGTCATGAATCAAAAACAAACTATAAAGACATTTGCTATAAAGGAAAAGAAAAACAACAATAACAAAATATTATCAGAAAGAACTATATAGATAAGTACTTGTACAAATGTAACACGAACCTAACCAATACGGCTTTGAACTCGGGTTCTATAGAGAGTTACATAAAATTGCTTGACTCATTATTAATCTCCCACATTCAACATAATGAATTTGTATTCATTTCAATTTCCATTCGAACAGAATGATTACAAAAGAATATTTCGAATAGGGAAAAATTAAAATAACAAAAAACAACTAACTCAAAGGGAAATTCAAATTGGAAAGTCTATTCGATGGCAAATCAAAAGACAAATCACATCAAACATATTGATATAGGTATCCTCCTTATGTAAAAAAGAAATGTTGAATCACTTGTTTGGCAGTCGGATTAAATTCTCTTTTATTGACAGCAATGTGTGAAAAAAACAAACAGACGTAATAGGTGAGAATGCCTAATTAATTGGGATACAGAAGTATGGGTATATCTCCTCTCTTTTTATGGATCGTCATCTCTATGTGAAGATTTGTTGCGCTGACTTTAAGGCTGTTGACTAAAATTCAGTTTTGTATTGACATTTTTATCGAGCTTATTCAAAGGTACACGAATATAAAATAGAAGATGTGGTATGATTGCCAATGAGACAACTCTCAACAAGATACCAAAAAGACACAGACATTAACAACTATAGGCCACCGTACGGCCTTCAACAATGAGCAAAGCCCATGCCGCATATTCAGCTATAAAAGGCCCCTATAAGACAATGTTAAACAATTCAAACGAGAAAACTAACGGACTCATTTATTAAAAAAAAATGAACGAAAAACATACATGTATATGTAACACATAAACAAACAACAACCACTGAATTACAGGCTCCTGACTTGGGACAGGCACATACATAAATAATGTGGCGGGGTTAAACATGTTAGCGGGATCCCAACACTCCCCTAACTTGGGACAGTGGTATAACATTAGAACATAAGAACGAACTATACAAATCAGTTGAAAAAGGTTTAACTCACCAGATGGACAAAAATACAAGTAGTCTATTTAGAAATTGATGACGTAATTTTGGATTCCCGGTTTGTGCTATCTTAATCTATGACGCGATTATGGTAGCTATACGTATAAAGTCAAAAATTGCGTAGCCCTATACGTAGCAACTCTGATATTGATCACATCGACCCCTGGTAGATGATTTTTTTGTTTTTCTAGATTGCTGTCTCATCTAGGCATACTGTCATCCCTTATACCCATAGTCTTGAAAACACCAAAATGTTCAAAATAAATTGTGTGCCCATTAACGTAAACCATGACACTAACAACAGATATTCAGGTTCTTATCACCCTCCAACAGGTGCTGTCGATATCTGTACTATGTGACATTGTTTACAACAATACTTAATATGTCAGTTGGAAAACTTATAATAGGAATTACATATTTCGCAGTTACCTATGGTATGTTTATTTTATTTGATACTAGTACATATAGAAAACTTTGATTTAAAGTTAGTCTGTCTGTGGAAAACTAGAAAAGAGTCCATCAATGATTATTATATTGGAAAAATAAGCGATTGACATATTCCCGACATGATTAACACAGAAGGATTGGTTGTTGGTTGCTTAACGTCCAGTGGCAAATATTTCATGCATGTTCATGATGATTAATGCAAGAGGATAAATTCCGATGATTTAGTAGGGGGTCATGATTAACGCAAAAATGAATAAATTTCAATTATTAAGGAGGGGGGATATCAGTAATTAGATCTTATTTTATGATAAAACAGGATAAATGCGGGATATCCAATCGCAATAAATGACATTTTGTACAATACAGAAAAAGGGATACCGTTTATCGGAATGTTTAGTAAGCTAGAGGCATTTGTATGTTGGTTGAAATTATGCCTTGTTTTAATAGATCATTTAGATTCAAATAAGGGAACGACCATTTAACTTATAAAAAGACGGGGTATTTTGTTTCCTTAAAATACATTCTGATCCCCTATTTGATAAAAAAAAAATTTTGGTCATTTGAAGCAGATGACAAAAACAAAATATTCTGATTCCAGATTTCCCCCAAACATTTGTAATGTTACATTTTGAAACAAAAATTTGATTGATAGCGTCGAAAAACAAAAGAAAAATGTTTGCGCTTTGTGCAAAAAACAAACTTTGTGTCGTGGAGGAAGGTGGTGGTTGCTCCCTCGTTGACGTAAATGTACAGCCCACATATTCAGTAGTTTATAAACAACAACGATTAGATAAAAAAAAGATAACGGTACGTGGACTTAACAAAATTTCAAAGATGTAACTGAAAAAAAAATCAAAAATAAAGATAAGAGAAAAAAAGTGCAAAGAAGGGAAATAAAATAAATTTTTAATTTTAACTATACACACGTCAAGGACCCCCAAACCAGACCCTAATAACTGTATATTAAAGAGTGATTACGTTCCTATTCTGGGTTCGACGACTTACAGAAAAGAGCGACGATTTACAGAAAAAAAACGAAAAAGACCAAAAAGAACCAAAACGAACCGAAAAGGACCGAAAAGGAGATCAACGTTTTTTGTAATCGAAGAAAAATAGCAAATTGAAAATTATTTAAGTCTATTAAAAATGAAAGGATATTTTTGACAAAAGTTTTATCATTAGGTTTTTAAACCTTATACTGCGACAGGACTACATATAATAACTTACTGTACATGTGAAAAATTATAGGTAGGGTCGGATGCCTAACTTATGGAATAGAAAACATAGAACAGAAAAGAACATATAAGATATTTATTCATTACTGTCAAACAATCGTTCTACGTTAATTGTATTTATAAGCTAAGTGTCATTATTTTGTCCAATCTCGGTCGCTAATTCATTTCGAACATTACAACAGTTCCTTATATATATTTTTTTGGAATGTGTATATATATTCCATTCATCAGTGAATATATAATAACACGGATATTCGTACAATCGGACAAAAAACAAAATAAAACAAAATATCGTGACGGAAAACTTTACAGTAGTTATTGAATAAATACGAATATTTCGTTCTTTTTTTGTGTGTTTGTGTATGTGTATTACATGAGGGAGGTAATGCCCTTTACCGCCAGGCGTCAAACGGTCATTTTCGGCTACCGTAAGCGTCAAATGTATAATTTTTTACCGTGATTCGTCAAAATATCCTTATCGTGATTCGTCCGATGTCTTAAATAATTATCGTTACCGTTATTTTTGGGAAAAAATAGCGTGATTCGTCAAATTCTGCTGATTTTTTTTATCGTCTAAAAGAAAGTGTACATGTTACCGTCATTCACTAAAAATTATCGTTAACGTCTTTGGTTAGAATTTTTACCGTTATACGTCATTAAGGTACCCCCATTCTTGCATAGTACAAATGATAGTCCTTGCATAATCATTACTGTTCAATACAATCAATATCATTTTGAATTAATTACGTTGACCAAACAATATAACCGATTTTCAAAGTCGTCACACATTGAATGCTATTCTATATCATCTTACTTCCTCTACATTTCTTGGAATATGATTGGTCATAATCTATATTTCATATTAAGTTAGTAGGCAGGATTATACCAATACACGGTTAGTAATGATGACTTCCAATTTTTTTTTTATTCTTTTATATTTGTTCAAACTACATGTATCTCTATTCACTAAATAGTTGTGTACAGCTTGTTATAGGTTTCATGTTTGTTTTTATCATAGAATTAAACGCTGGTTTTTGTTTGAAAGTTTATGCTAAATAAGATATAAAAAAATGTCGATAGAAGAAAAAAACATACATGTAGCCTGGAATTCATTTTTCACTTTTATATTTTATTGCGTAACGCGTTAAATGCGCTTTTTGGGGATTTTTATCTTTATCAGGAATAAAAAAAGATGAGAGCCAAAATGCCATGCAATATACGTACCAAAACACGTGAAGAGCTACATATATATGATCATAAGTGGTCTCTGTCTTCTTTTCGTATGGGTGTTATCTTTTGAATTGATGATATATAAAATATGCAGTTTGATTTTAATTTCCATTTCAGCTCAAACGCAGGCCACACCATCGTTTTATGCCCTTGACAATCCATGTTATGATAAATTTAAGCTATGTTCTTCATCGTGTGAGGTCGTAACCTTGAAAAATGACGTGGTGTGTGAGTTTTGTATTTGTAAAAACCCAGATAATAATAGTAGGTAATATATATTTTAAACTATAAAACACATATACTTAGACTTTTTAGGGAAACAAATATATTTGTCGTTGTCAGTTCATTTCAATCTATGAGTTTGACTCCCTCTGGTGTATTTCGCCCCTCCTTTATTTTATTTTATCGAAATCTTCAAAAATGTTCTGCTATTGAATTGATGTCTTCCCGTGCCATAATTTACCGACAGCTTTCTTGCATGCAGTGATCATAACCACGGTCACGCCCACCTCATCTTTCGTTTGAAGTTCAACGTCACAAACAAGGTACTAAGGGAAAACCTTTAACTAAAGACATTAGAAAGTAAATAAACATGGAAAGTAGATATTACCTATCGATTATGTAAACAATATTTGTATACGTCAAATTATTTAACTAAAGCAAATAAACATGGCTCAACTATATCATTTTAATATTTTCCATGCGCTCTATTATTCTTTGTTGATTGTTTATCAAGGTCACAATCGGTAATCTTCGGCACCAAAAGTAAAGTTTTTTTTATTAAAACAGTCCAAGTTAAGTAGCCTTTATAAATTATTATTTGGATGGAGAGTTGTCTCACATAACATCTTCTTATATCTATTTAACCTGCTTATTATGAACACATAAACATTTCGTTCCAGCGTAATCTCAACTATGGTGAAACGGCTTCAAAAATGTATATCTCTGTTTGTGGAACAATATATCCTCTTTTCAGAGATTTCAGTAACATGTATACTGTTAGAATAGAAAAACAAAGGATATAGGGTATCAATCCATGACATGAAATTAATGCATGAAAGGCAGCAACAACAATAACAACAAAAATCTCAAAATCACAGAGAGGCCTTCAACACGAAGCAAAATATAAAATAAAGACCATCTGTCCTTGAACCAGAAACTTTAGTCTGCACACGAACGGACTGTGCAGAGAACAAACACCAGCACGTGACCCAACTTCCTACTAAACCACGTGTCTTATCTATGTTGGAGAGCCCTGATTCAGTATACTATGTCCTAGGTGGTTAACATTTAAGTAAATCAGGTTACATGTACCCTATTTATCAATTCAGGATTTGTGCGTACACCACATATTGAAGTCACGATACAAATAATCGAAAACCTGTCTGAAAATCGCTGCTATACGGAAAAGGCGTGGGATAGATTTTTTAAAAATTTAGTGAAGATTTGTCCAATTTTCTAAAGGAACAAAAAAGGTGTATTTTACGTAAACATTTTTTTTAAATATTTTTTTATGTAGATTCACATTGATATATAAAATAAGACTATGTTTAATTCGTTTTCTGGAATATTTATCGTAGTTTTATGGCCGACGACTGTTTCAACTGTACCAACAACGATTCCACCAACGATAACAACGTCTGGAACGAGATCTCCGTATATCACTGTCAATAACATTACGTATGTAACCTTGAGGAACCCATGTCAACAGAAATTAGCCATGTGCCCGACGTTCTGTGACAAGTCCAATGTGTCATACCATGGTCGTATTTGTGAAACTTGCGTGTGTAAAGTTCTTCAGAAGGAATCGTTTGGTAAGTTCTGTCGACATACTTTTATATATATAAACGTTTTTACGAAGACACGTGTTTAATTTTAAAAATATAACGGAAACAGCTCTGTATGAGATTTGGATAAGGGTTCCTAATTTGTTTATTCTTTAACTTTTTGAAATTTCTTTTTAATTTCTTTAAATATATTTTGACAATTTAAAACAAAACAGTTCGTTTTGGCCATTAAAATCAGGAATGAGACAACTCTCCATCTAAGTCACAAAAAGAAAACAATTACTGTATCTATGATTAGTGTTTTAGGTCTAAGTATTGCTACATGTGTTTCCTTATTCTACATTGGAGAGAGGTATAGGGGGAGGAATGAGATCTCACAAAATTTAACATGTTTCATCCTACCGCATGTTGGCGCCTATCCTAAGTCAGGAGCTTCTAGCCTTTGTTAGTCTTGTATGTTTGGGTTTTTTTTTAAAATTTAAGTTCATTTATATAATTTGGAGTTTAGTATGACATCCATTTTCACAGAGCTAGTACACATTTTATTTTGAATATACCAAGGCGTTTGTCTTTCTCTCTATTTTAGTTTTCAGTTGATATTAGTATACTTCAATGTTACACCAAAAATAAAAGTTTCTCGGTATACTTTT
This sequence comes from Mytilus edulis, assembly GCA_019925275.1. Lineage (NCBI taxonomy): Eukaryota > Metazoa > Mollusca > Bivalvia > Mytilida > Mytilidae > Mytilus > Mytilus edulis. Next base: position 59,176,338 of record CM034354.1, on the reverse strand, counting down.
TATTTGTTGTCCTTATTTTTTATTTTCATTTTTTTATAGGAAAACGTGACAATCCACTGGGCAATGTCGTGCTCCCTGGTCGTAAGTTAAAGCGGGAAAATACGAGAGACAGAAGTGAGGAAATTTACAATAGGAAAACAAAGCGATGTGTACCATTCTTCTGTCCTTTATTCCGTTGCCCTGCTGGGAAAGTTTTTGAAATAGGACCTGACGGATGTCAAATATGCCGGTGCATCAAGCAACATGCTGGTAAATATATTACAGTGAAACCTGGCTAAATCGAATCCTGCATAAACCAAAAATCTGAATAAACCAAACATGTTCTAACGCACCGTCATACTAACTGTATGCGTTGTGAACCTGATGAAACCGAACATCGGCCAAAACTGAACAAAATTTTAAGTCCCGAAGTGGTTTGGTTTAAACAGGTTTCGCTGTATCTTAATTTTTAAACACATCTGATAAGCTTTACATGTAATATACATGTCAATCAGACAACAACCAAATGTTTGTTAATAAAAGGCATATATAGAGGTCAGCATACTCTTTAACATTAGACAGATAGGCAGGCATAGAGGCTATACTACATGTATATGTTCCCAGCTTTACTTTTGTGCACTCAGATTGAACGAGTAACAATTTGACAGTAAATATCCATAGAAATAAGATCACATGGAAAGATCGTTATTTTGAGACTACATTTTTTTCAAATAAAATGTTATATGACTCTCTAGTGAATAGTAAAAAAGAAACGTCAGTAGGGATAAACAGGTGGCTCAAAATTTTACCATTGCAAGAAGCTTCAAATATGAATTCATTATATAACTTTATTTTCAAATACTTAACTGAAAATAAATTAAAAATATACAGATGGAAACTACTACAGTTTATTGTACCAACCAAAAAGCATTTATTACAATGGAAAATAACTAATAACAGTTTGTGTAATTTTTGTAACATAGAAGAAGACTATGCTCATTATTTTTTCAAATGCTCTTATTTAACAAGATTTTGGCAACAACTATACGATCTCTTAAAAAAGAGTAATTTAGATTTTTCAATAAAATTACAACACATGATATTTGGATACAAAATTACAGACAGCAAGTATTACCCAATAAATTTTTTGGTTACAATTATTAGTTTTTCAATATATAAGTCGTACTATATATCTGAGCAGAAAACAAAAAACATAGACGTATTCAGAATTTTTATTAATGAATACACCAAGAGAGTAGATACCAATATTAATGGACATAAGACAATAAGTCCAATGTTGCTTTCAATTAAAAGAAACATAATCAATGAATAATTTTTATATTGTTAATATAGAGTTTTGTAAACAAAATGTATGTCAATTATTTAATCAGCTGATTATTCCCTGGGTAGTCAGTGGATTGTAACAGGGTACGTCAAGAGAAGCTTGGAATCTTGATGGTTTATGTAACAAGCAATATTTGATGAATAAAATTATTATGTAGTTAAAAAAAAAAAAAACAATTTGACAGCTCAGTAGAGTACACAAAATGTATTATTGTAACACGCTACGGGGTTCTATACAACTTGACATGGACCAAAGATCTACCATCAGCACCTTCTAGCAATTGGCCACACACAAAAAACTATGACACAGATAAGCATCTCCTGCTTAACATACATAAACCGCTATACGAATTAAAACACGCAGTCAAAAGGACATAATATATTCGGTTAATATGCGTGTAGATTAGGTGATTTGTTTTGTAGGCAAGATCTCATACCGCAAAAACCCGTCGTCAGTGAGTAGAGAAACTGGCACATAGTATCGGTCAACCAATTCGCGATTGTCCCGTAAAACGTGTGAAGAGTCAATTTCAGTTTTTTGTTCATTCTAACGGTGCTCATATAAATATTAAGCTAAACACGCATTAAGTGTTTTTTCTTCTTCTGTAGACAATGAACTAACATTGTCTCGTGCTCTAATATTGAACTCAATAAATCAATGTTTATTTAGACAAAAACTATCATTGTTATTCTTAAAGCAACAAGTACCCTGGAGCCGTCAACGACACAAGTGGTAACCTCAACAAAGATTGCACAATCAGGTATTATAGCGTTACAATAATTCAGGCAACGAAGACTTTATATAAAAGTGTACTAATTTTTTTTTATAATTTATTTTCATTTTCTTTAAACATCTTTTTTCGGACTTTTTCACGTATATATATATATACAACCCTACAGGCATTCAAACTTCTTCCTCTGCTGAAGGGCTATAAAAAAAAAAAGCTACTCTGAATCTCTCAGTTTATAAAGTACAGAGTTCAGAACATATTTGTATTTAAATTACCGTACGCGATGGAGTTGCATTCGTTATATTTGCAATTTAGATAACTTCGCATTACAAGGGACATACAAATGCTAATGTAATATATCACGAACTGGTTTGATGAATTGATATATGTACATTCCATGAAAATAACCACTTTTTAATTACAGTTAATGTATTTGTATAAAACTGGGGTTATATTGCTACACTCAGATACGCAAACCATTACACACAAACTACATAGTATTATGTTCTCGATGCACAATGATGTGTTTTTGTTTTAGGCTCCAAACCTGATCCTACCGAACTGTTCTGTTTGCCGGGCCCAGAATACTGCCACCGTGACTGTCTGGTACACAACATTAAAGTCGATGATTGGCATTGTTTCTTTTGTCGCTGTCCACAAGGTTTGAAGATGTAGATATAAGAAGATATGATATATGTGCCGATGAGACAACTCCCCACCCAAATCTTGTATATAGATATAAGATGTGGTATTATGAGTGTCAATGAGGCAACTCTCCATCATGGTCACAATTTGTAAAAATAAAAAAACAACATTATAGTTCGAAGTACGACCTTCAACACGGAGCCTTATTTCACACCGAACAGCAAAATGTAAAATAACAAAACTAACGATCTCCAAGGAAATTTAAACTCAAAACTGAAAGTCCGTAATCAAATACTAGTAGCAAAATCAAAAGTTCAAACACACCAAGCTATATAGGGTCCAAAACATGACTAGAGTATAACCATTCAAACAGAAAAACCAACGATCTAGTCTATATAAAAAACGAACTAGAGGCTCTAAAGAGCCTGTGTCGCTCCCCTTGGTCTATGTAAATATTAAACAAAGGAAGCAGATGGATTCATGACAAAATTGTGTTTTGGTGATGGTGATGTGTTTGTACATCTTACTTTAATAAACAGTCTTGCTGCTTACAATTATCTCTATCTATAATGAACTTGGCCCAGTAGTTTCAGTGGAAAATGTTGATAAAAATTTACAAATTTTATGAAAATTGTTAAAAATTGACTATAAAGGACAATAACTCCTTAGGGGGTCAATTGATCATTTCGGTCATGTTGACTTATTTGTAAATCTTACATTTCTGAACATTATTGCTGTTTACAGTTTATCTCTATCTATAATAATATTCAAGATAATAACCAAAAAATGCAAAATTTCCTTAAAATTACCAATTCAGGGGCAGCAACCCAACAACGGGTTGTCCGATTTATCTGAAAATTTCCAGGGCAGATAGATCTTGACCTGATTAACAATTTTACCCCTGTCAGATTTGCTCTAAATGCTTTGGTTTTTGAGTCATAAGCAAAAAACTGCATTTACCTCTATGTTCTATTTTTAGCCATGGCGGCCATCTTGGTTGGTTGGCCGGGTCACCAGACACATTTTCTAAACTAGATACTCCAAAGATGATTGTGGCCAAGTTTGGATTAATTTGGCCTAAAAGTTTCAGAGGAGAAGATTTTTGTAAAAGATAACCAAGATTTACGAAAAATGGTTAAAAATTGACTATAAAGGGCAATAACTCCTAAAGGGATCAACTGACCATTTCGGTCATGTTGACTTATTTGTAAATCTTACTTTGCTGAACATTATTGCTGTTTACAGTTTATCTCTATCTATAATAATATTCAAGATATTAACCAAAAACAGCAAAATTTCCTTAAAATTACCAATTCAGGGGCAGCAACCCAACAACGGATTGTCCGATTCATCTGAAAATTTTAGGGCAGATAGATCTTGACCTGATAAACAATTTTACCCGTCAGATTTGCTCTAAATGCTTTGGTTTTTGAGTCATAAGCCAAAAACTACATTTTACCCCTATGTTCTATTTTAAGCCATGGCGGCCATCTTGGTTGGTTGGCCGGGTCACCGGACACATTTTTTAAACTAGATACCCCAAAAATGATTGTGGCTAAGTTTGGATCAATTTGGCGTAGTAGTTTCAGAGGAGAAGATTTGTGTAAACGATAACTAAGATTTACGAAAAATGGTTAAAAATTGACTATAAAGGGCAATAACTCCTAAAGGGTCAACTGACCATTTCGGTCATGTTGACTTATTTGTAAATCTTACTTTGCTGAACATTATTGCTGTTTACTGTTTATCTCTATCTATAATAATATTAAAGATAATAACCAAAAACAGCAAAATTTCCTTAAAATTACCAATGCAGGGGCAGCAACCCAACAACGGTTTTTGAGTTATAAGCCAAAAACTGCATTTTACCCCTATGTTCTATTTTTAGCCATTGCGGCCATCTTGGTTGGTTGGCCGGTTCACCGGACACATATTTAAAACTAGATACCCCAATGATGATTGTGGCCAAGTTTGGTTTAATTTGGCCCAGTAGTTTCAGAGGAGAAGATTTTTCTAAAAGTTAACGACGACGGACGACGGATGACGGACGCCGGACGCCGGACGACGGACGACGGACGACGGACGCAAAGTGAAGGGAAAAGCTCACTTGGCCCTTTGGGCCAGGTGAGCTAAAAACGAGAAAACTATAGTTTGCATATGTCTTAAAACTTTTAAAAATTTAAATCACTGCACTGCGATCAGTTAATTGTTGATACTGTTATTCTTTTTTTATTCCGCGTCAAATTTTTGCTATAAAATTGCCAAGAAAACAACAATCCACACCTGAGTCTAAATGCTTAGATTAAAGCAAGCCTTCATTGTCGGAATTTGATATGTTTCTATTGATGATAAAACCATAAACTAATATTAAGTTCTGCAAAAATTACACCCATCTGACAGATAAATTAAAATATTCCAAGGAATAATTTTGATTCTTCTTTGGTCTTTCTTTTATTCAAATTTAATTTCGATTTAATTACAAACAATGTGTGTCATTTATCTAGGAGAAGTGTTTATGGCTATGATAAATCCTTGCAGCCATAAAGTTCGTGTTTGTCCATCATATTGTACGATCCGACATTTAGAAGATATAATTCTTGGAACCATACAATGCGATTACTGCGACTGTAACACAACAAACAAACAAGGTAGGTACACTGTCATATTGTATAAAATTGGGAAAGGAAATGGGGAATGTGTCAAAGCGACAACGTCCCGACCATAGAGCAGATAACAGCCGAAGGCCACCAATGAGTCTTCAATGTAGCGAGAAACTCCCGCACCCGTAGGCGTCCTTCAGCTGGCCCCTTAAAAAACATGTATACTAGTACAGTGATAATGGACGTCATACTAAACTCCGAATTATACACAAGAAACTAAAATTAAAAATCATACAAGACTAACAAAGGCCAGAGGTTCCTGACTTGGGACATGCGTAAAATTACGGCGGGGTTAAACATGTTTATGAGATCTCAACCCTCCCCCTATATCTCTAGCCAATGTAGAAAAGTAAATACATACCAATCTACGCACATTAAAATTCAGTTCATGAGAAGTCCGAGTCTGATGTCAGAAGATGTAACAAAAGAAAATAAATAAAATGACAATAATACATAAATAACAACAGACTACTAGCAGTTAACTGACATGCCAGCTCCAGACATCAATTAAACTGATTGAAAGATTATGTCTTCATCATATGAATATCAGGCACAATCCCTCCCGTTAAGGGTTTAGTATCATACTATCATAAAATATATGAGAAGAACATAACCCGTGTCATGCCAACAACTGTTTTTAACTTTTTAAATAAATGTGTTTAGTTCCGATGCAATGACCCTATAAGTGAATAAATATTAAAGCCAAAATATGCAATCGTTAATGACCTGACAACAGTATCGTAACTAAACTATATCCCTTCTTAATAAGTATGTTTAAAGGTTTTGTAAGCCTTTGAGGTGAATACTGATCCTTATACGCTGAGTAGGAAGTAGCAAACATATTTACAAACATGTTTGCTTCTTTTCTCCGAATAGTCTTCATGGAATGTTTGCCAAATGATATCATATAACTGACTGGATTATTTTTTAGATCTACGTTATTAATGCATTTCGAATATATTATACCTACATAGGGGGTCTCATTGGGGGTTGCGATCCCGGATCCCGCTTACTGTTTTGTCAGATTCCCGTACACGTACGTAAGCATATCTCATTTTTTTTGGTCTTTTCCCGGGTCCCGCTAGACCTCATTTTCCGTTTTCACGACACAATAATTTGATTTTCACGTGTCATGCTTACAAAAAAAAGGCAATCCCGCGTCACGCTTAGACCCCAATGAGACCCACTTAATAGCTACGAGCATGCCATTGTACATGTATCATAGCAGTCAAACGGACAAGCTCCATAAGAAATTGTATTAGCATAGGGCTATATGTAAAATTAAATATATCTTTTAATCTATTATTAATTGGATGGAGAGTTGTCTCATTGGCACTCACACCACATCTTCCTATATCTTTTAATCCAGCGTCAAGAATAATTACCATCACTAGTACAGAGTTATTTCGCAATAAAAAAATAGAGGAATAAAAAGTGTATTTGAAAAAAGCAACAATATCCGGAACTTAACACATGGCAAGAGTAAAATCTCTCTGTTCTTACTGTGCTATAATCTGGATAATGCACAGCAAAGGTGTGCATTAACTACCTCAGATATACTGCACAGTTCAAATCTATTTTAACCTTAAGGGGCGTTATTCTATCAAATTAAAAAAAATTATCACCGAGTGTAGCGAGACAAAACACAATATTGACGATTTTAAGCTAAAACACGATACTTTGTCCAATCCAAGGGTTAAAAACATGTTGGCCCCAGCCCCGAATCCGCTATCTGCCTTGAAATTACGACAAAGTTGAACTTCATACAAACATCGAAGTTTCAAAATAGGAAAAAGAAAGGTTTCTCATTCCTTTATAATCTAAGCTGGGACATAAACTAGTCTATTATATTTAGTGTACAACGTAAATCTAAATCAGTGTTTTAAAGTTAGAAAGATAGTTAAAACAATTTTTGGTATTTTCTGCCAAAAAGAAATGTATCTAAGAATATATCCGAATAAAAGAAATCTGATATGGATTAGTTTCAGACTCAATGGAATTTATAACGACTTTTTGGAAATTTGGGGGGGGGGGGGGGGGGGGGAGTGCAGGAAGTAAAAGTTTTTGAAAGAGAAACGTATTTTCTGTTTATTTAACATTTTAAATTTAGGTAATATAACATCTTCCTCGGTTCTTTTTATCTCTAAGCATATAATTGAGGGAAAGAAATTCAAAAGCAATTAATCTAATTCAAACTCAATAACTCTTGCAGTTATTTTTTTTTCATATACCGATTTGAAAGTACACAATTTGTCAAAGTCTTAATCGTCACCAATTAAATAAAAATTGGGAATAAATTTAACGAAAACGATAAAAATCAATATACCAATAAATCGCAATTTTAGAATGAGTCTAAATATCAAAAAAAATATTAATTTAAAACTTACCAAAGTCGTATTTCTCCCTTTCTTTACCCTACAAGAACCTTTCCTATGATCTGTAGATTGCGGAATAACGTCAACATTTCTAAAACGTTCACGTAAATCGATTGCGTCATGTGTTAAAACAGTTATTGGCCAATCAAATCGGCATATGTAATTTAATCTGCACAGCACGAGATGACCCAATAACCCGAACTCCTACGTCGTTCGGGTTATTGGGTCATCTCGTGATGTGCAGATTAAATGACATATACCGACTTGCTTGGTCAATAACTATAACAAGTAATAAATTAGGAATTAAAAAGGCAACGATAAAAAGGACCAATTATAACAGAATCGCGGCGATCCGAAACAACCGAAGAATCATCGAACACTAATGAATTTGAATAAAATTATCACGTTTGTCACAACATATAATCCACGGATATCATGTATATATGTAGTAATGTTTTAACTTATTTTAACACAGACTTAGAAAGAGAATCAAGATTTTTACTCCAAGATGATTTAAAAGTTACAAATAGTGGTGAGTATAATATTGACTAAGAACTAAAACTAGCAACTGTGTTGTATTATGGAATAAAACCGGTGTAAAAGAGGGACGAAAGATACCAAAGGGACAGTCAAACTCATAAATCGAAAATAAACTGACAACGCCTGGCTAAAAATGAAAGAAGACAAACAGACAAACAATAAAACACATGACACAACATAAAAAACTAAATAATAAGTAACACGAACCTCACCAAAAACTAGGGGTAACATATTCTTGGTCAGACAAAGAAGATATTTTCAACTGCAACACTGTTATTTACTAGTTAGCGAAAAAGTACAAAATTTGCCAATTTATATTTAACCCAGAACTTTGTTAATTTATGGGGCGATGTCAAGACGTATATATGCATATGCATTGTCACATTTTTTCGATTGCACAGCCATGTTTCTATTGTTGGGAACTCGATTCGGTAGGAAAACTGAAAATCATTTAATAAATATGTTTGGAGTCGAGAGCGCCTGCTGCCACGTGTGGGATTCGAGCTTACAATATCTGTAAGGATAGGATAGTGATACAGTAATTCGACTACTTAGACGAATCGGCCACCGATGCCCTCCACTTTATGAAGTTTGCATAAATATACCAGATGTATTTAAAATGAAGGACAATAAACATTTGCACATTTACTGATTATCTAAATGCCTTGTGCTAACTATCCAGAAGAAACTTTAACAAGAACATATATACGACGATGTATTGCTTATGTCATTGAACCAGTCTCCGAATTCAAATTTCGATACATATTCCAGAATATATGGCATTAATCAATTGAATGGTAATTATGTAGGAAACACGAAAATTAACATCTTCAACATCTTATGTTATTCACTTGGTATTACAATGAATTTCCTACCTTTTATAAGTGTCTTCGAAAGAGCAGTATAGTCGACTTTACGGGTGTGTTGGCTTTTTATATTGTACGTTTTTATGATTTTTATGTTAGCGTCACTGATGAGTCTTTTGTAGACGAAACGCGCGTCGGCGAACATACAAAATTTCAATCTTGATATCTACATTGTATGATGAGTTAGTTACGCCCATTATTGTTCAAATCTACTCTATTTGAACTTTGGTGGATAAATTACCAATGTATGATATGTTTTGTTATAACAAAATGTTTGATTTTTTTCAGTCATAGCTTCAACTATACATTGTCTTGAATATGCAAGTGACTGTCCATCGCACTGTCATGCATTTACAGTTCACAATAACGCCTGGAAATGTCATGTGTGTCTTTGTCATGGAGGTTTGTTTTCTTTTTTGAATATTGTTCTGGGCACATGAACATGTCGTACAAAGTTCATTAGATTAAAAACGTAACTTGATAGCCCTTATTTAGGGAGTTGGGCAATTTTTCATAGAGAACGGGATGGTAAACCAATGTTGTATTATAATGAACGAATAATAAACAATGAGTGGATTCCCGACATGGGAATAATAAGTTTAGGCTTAAACATCATTTATAAAGTTTTATTGCAGGTCTAGACATTTTTGAATATGTTTTATTTTTGTTTGCGTTAAATGTATATCGCAGTTATGCTACATACTGTTTTATGAAAATACTTGAATACCATTCATTTGAGTGTAAAGCCTCGGTCACACCTTACCGGATAGCACGAACGGACGCCTAACAGATGCAAATAAAAGTTGTCCGTTGACAAAATTGTTATCCGTTGGGAGTCCGTTGATGTACTGACCGAATAAAACAGACGTGTAACGGATGCATAACGGACACACACCGGATATGCAATGTACGAGAAACGGACACGTACCGGACAGAACGGATGTCGAACGTAAATCCAACGGACGAGTAACGCATAAAACGGACACCTAACGGAAGTGTACCGGATACAACGGATGAACAAGCTATACGGAAAAATCAAAGGCGGCAATAATAGTACATGTAAATCGCATAAATATTCAAATAGTTTCTGTGTAACTGGTTTTGGTTTGTTCTTCAAAACTCCACCAAAGGGCAGTGTCTGGCCTGAATAAGAACTGCTTGATTGTGAAGACGTGCCTATACTCTAAGATCGATTATGCATAATAAGAATTCATGAACCTTAATAATTCAGACATACCAATAATTGGCATTTCTGACGCGAAATTTTCAATTGGCATTTATCCGTTTCAGATTCGTTCATCATCCGTTTTATCCGTCATACGTCCGGTAGAAGTCCGTTTCTCATCCGTTCAACATCCGTTTTATCCGTTAAACGTCCGGTAGAAGTCCGTTGGTGAATTTATCTTCCAGATTTCCAACGGATGTATAACGGACACGTAACGGATACAAAACGGAAACGAAACGGACGAGTACCGTACAAAACGGACGCCTAACGGACATTTTATCCGTTGGACGTCCGTTCAAAGTTTTGAACATGCTCAAAATTTTTAACCGGACAGAACGGACGTCGATGCATACAACGCACGCTTAACGGACATGCAACGGATATGGACGGACGTCTAACGGATAAGAACGGACGTCTAACGGACATGAACGGATTGAAAAAAAGTTATCCGTTAGGCGTCCGTTCGAACTGTCCGGTAAGGTGTGACCGAGGCTTTAATGTAATGAATTTATCAGAATTATTTTGTATTCAATAATTAAAGCAGTCATCGATCTACAAGGCAAATATGTTCACGAAAAGTATTATTAAGAAGGATTGGTATTTTTCTGTACACTAAACGTACTATTTCCGTATATTCTTTATATATTGAAATATATTTAAAAAAAAAGAAGATTGATTCACCAACCATAAAATTGAGAATGGATATTACAGACCAGAATACTAGGATTTAAACGGATATATGAAATTTCAAATCCATACACGGAGAAGACCACTTTTGCTGAAGATTTTTTGATATCTCAAAATATTGAATTACTCAGTTTACAACTTTACAGTGTATTTTTCGAGACAGCATCTTTGAAACAATGTTAAGCTGTTAAAAAGTAAGCTAGGCTAAGCACTTGCAAGTAAAAGTGCAAACTTGAGATAGGAAGAATACAAGTGGTTTTTGATGGCGTTCCTTCAATTCTGTATTCTTTAATTCTTTTATGGCAATTTATCTATTTTATATGTGTTTTGCGAATTACTAGCATTCAATATTCTTTTATTTTTAAAAGCCCCTCATTCTATCTTTTTTTTGGGGGTGACCTTTTTTCTCTATTCTATTAAACCTATTCATACCCATTCAGGTATTTTATAACGATTATGAACTTAATATATATAAAAAAACTTTTTTCATAGTTCTCATCCCAAGAACCTTCATTCATCATCTACATTCATCGTCATTAACATCAAGATTAATGGCATCGACGTCAATCTCAACATTACCATATAACTCGAAGCCGGATTCAACGAAAACATCAGAAAGTCGCACAACCAGTGAAGAACCAGTCACAAGTAGTTACCGATCGTCGCCACTGCCAACTAGTGAAGAACCAGTCACAACTGTTAATCGGTTGTCTTCACTACCCTCTACCAAAGAATCAGTCACATCTATTTACCGATCGTCGCCACTGCCAACTAGCGTAGAACCAGTCACAACTGCTAACCGACCGTCTTCACTACCTTCGAGAGAAGTACCAGTAACAACTAATAAACGGCCGTCGCCATTACCTACTAGTGGTTCTACTTTGTACCCACACACAACTAATATCAACAAACTCACAACCAATGGTGGATCAACTAGTTGTTTTATATGCAATTCTACAATGTGTAATGATGATGAATTACAGTTATGCAGTTCCGGTAAAAAGTATTGTTTGAATACCTTAACTGCGCACACTGATGGTACAAAAGATATATTTAGAAGGTAAGAGTCTTTTTTCTAGCTGATAAATAAGGGTGTTCCTTCTGTTTGATTGAGGTCTCATCAAGCTTAGTTACTTGTTCTTTAATTAGTCCATTTATGAGTGCCTGAGTGGGTTTACATAATAGCAAAAAGTACAAATTGATAGCCGCCAAAAAACAAAAACAAAATGGGAAAATTAGTCCATAAAAATTTAAGAAACTGCCCAAAATTAAAAAAATAATATCAAATACCAAAATAGAGGATAATCCGCCCTAATTTAGACTCACGAAAACCTCACAATGCCCTATTTCTGGGCTTTACAAATTGTGACTTGGATGGAGAGTTGTCTCATTGACACTCATATCACATCATTCATACTTTCGTGGTATTCGATGATCTTTAAATATAAACTACCTTTATAAAGACGTCTTTCGATGTTGTGCTCCGTTGTGATCCTTATATCAAATAAGCCTCAGTCACACTGTCAAGTTTCAAGAGCTACGTTTTCCTACGTTTTGAAAGCGTAGCGAAACGGGAATATACGTAACGAAGCGTATCGAAACGTAGTAATCCTTTGTTCGAAACGGGATCTGCCCAGTATGTTTTGAAAATTCTACAACAAACGTAGCGAAATTTGAAACAAAGTAGAAACCTAGTAGATACGTATCAAAGCCTAGCGTAACGTATCAAAACGTGCTTACTACGTATCGAAACGTATCAATGCGTGGTGGAAACATAAGTCTACACGTTCTTATACGTAACAAAACGTGATTAGAACGTAGCACAAACCTAGTAAACCCTAGCTTTCAAAATAACGGGACAGTTTTATTCAAAACGTAGTTGAAACGTAGCATTTTAAAACGGAATAAAACGTGACAGTGTGACTGGGGCTTTATAAACACAAAATGAACACAAATATGAAATTATTTAAATACAATTAATTTCGAACATCTTCGTGTCTCTTAATTTGTTTTTATTGATCATTTGCTATTTTATATTTTTATTCATATTGCATCATCTATAAATGATGCTACAAAAATGTATGCATTACAATTAAAATGTTAAAATGTTTTTTTACGGTTTTGGCCTTTTATCGATTCCTCGGCACGAAGATATATTTCTTGTACCATACTCTTCGTTAAAATGTTATTTTCCAACGGTTGTGGCCTGTTATCCATTTCTCGCACGAAAAGATGTTCCTTGTATCTCAATGCTTGTTAAAATCTTATTGTCCTTCGGTTTCGGTCTGTTATCCGTTTCTCTCACGACGAGGTATATGTATTTTTGTTATCACACGGCTCGTTTAAGGGTTATTCTCCTATGGTTGTGACCTATGATCCATTTCTTGCCCGATGAGATATTTCCCGTATCACAATGCTCGTTAAAATGTTATTCGCCTACGGTTGTTGCTTGTTATCCATTTCTCGTATGAAGAGATATTTCTCATATCACACTGCTTGCTATTTATTTCAAATATTATGTATAATAATAAAAAAAATATTGAAAACAGATTTTAAACTCGAGTTCATATCTAGCAACACCTAACTCTCATTCGTATAAATATTAAATAATTGTCTGTTATTGTGTTTTCAGTTGTGTATCTGAAGATGAATGCAATAAGAAATGGTGGCTGAAAACTGCAGACGACCCTTTGTGTCTTACTTTACAGAATGGCGAATCTGTGGAACTAGCGGATACCAGAGAGTGTAATTTTTGTTGTACAGAAAATGGCTGCAATAAAAATCTGAAAATTGACGATCATATATTTATTGGAAAGGAATAAACGATAACATTGTATTGTGTCAGTTTGTTACGTGCATTCTGTAGTTTAATTTTATTTTAGTAAAATATACTCCGGGAATAGAGGATGATTGCGCCAATGTCCCTTATTTTAACGAAGAAAGAAAAAAAACCTCCAAAATATCACGGCAAAGAAATTGATTTTTAAGATATTTAAAATTCATAAAAAGGAAAAAAGTCGGTAAATTTTAAATTAGGGAGATGACGGGTGCTTGAATATTAAACAAATATCCGCCAGATGAGACTAATATACATGTTCTACCATCAGCGATCACTGATAATTTAAGAACTACCTAAAATGTGTCCTGTTCACAAGGACCTATGATAATTTTAATGACAGAATTCCTTTGTTTTAAAACCTGGCATTTACACTGACACTTTCTAATTTAATTGCCATTTTTCCAAAAAAAAAAAACCAACAGATTCTTCTAGGACTTGGTCAAATAAAGAATAAGACACAATCAATCCATTGATACAAATCATAAAATTTCATTTCCAACGTAGGATTTCAGAATTGTTCAACGGTTTTAAAGGACTATAAATGAAAATAAGAAAAGCTGATATAAATACATAAAACAGCTGACATAACAAAGGTACAAGTTACATGTACAATGAAAATTATAAAGTGTCAACAAATTAAAACAAAATAGTGATAATTGATGAAACCAATAAAGCAAAATGATTTTAACACATGTTAATATCGCGATAATAATATATTTACTAATATGACTTTTTTATTTACACCAAGCAAGTCTTATTCACGCTTTTAAAGATGATTAGAACATAATGATGTAAAAAGACTATAGAAGTCGAAGCTTATTACGTATTAAGTTGAGCAGTACACTCTCCATACACAAGTCATTGAATTAAACATCAATTTTTCGAACCGACTTGGCTGCGTTTTATACACCCCACACAGCCAATTACAAACAGTACTACCGGATAGCCAGGCAACCTTCGGTGTTAATATTGTCGTCATATTACTGATGTTGCATACATGTTACACTTATACCTTTTTAATGTTTTGTTTTACTGTGCGTACTGCCATGTGTTTGTTTATTATTTATTCTTCTTTGCTAGAGGTATAAGAATAGAGTTGAGATTTCACAAAATATGTTTAACACCATCACATTTTGAGCCTGTCTCAATTCAGGAGCATCTGGCTTTTGCTAGGCATTTGCAAGTCTTGTGGATTTTTTTATTTCAGTTCCTTTACATGGTTTCGTGACGTTTGTTTTCACGGAACTAGTGCACTTTTTCAGGAGGTAACTGAGACCCGCTTCAGGTGCGGATATTTCTCGATATGTAGGAACACGTTGGTAGCCTTGGATTGTTTCCTACTCTTGGTCGGGTTGTATTGTTAACACATTCTCCATTTCCATTCTCATTTTTATTTAGCACGAACAGATTTGAAAATTTGAACTCTTTTCACCATATCTAAGTTTAATCAGTACCGATGTTTAAAACCATAACAGCTCATCAAATATACAAGGCTTTTCTTTTGGTGCGTTTATCGCGCGTTTTGACGTGTACGTATATGCAACTAAAGGCTCATCATTTGTGCTCGCAACAAAACGGTTAAGCTAGGTTCACACTGCCAGCCAGACTCGATCAAGACAAATTAAGCGATCGGGAGTCTGCCTCAATCGACAAGAATGTTCGGGGTGGTCTACCTTGGTCGTCATGATCTGACTTTCTACCCGACATGTCAAAAACACTCGAGTAAGGATCGAGAAGCCAGTCTTTCGTGAAGAGATCGAGAATTCGTCGAGTAGCGGTCGAATTGGTCGGAAAAAGATCGTGTAGAGATCGAGTTTTGTCAGAATACAAATAGTTTACCGATCAGTACTCGATCATTTCGATCTTTGCTTGACTAATATCCGATCAATTCCCGATCAACGACAACCTGTACGATATCTGGTCAAGATTAACCCGACCATTGCCCGATCGATTCATGTTCACTGCGACTTCTATATTTTTGTCATCCCAGACCAACTCGACCAATACATGATCTCTACGCGACTACATTCGAGCACTCTTTGATCTCTACTCGGCCATTCACGAGTAAACATAACTGCTGCATGATTCTCTTAAAATGTGTGCAGCTCTGATTAACTCTCATAACTTTGCTTCTGCAAAAATATATTGTCACTTTTTATTATAAACTGTACACAAATTCTCCATGCACAGTACGCGTTTGTTCTTTTGGAAGGAGACGTAAAATTTCAAAAGAAAGAACACAGATACCAAAGGAGCAATCAAACCCAAAGGTCAAACCGACCCTGCCATATTGAAAAACGAAATCCGACGAGAAGACAAACAGAAGTGAACATAACACAACATAGAAAAACTTTAAACATAGCAACACGAAACCCAATAAAACCTGGAACGATCTCAGGTGTTTCGGAAGGGAAGTAGATTCTGCATTTTGGCCCCAGAGGATTTTTCAAAATATGAAAGTACGTGTGCATTAAAATTCATTATTAGACAGTTTATGTCTAATTTATCCTTTTAAGTTAGTTTTTAAGAATATCAATATTATATTTTAGCTGTTTAGTGGGCTATTTTATATGACCGTCCCTATTTTCCGTATGTCCAGAATTTTTTGTAGTATAAAAATAAGAAGATGTGGTATAATTGCCAATGATGCAAATCTCCACAGGACAACAAAATGACACAGAAATTAACAACTACATGTATATGTAACCGTACGGTCGAATGTTTACAAACACTTTTTGTTCATACGCTTTTTGATACAATTTTATTAAAAAAAATGAAACGAAAGACAGATGATTTTTATTTGAATTCGTGATAGATATATGTAAACAGTTTTAGAAAACTTTAAGGTATTCTCATTGAGATTCTATTTTTGTCCAAATTTTAGGAAATATGTGACATCTTTGCCCCCTTTTTGCAATATTATTAGTAAAAAAGGCAGGTTGTTGCCATGGATACATCAAAAAGGAATATCATTGAACAATTCAACTACTGGGTATCAACTCTATGGAAATACTGATTACATACATATGCACCTATATGACTCAAAAATAGGCTTAATTTGCAAGAAAGCAAGGGAAAGGGGATGGTTACATTTATCTATATTGTTATCTAACATCAATAATTCACATCAGCGTCCTACTCTACTTTCAGGAAGTTTTATAACCCTTGGGGTCCTCTTTGTTCAGCTCCTGCAAGTCTCTCATACTTTTGATTTTGCCATTTGATTAGGGACTTTCCGTTTTAAATTTTCCTCGGAGTCAGTATTTGTGTGATTATCATTTATACTGCCTTCACAGTGGTCGCCGTGTCAGCCACTACATATCTAGATTTTTCGGAACCCTTTGCTGTCTACCCCTTTTTATTGTTTTCTATGTTATCTCCAAGCTACGTCACAGCTATTAACCTGTCTATCTGAGCTCTAACCACCTTGCCAAACAATCCAACTGCTTTATTTCCTTGTAGATATTTTAAATGTAATATGTTACTCAGATCTTCTGTAAACTACTGAATATAACCATTTGCAAATAAACGGAGAACGTGTCTATTGGACACAGATAATGCCCCTGCTTGCATATAACGTTATAAAGAGTCATTACTCAAGACTGGTAAAAGTGACAACACTCAAATTCGCACTTGATCTGTGTTTTATGGTACTGCGTTTCTTAAAATTTGGTTGATGCAAAAAATTAGAGAATGGAAACTAATAGTTGTGTATACGTACTCACGGAGGGACAAGGGTAACCATGCTCTTCCGCTGCAGCGGGTGATATGAAAAAAAAAATTCAGATGTTTTTATACTGAAATTGTACATATCCGACCAATGTCTGACTATCCCTACGACCCCTATACGATCAAGTCGATATAGTTTGGCTGAGATCATGCTGAGATGGAGTATAGCTGATTTGGTCTAGTTAGTCGAGTAAAGGTCGCGTTAAGATCGTGAATTTGTCGGAATTATCGAATATGCATTCAATAAGTGGTCGTGTTTGAGTCGTTAGGGATTCGTGAATGGTCCGGTTAAGGTCGTGTACAATCGGATAGCAGTCGGGTAGAAGTCGTATACAGGATCGATAAAAATTCGGTCACGCTTGGTCTTGGAAATTTGGACAATCGGGATCATCGAGTTGATCTGATCGGCAGTGTGAACCTAGCTTTACACGAAAGAGCCAGTTAAACACGAAATAACAGAAAATTTCTAAAACTGGTGCCAAATAGAGATAAGACTAACTATGCCTGGAGGCGGACTTACTTTTGTGTTTCGAAACTTGTTCAATACTATTGTGTGACGATTGGACGGTCCTCCTTCTCAAGAAACTCTGTAATGTTGTTTTAAAAAAAACGGCTAAATGAATGCTAAAATTGAAAAGCGAAAAACAACAAAGGTGGTTAGATACCAATGACAGTCACTGGATTGCATGTAGGCGTGTATGGATATATGTAACATCAAGTACACAAATATACACAAAAACCTAAAACAAAAACAATTGAATACACCATCGATGGAACACTTCGAGTGCACTAATATGCTGGGTTACGTGTTTATCTGCCTTGATGTAAGACCCCCCCCCCCCATGTAACATGGAGAACACATTCAAAACAAAAATAGTTGAATATGTCAAAGATTGAAAATCTCTTTTTTTTACCCACCTGACTCATTTAAATAACTATAGAAATATGCCTAATCAGACAAATCAACATGACTTGAAAATACTTTTAATACATGATTAATAAAATTATTGAGAATTAGACTCGGCGATCTAAATCGATAGCAGACATGACATTGATATAAGTCATCATTTACTTTAGTTTAATTACATCTCTATGGTTACCGTAAACATCACTATAGATACACGTGGCGTATTGATCGTTTCTTGGTAAATATAAACAATGGTTTCTTCGCACATTGCTCGTTAACGCTAACATAGTTGTAGTTATTCATCAGTCGTTATAAAAAAGAGAATTCGATCTTATGGGGAATCATTTATTTAATAGATAAAGAACCTATGAAAGAGCTATAAATCATTTTATACATAATATTTAAAGTATTTTCTGAAATACATTTTATCAACATAATCATGGCTGAACCTAGAGATGTTCCAAAACCGGAAGTAGATGAAGAAAATAAATGGCGGTATGTTGGAGAAGTTAAGGAATTGAACAAGAAAAAATGTCATCATGTGCACGCTAAATCTGGAAAGAAATACGACGTAGCCTTATTTTGTGACGAAGGAAAATTCTATGCAATATCAGCATGGTGTTCGCATATGGGTGAGTACTTATGTTGTAACATGCTGATCATTTTAGAATGAAATTCAAAACAGTGTAGCTGTGGCCATTGATTGACACATTAAAATCATCCATTGACTGGGACAATTTAAGTGAACGTTTGTCTGTAACGACCACTGTTCACGACGTACCTACGATAGACGTTTAAACTGTGGGGTCACCAAAGGTTTCTTAACGCCTTTAATTATAAAATAATTCGAAAAATTAATCAGGAATAACCTTTGTGTTTTGATTTATATAATTGATATCAATCAAATTATCGTGTTATTTCTGATTAATTTTTCGAATTACTTTATTTAGGTGTTGAGAACCTTTGGTGACCCCATAGTTTAAGTGTCTTTAAAAAGTACATAGTGAGCATGGTCGTTACATACAAACGTTCACCTAAATTGTCCCAGTCAATGGATGATTTTAATGTGTCAATCAATGGCCACAGCTACACTGTTTTGAATTTCATTTTAGTTCGTCGTCAACCTAACATAAGTTGGTATCCAATGTATACCAATAAACCAAGAGTAAGTTGAAAAGAATAATTTTTATACACTAATCGTTTCTTTCTCTACAAGTAATCCCTTTAAAATCAAATTGTCAATCTGAAACAGCACATTAAAAATAGTCTAACCCAACCACATTCTGTATGTAACTGTCTCATGTCAGTAGCCTGTAATTCAGTGGTGGTATTTGAATTTGTTGCTGTATATTATATTTATATTTAGTTCAGTGTTTTACATAAAAATCAGGCCGTTAGTTTTCTCATTTCAATGATGATGGAAGTGTTTAACGACCTTGACTGGCTACAACGACCTTGACTGGCTATAACGACCTTGACTGGCTATAACGACCTTGACTGGCTATAAAGTCCTCGGACGAACGGACGCACAGACAAAAAACATTATACCCATAGGTGGCGCATATTAACAGAAACTTGGATTGTAAAATAATGAGGCTTAAATAAATCTTTTCTCATGCTGCTTTGTTTACAAACCGATTATTTGCTTTCCATCAGCATTATCAACATTTTTATTTTTACCAATCATTTCTAATCCCGAACTGCTGATTTTTTTCTATACCTTAAAAAGCAAACAATTATGTTATCTTCAGTTATTAGTTCGCCTTAATTTAGGCACAGATAGCGTGTATTACTAGTAAATTAATTTTTCTAGAAACTTTGCATATATAAGATATGACATGGCTTTGAGTTTAAACAAGTCGTTTAATCAGACCATGGAAATAATACTTAAATATTACTTCCATGACCAGCCTGATGTTTAGTAGTTGTCGTTTGTTGATGTGGTTCATAAGTGTTTCTTGTTTCTCGTTTATTCTATAGTTTAGACCGTTGGTTTTCCCGCTTGAATGGTTCTACAGTAGTCATTTCGTTGGCCCTTTATATCTTGTTGTTCGGTTTGAGCCAAAGCTCCGTGTTGAAAACGTGACGTGGATGGATAGTTATCTGATTGGCAATAATAGAGTCCTACCTGCTATTCCAGTCATAATTACGTTCGATAACTCTGCATGTCACTGGTTTAATTAGTAAAAATGACGGTCTGATTTATGAGAAAAAAAACAATAAAAGAAAAGCATAAATGTTACTGCAAAAGTACGAAAACCACTGGAACTGAGACTTGCTATGTATTTATGGTAGAAAATGTGTTCCTCCTTCGGTGGGTTATGGCAATGTAACCAATGTTTCCTAAACATCGCGACAAATTAATACCATCCGCACTCTGTTAAACGAACTAGGCTTACTATTAAAAATGGCTTTGGTTAGTTGAATATATTTTTTATCGTTGCCATGTGGGTTTTTTTTTCGTGTACTGTTTTGTCTTTTATTGGGCTGTTGATTTATTTCCGTGTATAAAGCTGTTCCACATTTTCTCATATCGGGCCCTCTTTAACTGACATTACGTAATGGATGTTTGCTGTTTGTTGATGGTCGTACGTTGACCTTTAGTTGCTTAAATCAGCTTCATTATGAATGTGTTGGATAGTTATTTCAATGGCAATCATACCACATATCCTTATCATAGTCAATAAACGTGTAAAGTACAGAAACATGATATATGTCTTTCTTCCGCACAAGATAGAATGAAATTCAAAACAGTGTGGCTGTGGCCATTGATTGACACATTAAATTCATCCATTGACTGGGACAATTTACGTGAACGTTTGTCTGTAACGACCACTGTTCACGACGTACTTACGATAGACATTTAAACTTTGGGGTCACCAAAGGTTTCTTAACGCCTTTAATTATAAAATAATTCAAAAAAATAATCAGGAATAACCTTTATGTTTTGATTTATATAATTGATATAAATCAAAACATCGTGTTATTTCTGATTAATTTTTCGAATTACTTTATTAAGGTGTTGAGAACCTTTGGTGACCCCATAGTTTAAGTGTCTTTAAAAAGTACATAGTGAGCAGTGGTCGTTACATACAAACGTTCACCTAAATTGTCCCAGTCAATGGATGAATTTAATTTGTCTATCAATGGCCACAGCCACACTGTTTTGAATTTCATGCTAAATCAATGTTTGCTCGGACTAGTATGTGACCTTCAAGTCTTACGGCAGTATATCGAAATTGATGTAATGAGAAAATAACGATCAGTAAAACATTAATAATCTTTAATATTGTGTTAATTTGTTATCGTTACCTGTAGTTTTGTAATATCAATATCGTAGATACGTTTTGCATGTATCAATCTGCTATATCATGGATCTCGGACAACGCTTTGTTCTATGACGGTTCAAATAGTGATTTGATATTCATGACATCAAATTACCAAATTCGCCACATCTATCAATTTCGGCTTATTTTCTATGGCTTATGTATCTACAGTAATCCAATATAAAACAAAAGAATAATCTTCTGGTACTGAATTAAGTGCTTACAAAAAATTTGAACCTTAAGTTGCGTATATTTACTCCCTTTTAATTCTGGGACAGAGTTGTTTAATTTGGCAATCACACCATATCTCCTTACTGCTTAATTTTAGCCCTGTCTAACTCTTTAATTCAGTCTCAATGATTGAACCTTTAGTCTAGCGATTGCAATTAATTGATCATTACGATGATTGAACCTTTAGTCTAGCGATTGCAATTAATTGATCATTACGATGATTACCTTACCAGGAAATCTTTCTCCGTCCACTTCGGGACAACCTCATTTGAGTAGTCAATATTCCACCACCACATCTATGTACACTATTTTACATACATTATCGGTAATTATATAATACACTTGAGTACGGAGATATCAATGTTTCATATTATCCTCCATGCATCACTGAATTAGCAATGTTTAAAATAATTTCCACATTATACGAGTATACACAGTTCACTATTTGACAGGTATGCTCTCGGCACAACAACAGTATAAATACGGGAGTACCGATGTTCGGAACATGTTATCAGTTCATAACAATGAAATATCCTCATTTCCTTTTAATATCTAAAGATCGGTATCTTGCTATATGTAACGCATACGACATTTGCCTGCATATTGCATCTAATTTAACAATATTTTCACTATTTCCTTTTAGTCCAGTATAGTGCAACGTACAGTCCAGAATTATTTGGATTTTATCATGACTGGAAAGTGTCCTAAGGTTGTCTTTCGATATTAAGTGTAATATTTCATCGATCTGGTGAAAATATTTTTGTCGGATAGGTTCTAGAATTTGACAGTCCAACAGGAAGTGACAGAGAGTTTCATCGCCTTGATCACATAATTTACAGATTGGAGTTTCGTTTTCTGTATATCTAAATCTTTTATTTTGTAATATATAAGTGCCAGTTACTAATTTTAATTTAATTGCCAGTCTTGTTGTTTCTCTGGTCGGATCGTTAGTTGTATTTATGTCCAAAAGATGGTGAAATTCCCCAGGATTGTATGCGTCTATATTAAGATGTCGAAGAGACATATAGCTTTTTCCGGATGAAATTATTGCTTCTTTCCAGTATTTATAAACGGCAATTTGGACAGTTCTCTTCCATTGAAACTTTTTTGGCGCACAGTTTAGAAGTTGTAACGGAGATGGTAGTCCATATTTAAATATCATTTTCTTAATTGAAATAAACCAGCTGTTGCTCGATTGATCTTTGACGGTTAATTGTCTAATAGCCAATTTCTTTTCTAAATTTGAGTTGTCTTGCCTACATATGTTATTAAATAATATTAGCGCTTTTTGGTCGATTTGTGCTTCTATAGGTAAGAATCCGGATAGGATGTAAATACTCGGATCTGGTGTACATATCGGTAAAGACATAATTCTCTTAAGCAACTGTTTTTGGAACTTTTCTAATTTTAGTAGATTTGATGAAGTAGGTAATATAACTTCTAAGCCGTATGTAAGAATAGGTTGTATAAAGGTTTTGATCAGATGTAGTGAGGTAATCGGATCAAGTCCATTCTCACCATGCAGTCCTGCTGACATGAGACTGTAGGCGGCTCTCCTAGATTTAGTAATGTTCTGGTCAGTGGTTTCATTTTGAGAGTTTTTTGAAGATGTTGATCTAAGAATTCCTAGATGAGGTGATTGAACCTTTAGTCTAGCGATTGCAATTAATTGATCATTACGATGATTGAACCTTTAGTCTAGCGATTGCAATTAATTGATCATTACGATGATTGAACCTTTAGTCTAGCGATTGCAATTAATTGATCATTACGATGATTGAACCTTTAGTCTAGCGATTGCAATTAATTAATCATTACGATGTTTCTAAAAATATACTAATAGATTGCTATTAGATATGTTTCACACTTTGCTTTCCCCCGCAGCTTTGTACAGCCTTCTATTTTGTATTCAATTCTCATTGTTGAAGAAGTTGTTGGCCGTCAACATCCATTGACTGTTTATGTGGTTTTCTGGTAGCGGGATCGGTAATGAATACGATTTTCCTGTGCACCAAGTATTTTTTTTTTAAATTGGTATATGTATTAGCTGATACTCTACTGTGAAAATGGGAATTAGGGAGTAATTATTCGGCTCAGCGTGTCGGTCTAGCACAAAACAGAGTTTAAGACTACTGATTTTTACCCCCCCCCCCCAAATAAAATAATAAAAAATCAAATGATTTTTAAAATGATGGTTTGTAACTCTTTAATATGTGGAATAGTTCCCCATTTGATAGGTTGGCCCAAATTTGATTATACCTTATCTCCTTATTTTTAAACACGTTACCTTGTTTATCTTAGAACATTTAACTTCATAAAATAATGTGGGACAATCAGAACTTTTCATGTGGGACAATCAGAACTGTAAAATTTTAAAAAGTGGGACACTCGGGAATAAACCATAAAACTTGTGTATAATAACTGAAAACATTCAGAATTTGATCTATAATTATCGTTCATGATTTCAAACATGATTTTAGAAGAAACAAAATATATGCACCCACCTAATTTCCTCTCAGTATTCATTACTTTTCAAATTTAAAAGAAAATCTTTTGATCTTAATGAATATTAATCACGTCTTGACGTAATATGAGGTCTATAATCGAAAATGCATAAATCTTTAATAAGGGCGATAAGAAATGAAATGGAATCATTAGCCGGTATGAAGTAAAATTAATGATGTACTTCAATATAAATCCCATTAGCAATAAGACAGAACTTTCTGCTTTGTCAAAACGTTCAATTGATTTTTCAAGAATTCATTTAAAGTGTACAGATATTGATGAATATCCGAAATGTATTTCATGATTTTTTAGCTTGTTAATGTTTGTCTTATTTCAAAATTATCTGCAAACTTTGCCGTTTTTAAATGATATATTCTTTACAATAAGACCGACCTTATTGATAGATCTTATACGAGAACACATTTTGATGTAAGGCACAAACCTTATTCATCTTATTCGTTCCGAGTCCTAATTTCGGAGTCATCTTGGTTTGTCCAAATGATATACACCTTCAAAAGTTGTATTGGCTAATCACAGATAAATATAACGGGCAAATTACACGTGCGTGCATTTTGGGATTTTCATTTAATGAATACTGGCTGTTTGCGCGCAAATATAATGGTAATGCGCACAAACGTAATGCACCTAATACTATAAGAACAGAGTATTGTTTTGGTACTTGTAAACAAAGCGTACGTAGTTGTGGTGGTGATAAACGCCGAACTTCAGCTGGAAAATGACACACATAATTATATATATAGTCATATTATACCTGCACATGACACGTGTATAGGGTTCGAACTCACAACCTCATTGCTGACAGATAAGCTTGTAATACAGTATAGGTGAACTTCTTTTTCTCTTGAACTACTTAGACCATTCGACCACTGATTTAATTTAGTTTAAAAAGACTAGTTCAAACTCCGATTAGGCGGAAAAGCTATCAATCTAATTAAAAACCGATCTCTCATCGCTCCTGTTTCTGATATGTCGCATGGGAGATCTAACGAAACCGGCTTTGAGGTCACATGTGAGTGAACTAAAAGTTGTGAATTTATAAAGATATGCAAATGAGTTGACGACCTATTAATAAGCCAATCAAAAAAGTTTATGAATTATTTTGACTGACGATTTCGTCGTAAATAAAATGAGTTACATCCCTTTGCCTTACGTTAAACTTCCAAGATCGTGGAAGACTCAATTTCATTTGTCGAAAAAGACACACCTACGAGGTCACTCACATGTGACCTCAAAGCCGGTTTCGTTAGATCTCCCACGCGACATATCAGAAACAGGAGCGATGAGAGATCGGTTTTTAATTAGATTGAAAAGCTATATCCATCTAAATTCAACATTTACCAGCCCTAGAGTGGTTCAACTTTAGTTTTAGCAACACTACTTTCATATTAATGCTAAGTATGTGATAAATAAAGAAAATGCATGACAAATTACAATTATGAGTTG
The DNA here is from genome assembly GCA_019925275.1 of Mytilus edulis. NCBI lineage: Eukaryota > Metazoa > Mollusca > Bivalvia > Mytilida > Mytilidae > Mytilus > Mytilus edulis. The sequence continues at coordinate 59,150,285 of CM034354.1, read as the reverse complement.
TAAAAGAATAAATCATCCTACACTATTTTGAGTTCCGCAACGACCGCACATTACGGAGGTATATAACAAGTAATAGCCTAATGCCATGTACGATGCTGTAATGGAGGTAAAATTTTGTATTGATTTTATCATAAATTTCTATAGACATTGACAAACTATTACATTTTGATTAAATATTGCATTGCATCTTAAACAACATTGAAATGTCCTTTCCTTATTAAAAATCGCAAATGTGATCGACTTTGTGTTTTTACTTTTTGCCATTCGCCAGTCGTCTGTACAGTAAGATTGGTTACTTCAAATCGGGCGTAGCGGGGAATGCGTACACATATTTTAATGAAATAAAACGTTAAACATTTGCGACTCGATTCGCTTGGATAAATATTCACGAAACCCTATGCGAAGGTCTTTTTTGGACTTAATTACACCTTATGTAAGAATCCGGGGTTTTGATTGGATAATAGCCAGTGTATTTTTCACCAATTTACTGTTATCAAATGAATATCGTTCATTTTTAACGCCGCCGGGGTATTTGCTAAAAGGATATGCCTTTTTTACCCTCTCTGCCGTGGTATTTGCCAAAAAATACTCTATCCGACTGGACGCTTGTAACGTCACGATCATCAATGCGTTTTAGTATATTAACATTCGGTGTAATTAAACAGATATATCATGTTATTGAGGGGTATTTGCGAAAAATACCAGTCTTGAGAATGAATTTCCCTCGCCTTACGGCTCGTGAAATTTAACATTCTCTCGACTGGTATTTTTCGCAAATACCCCTGCTTAACATGATATATCTGTTCATTATCCTTGATGAAGGTCTCATTATATGACTTTAATATGCTTACCATTACTGAGCGTATGGGTTCATGTTGCTAAGTCTTTAGTTTGTATGTTGTTTTTTGTGTACTGTTGTTTGTCTTTTCATAGTTTTTCGTTTTATGTCATGGCATATACTGCTCCTATATATATGTGACATCCGTCGTTTTGCTCCGTAATGGTAAGCATATATACTGCTCCAATATATATGTGACATCCGTCGTTTTGCTCCGTAATGGTAAGCATATAGTGCTCCAAAATATATGTGACATCCGTCGTATTGCTCATTAAGAGAAAATCCTGTAATAAGTTTAATTCGGTATGTCACATCCGAGGAAACGAGGACCAGATTTTCTGAGAAAAAAAAAGAAAAAAAGGACCAATATACAATGGGCAGTTTACAAAACGCAACATAGAAAACTAAAACCCGGAACAAAACCAAAAACACAAACAAAATTAATAGAGATGACATTTCAGGGGAAAGATCATTTCGTTTTCTTACAGTCAGCACCTGACATTCGTTTCATCTTGCACGTTTTGTGTTTACTAATTTTATTTTGTGTCAGATAAAAATAATTACTAGTAAATTTGTTTCTATTTGAAGGTGGCCCCTTATATCATGGACAAATCGAAGACTACAATGGCAGGTGTCACGTGATGTGTCCGTGGCATTCCTACATGTTTGATTTGAAAACAGGTGCAAACGATCTTGGGTTACAGGTAAATTAATGTTCAATATTCAGAAGCTTTGAATAACAGTGCACACATGTATGTAGTGCCTTGTAGACAAAAAGCTATAAACAGTCGGCTTGGTGTGCTAGAAAAGGTCAGGAAGGAGACGTAATTGTAACACCTTCTTCGCGTTAAGATCGAACCCTTATCATAAGGGGTCTGTATTTGGCCTCTTACAGTGTACATTTTCTGTTCTTGTACAATTTACTTTCACTTTCAACGACCTTCTTCACGGACGACCTTTATTATGGACCTTTCTATTACAATTTGTTCTTGTCCTGACTGTGCATGAACTATTTGCCACTTGACGTTATATAATATTACAATAAATCAATTATGATGAAGGTCAAAGCATCTCCTTATTTTTCATTGACGCAAACATAACTATGTCATAAAATGCTAACACGAGATTACACGAGATTACACGTTTATAACTCATTTATCTAACTAATACCATGTTAACAACAGTTCAATATGCGTAAACGATATTAATTTATTTCCTCGGTATGCGTTTGGTGTTATTTGATAAGTCTCTTTTTAATATGCGAAGATTGAATGAACTTGAGAATTGATGTGATTGAAATATTTGAATTCGTAAAATATATAGGATCTACACTTGACATCTCATTTTATACAACATACTTGAGTTTTTTAGTTTTGTTTTTTTTAAGAATAGTGAAAAGAATTACAAATGAACAGTAGCATTTATAAAAGAACCATTGTGAATGTTCTTGCGTGCATATCTGAAAATGGACATAATAATTTATATAAGATTAAGCAGGTGTAGTATGATTGCCCATGACAAAATTATCCACCGAAGGACGAGTATGTGAACACCTACAACAATCACATCAAGCCTTAAGGTGGTACCTAACACTACAGGGAGATAACTCTGTAAAATCAGCTTAACGTTTTGATTACGTTGTGTTGTAAAGGTAATATTAAGCTTCTCAATGATCAAAAATGATGTTTGTCAAACTACTATATAACCAGTGTATTTTTTCTGACAAAACTGTTGGTTCAAAATTTTTTTAAATTTTTATATTTCTGTTAAAGGGTCAAAGTAAATACTTTATCAAAATTTTATGAAATTTAAACGAGCCAAATTTATTTTAGTGAAAGTGTTGGGTACCACCTTAAACAATGAACAAAACTCGTTTGATATACAAATGATTGCCAATTCGCTTCGTTTATAAGAGTGTGTCCACGATCGGTTCTTCTTTCATTTGAGAAAGACCATTCAGGATCCTCGGGTTTTATCTTACGTGTAATGATATACACCTACACATTTTTGTGGCATATGCAATTATTACCAGAACAAGGTGGACACAGGATCTTTTTTTGGTTGAGATTTCTTGAAAATAAAATACAGCTTAGTTTTTTTCTACATTGCAGCAAGATATTTATGAAATAAAGTTTGAGAAAGGCCAACTGTATATACAACATGATTCTGAACTGTCACTTGGCTCATATGTTATAAAGTGTCCAGTGAAATAAGATGTCCACTATCAACACAGACACAGACACCGGACCAGGATCTGATACATTCCTTAGGACAGTAATATAAAAATCAGTATAGCGACACTTATACATTTGTTTTATAAATAAAATGTTAAATACTAAATATTTTAGTAAATATGCATACATGTATCAGATTGATTGTGTATGATTAAAAATTATATTCAAGCATTAGAAAAAATAAACATGTAATTTGATAGTTTACGTTATTTTTGTGTGTGCGTTAATAATAAAATAATGAGGTCCAATTTGTCAGCCGTCATGGGGTAAAAACGACAAATCAAAGAATTCAATTTCATAAATAACCAATATAGGACAACGGTGCTGGGTTTTTTCCCCACATAATTAATATTGGGAAAACGGTAGTATTACATTTTCCCAGCATTAGGTTGGCCTTTTGTGTACCCAAGGCAGGTGAAGGAAGTCAAATTAGGAGCGCTGTGATTGGATGTAAGGGTACAATATATTTTTTATTTATCTATGAATAACTGCAGTGTGTATATTTACAATATACATTTTGAAACCTATTGAAATATTTTCTAGAGAATTATTCGAAAAGACTTCAAAAATTTCATAAATTTAGTGCAAAATGACGGTGGGCATGGATAACATAAACAAGCTCCGTTGGAAGTTGGTCATGATACTATTTGGCTTTAATTTTTTAAACAGGAATAATAAAGTACTAACACAACATATAACTGTTTTATCCAGGTTTTTATCTTAAAAAGTGGTAAATTTAGAAAATGTTACTATTGTCGCCTATGGTAGAATAAATAGTACCGTTATCCCTATTGCCAATAATTAACAAATTCCGGGAAGAATCCGATACCGATACCAATAGTATATTCACCTGTTACCTTATCTGTACGTTCCGCATCTGACAGGCACACCACCAAACGGTGTATTTAGGATATTGATATATACACGGGTCATAATCACAGGGTTGAAACTTCTAAATTCAAGCATTGTCAAATTGTTCCCTATTGTAGTATTTTAATCAGTAAGACTTTCTAAGATGACAATACGAATACTCCATCCCAGGACCTTTTGTTTTCCAAATAATTATACTTATCAATAAGTGATAAGTTCCAGGTCGACGGGTTCAAACAGAAAGATTTTGAAAGCAGAGAAAACTGTGCATCTTATAATCGGCATGAATTTATCAGATGACAATCCCAATACTAAAATAAGGCTTACGCATAGTTATATACTTTAATTCAGTAACGGACCCGTGATATCAAGGGTGTGTTCTAGTACCGTCTTTCAAAAGCGTGATATAATTGAGACAAATGCTCCTTATCATCACTTTTTGATTTAGAACAAACCTTTCTAAAATTGTCCGTTTATAAATTAAAAAAAAAATTAGAAAGTTTTCATCCCCCAAAGGCAAATTTAATCCTTGGCTACATGAATTGACCACATTGTTAATGTCCTTTCTTACGAACAGTTGGATCTTACTTTGTCTCAGCGGAAGAACGAATTAAGGAAGCGCGACGATGTTGTCCTGTATACGCGAGTCCATTTATGTTACAGTATAATATGGTATTTTGAATGGCTAACAGCAATCTCGCATCATTCTGAAATTATCCATGTATAGTTTTCAAACAGTTTTTTACCTAAATATTTGGCAGACTGGGCTTAAATGCAATTACTACATTTATGTTTATGTTACCAGCCATTTCAAAGCATGTAATTTCTATACGAGAAATAAAATTGTGGTGACACCACAGCTTCAACTACAGAAATGTCAGAAAATGTAGTCCGCATATAAGCGAGTTGCGTGAAGCATTAGTTTACACGTACAAACAAGAATGTGTCCCCAATACACGGATGGCCCATCCGCACAATCATTTTCTATGTTTAGTGGACCATGAAAATGGGGTGAAATCTGTAATTTGGCATTAAAATTAGAAAGTTCATATCATAGGAAACACATGTACTAATGCCTCGTTCACACGTACGTTTAATTAGAACTCCATTCGAATCGAATGCGAATCGAATTCGCTAATCGTGTTCACACACTCTTCTTTTTTAATTCGAATTGATTCTAATTATCCAATTCGCATTAGAAATACGTTTTTGTTAATACGAATTTTTAAAAAGTTAACGTCGTTAGGACAGTAAAGCGAATTTGACGCGCATTGCAATTCGAATTATAATTAACGTTAGGACGTTAAACGTTTTGAATGCGAATTAAACTAATTTGAATTAATTAATGCGAATCGAATTCGAATAACGTGTGAACTCAGGATAAGTTTCAAGTTGATAGGACTTCAACTTCATCAAAAACTACCTCGACCTAAAACTTTAACCTGAAGCGGGACATACGGACAAACGGACGGACGGACGCACAGACCAGGAAACAAAATGCAAAAACATTTGACGGTTTTAATCGCAGTACTCTCTATACTGTATTGTAATTTTGGTTCACCTACACTAGCAGATTTAGAGGGGTTCGCACTGATTAGGGTGACACGACAACGCTACACTCCTTTAAATATACACATGTCATAATAACATTGGCCTGAGGGGAACTTGATAATTAGAGGATCAAAAGATTTAATTAATACAATCCAAGGCTGCTATCTCTATATTTTATTTCTTGGTTTGTTTTATGATTAAAATGTATGTAAAACTATAATTCAATAGAACATAGATGTATATACAAGCAATCAAATCTTGTATATAAGTATCAAAGTAAAAAAAAATAAGTGTTCACCGTACACAAGTGATGTTTTCTGTTCGCTTGATTTGAAGAAAAATACTTTTTCACCCTATCATATATATCCATAAGATGTTGTTTTTTTTAGAAAATGACACCTGCTGAATCTAAGGATATTGCAAACATTATTTCCACATCTGTACCTAGTGCTCAAATGTATAGCATTTTAAATGAAAACTGGAATCCACCTAGTTCTTTTCTTTTCATAAACGAGACATGCTAAAAGATGCTTCTAATATGCGTGGTTGCACTATCCCCCATGGATTGTATATTCAACTTCAAAGGACGGAAAGTTACTGCTATTTTTGCGCTTTGTTCGCTACTGACGGCAACCCCGGACAGTTTAAATAAAAACCCGTTCGGAATTGGGTAAAGCAAATGGTGAACACAGAATGTTAATCTCACAAACAAACAAAAAAAGTACCACCAAACAGCCTTATTAAGATCAAAAGACTTTACCAGCACACATGATAAGACGGTTAGTGGTATATATGTAAACCTCAGATCTGTGTACGACCTCAAATCCATCTGTGTCCGTTTTTCAAATCTATGCCCATCGTGACGTCAATCGCTAATCTATGTCCGTAAAAAATGATTCGGCCTCAAATCTGTGTCCGATTTTCATTCGCGACGTCAATCGCAAATCTATGTCCGTTATAAAAAGATAAGATCTCAAATCTGTGTAATGTTTTAATTTTTTTTCAATTTGTTTCGCCATGCGCAAATGTATGCCCGTCTAATAAGTTCGGCCTTATAGGTTTTTTATTTTATTTAGTAATTTCCCATAATTCAATGTTAAGTTGGTATGTGTTCTCCATGTATGTGAAAGAGCTGAAGTATAGTATACGTTAAAGAAAATCCGGCGAAATTATTAAGCTGGTATTTATAGTATTGTTTAAAGTACGGTCTTATATGCTTTTTGTTTTATTAAGGTTTTTTTCATGTGTATGTTTAAAATCTGTACATATGTGTGTTATTATTGTATGTCGTCTTTAAGAATGAAACCACAAAACCATATTTATTTTACTAAAAAAGACAGTAAAGAATGAATATTTGTTTGCAACTTCAACTTACTTCGTTTTGTCTTTGAATTTTGTTCATATCGCTGTTTCATTGACATTTATACCACTTTATCTATGTTTTTCCTTGAATACTAGTATCAAAAAATCATTCTAAATTGCTAAAAATAAAACGTTTTTTTATATTTTTAATTGAAATATTTGTTTATCACAAAAGATCCTATTTCAATTGTTTGGTCTTAGCTGATATCTATTTAGTTCAAATGTAAAACTTGTAATAATGTCTTTAATAACGAAAATAATTCCCAGAGAAGAATCATTCTTTATGTTTTTGCATATTCGTTCTCTCCAGAAACACGGCTTGATTTGTTTTGAATTGTAAATATTCCACAATGAAGAAGTAAAGATATCCTGATAATTGTCAGAAAACATTTAAAGAGGATAATTTATAAATCTCTAGTTGACGTTTTTTAAAATATTCCATCAGTCCACTATTCATAACAGATTATCCTCCAGTTTTAAAGACAAAACATGAAGCAATTTTAAACCATGTGTATTAATAGATAAAATGTTAACCTTGCTTATGTCATATAAACCACTTGTACAATGTTTGTTCGGTGTGAGTTAATGCTCCGTGTTGAAGGCCGTACTTACACCTGTAATTGGTAACTTTTCATTGTTCACTTGATGACGTTTTGTTATGTTTTACGTCGATGAAAGAACATAGATTTGAGCAAAAAATGGCCATAGATTTGAGTAAATAAAAGACATAGATGTGAGACAATACATTACATCCCAGCTCCTTTGTTCTAACTGGGGTGATCTGAGCCGGATCACCCCTACCAGATCACCCCAGTTTAAGTTTCTTTGTTATGCATGCTATCCTTTGTTCTGTTACATTTTGGCGGGAATGACAAATCCAGTATAAAACTTATAATTAATTATACGGAGAAGACTATCTATCAAAATTCACGTAGAAAAAATCCAGTGTATATGCTGGGGTTCGAACTCAAGACCTTTAGCATATCAAGCCACGACACATACCACTACACCAGGACGAGTGGATACGAACTATCAGAAATTTAACATACTTAAAGGAAGCAAGATATTTTTATAACTGGGGCGAGTTGGCAGACCTTTACTCAGTGGGGTTTAAACCCTTTTCGTTAAATAAATGAGTTGTCAGACTGATTGTTCAATTTGATTTTACACTTTTTCAAAGTTGGGCGAGTCGGTTACAAGAGTGGGGCGATTTTTTCATAAAGTGGCGATATAGTATGGGCCGATTGGCCAGTGGGGCGAGTTAACATTATTTGATATCTACTCATCGTGTTTGGGGGTCATAAAGGGTATACATCATATAGTAATATATAAAGTATATTATAATGGTTGTTTGGCGTTCTAAACTAGATTTTATGAATTATAAATGGTTTTTCGTCTATTCTTAATCAGCTGGGATGTAAAATAGTTATCCCATTCGGACTTGGTGTGTCAGTGTAAGATCACCCTCTGGCCTCCGGCCATCGGGATGATCTTACACTGACACACCGCGTCCTTATGGGATAACTATTAAGGACATAGATTTGAGACAATAAAGGACATAGATTTGGAACGTCTATGACGCAATATTAAAAAGGATATAGATTTGCGGAGAGGACATAGATTTGAGGCCGGACATAGATTTGAGGCTAACATATATGCAAGGTCTGATACAGCAATTTCAAAATGGGTAGAAACGATCTGTAATTTTAAAAATAATTAAACTAATCTAAAAAGTTTATTTTGAGTAGCCATATGCCGAATGAACAAAAAGTGTGCCAAAACATATGGTTTGGTATAACAAGAAAACCTCTCTAATGTCCAGAAAGATTTCTCATCCCATACCCCCTCCCCCCCCCCCCCCCCCCCGCCCCGCTTCAAGCTCTGGATCCGCGCATGCACCTATATGTTTCAGAGTTACTGGCTGTGCTAAAGACTCGTTTGTGGCCTTTAACTGCTTTGGTCGGGTCGTTGCAGTCTTTTTAACACATTCCTCTTTTGCATCCTCAATTATTTTGTATGTATACTATTATAAGTTAAATGGTTCGCTACTGACCCCATACGGATCCATAGAGGGTTAGTAAATTCATAGGGGGTGAGGCCGGAGGCCGAATCCCCTATGCATATCCAGAAATCAACGCCACTTTGCTTATTTGAATATTATACTAAAGAAATCGGATACGGGTCACGGAAATTACATTAAAATGAAAGAGAATTTTGAAAAAATGTCTGTTTTAATTTAATTTAAGTGATAGACAGGTTGCCGGGGCAGAAAATGAATACACACAACAATATACACCATTTAAACGAAACATAATGACTGTTGTTGCAAAAATACAGGTTCCTGAGCTATTTTAAAAATCGAAGCGAGAGGCTTTTAACATTGCAGTGTAAAATACAGGCTAAAATGGCTGAAACGTCAAATTTGCAAACTTCGTGTTGAAAATTGGCTTACAAGGTCATTACAAAAACAGGTTGCCGGGGTGAAATATGAAACTTGAATTTCCAAAGAAGAAGCAAGTCCAAACCTTGTATGTGTAGTCGTTGAACTATAGGTTCCCACGTAAAATTAAAATGTCACTATTTCAAGAAGAATAAGCTCACGAAAGCAAGAAAAATTCACTAAATTCGCGTTCATTGTTTTGATTTTGACCGCCTGACAACTTTACGGAAATATCAAAGTGATTGTAAATAAGGACTCTGTGACGGGCAACTTATAATATCCGTGTTTTAAAGATTTTAATGATATCAAGCCTATCAAGCCAGTCCAGTTCAAAGTACTATCACGTGGTACAATTCTCATTTACATATTATGAATATTAATTAGCAAAACCACTACTAATTTCTGGCTATGGGATTTTATTCACCCTATATGGTCCGTAGGGGGTCAGTAGTTAACCGTATAACGAATTTATCGCACGCTGAACTTTTTCTGTTGCGTTATGTTGAAAAATGAACAATGAAACACAACATCGATAGATGACGTCACCATTAACGCGTCATGAACCCCCTATGAAATCTACTAACCCCATATGGTCTCATAGGGGGTCACCACGTGACGGCGTTAAACCAATCACAACGTGATATTTTGCCCGCGGTGCGATAAAAGTATGTATAGGGCATGTAAACATTGTTAGTCGTTATATATTCAAACACTTTAATTATAACATTCAAAAGTATAACTTCAAGATAATTATATTTACTGACAGATGGTTAAATGAAGTAAATGTCTATATTCAATTCATTATTGATTGGGTTGTGGATAAAATTACAACTTGAATAAACATCAAAAGGTATCGTGTTAAAATTATGATCGTTTAAAACCTGATTACAGATCTACATTTACATAAAATTGAGAATGGAATATATATATGTATGTGATGTGATAAATTTGGATAGGGGGGGGGGGGGGGGGGGGTGTTGTTTGTAAGGGTTAGTGGTTCTTTATTTTTGTATTCTTTAATTTAGATCTTTTCTCCATTCTTTGTTTATATTTGGTAATTGTTATCTATATTTTCGTATTATCGCATCCATTATTTTTATTTGCTATTTGTGTTTGGTCTATTTTAAACTATTATTATATTATTCATATACGCGTGTCTCTGTGCTGAGTTTTTTTTGTTTTTGTTTGTACTGTATTTTTTTGACACGTAGTGACGTCATTTTAGCGATATTTATTTAACATTGCCAAATAAGCGGGAGGTTGCCAAGCCATTAAACCAGGTATTACCCACCAGTTTTGCTTAAAATGTCCTGTATCAAGTCAGGAATATGGCAGTTGTTATCAAAAAGTTATATGTATGTTGCATTTGCGTTTGTTTTTGTTGCACTTCAGTAATTCTGTCCGTTGTTTTCTTCTTATACATGTAGTTGACGTGCTTCCCTCAGATTTAGTTTGTAACCCGGATGTGTTTTATTTCGACCGATTTATGACTTTTGAACATCGGTATACTGCTGTTGCCTTATTCCCTCTATTTTTTACTTCTCATTATTCTCTAATCTGTAAACCCCATCGACAATATCGTACATGTATGTGTATTCAATTTCTATTTGCCTAATGATTTAACGGTAAGATTGTTCGCGTTTCCATGTCTGAATGTAATTAGTTGACACATTGTCTGTAGCTATAAACATGATAAAGGATCGACAGCACACCTGTCAATTAACACGTGGACAGAAATTTATTTTCTACAAAAGGAAGTATACATTGGAAACCTGCTGACATACACAGCTAATCACCAGGTATATAAAAGATATAATTTACAGTGGCGGATCCAGAAATGTTCATAAGTGGGGGCCCACTGACTGACCTAAGAGGGGGCCCGCTCCAGTCACGCTTCAGTGATTCCCTATATAAGCAACCAATTTTTTTCCCAAAAAAGGGGGGCGGGCCCCCTGCCCCCCCCCTTAATCCGCCTCTGATTTGCTTTTATAACGCGATTCGAAAGTTCTTACCATGATACAAATTAATGCATCGTCATAAAATACTAAATGTATCGATCATTTATCTAACGATGGAAAATACATATTGTGTTCTAGTCTAGATGTATCAATTTATATTTTAAATGAAATACAACTGAAAGATCAATAGCAGAATATGCAGCAATGTAATTGTGTTTTTGCATGATGTATTTTCGATTGCATGATTAAACTGAAACTGAAAGTTAATCTGGTAGTAAGAAAAAAATCAGAATATAGGTTTGAAGGCATTTATATTGTTCCGGCTAGCGGGATGAATAAGTCAAACATATCTATTATCCCCGGCTATCTATTTGCGGATGCGCAAAAGTTTAATATCAGCAGAGTGTCATGTGTCGCAGAAAGAGTCCCAGATGAGCTGTCGGATTTCAAAAGCGCGTATTATTATATAACACTATGATTTGATGTATTGTATGTAGTCCTTTAATTGATAAGTTAATGCTTCTGTTATCTTGGCCTGATATAAATGATAAATTGATTTTTGGTTGCTAAACATCCAGTCGCAAACATTTCCTTCATGTTCAGTACGATAAGATAAATAAATGGTGCGCCTTTTTATTTTATTTTTATTGGAGATGTGTTTCACACTGAAATTATTGCAGGGGCTAATATATTATTAACATGTATAAATGTTCAACTCAGAACTTTTCTCACTCGCATCTTGATACACATTATTTACATCTAACAGTTGCTTGGTAAACATATATAATATATTCCATCCCGTTTGAAGTGTTTAACACTAGTCATTTTTGGGGCTCTTTATACCTTTCTGTTCGATGTGAGCAAAGGCTCCGTGTTGAAGACCTATAATGGTTTACTTTTACAAATTGTGACTTGGATGGAGAGTTGTCTCATTGGCACTCATACCAGATCTTCTTATATCTACATATGCTATATGTGTACAAAAAGACTACATAAGTGTTTTAACTGCTAAATAGTTTAACTCAACATAGAATATGATTATGAAGTACATGTAGCTTAAAAGTTTAATTTGGTTTTGATGAATGTTTCCTTATGTATTTGCTTTATATGAAAATCGCATCGGAGAATATAACTCTTGTTTTAAGTGTTCATCGCGAGTGTTTTCCTATAGTGAAGGAGAAACTGATTACCCCTTCCGGAGTACCTCAGCTAATCCCGTTTTATATTTTTTTGTTGCTAAATATTTGTTTTATGTATGCCATTTGGAATTTTGTTATTTGTCTATCCGGACACGAGGTTCGTTGTTTCGGTGGACTAATATCTTTTCTATATCTTCTTTTATTTGAAGAAATAGGATGTAGGGAAAATCATCAAGGAGACGGTGTCAAAAAACAACACAAAGGACCAAATATTGTTGGGCTGGTGGTTAAAGTCTTAAAAAAATAATACATACGTTTTAGGACAAGAACATGTTAATCTGATATGATAATGTATAAGTACCCGGCCACGTCCACTTGTATTTTTGTCCATCTGATGAGTTAAGCCTTTTCAACTGATTTTTATAGTTCGTTCTTATGTTGTACTGTTTTACCACTGTCCCAGGTTAGGGGGTGGTTGGGATCCCGCTAACATGTTTAACCCCGCCACATTATTTATGTATGTTCCTGTCCCAAGTCAGGAGCCTGTAATTCAGTGGTTGTCGTTTGTTTATGTGTTACATATTTGTTTTTCGTTTATTAATTTTTTATAAATAAGGCCGTTAGTTTTCTCGTTTGAATTGTTTTACATTGTCTTATCGAGGCCTTTTATAGCTGACTATGCGGTATGGGCTTTGCTCATTGTTAAAGGCCGTACGGTGACCTATAGTTGTTAATGTCTGTGTCATTTTGGTCTCTTGTGGACAGTTGTCTCATTGGCATTCATACCACATCTTCTTTTTTATATTGTTCAAAAGGTAGGAGTCAAGAGAAGGACATGTCATCATATCTGTATACATAACTCCATTTAGCCTATTATCTTCCCTTTAACATGCTGAATCGGCATTATAATTTCTACAACTTTGTAAAGTTTTATCAATAGTTTCATTAGAAAGGAGTTGCACTCACAATGCATTGAACACACGGACACGACCCTTCTAAATAGAGAGAAAAAAATTATTCAACAGAATCGTGAATGAACGACAGGCTCGTGGATAAGCAGTTTTTAACAAGTGTTTTTCATACATGAATACTTGTTTTATACTGTTTGCCTGCTGACTATTAAACAGGCTACTAATAACTATACTTACTAATATTAACCTTCAAATATAGCAACAAAAACAAATGGAAGTTTTTAACGACCTTGACTGGCTATACAGCCCTTACACGGTCGGTATAAATATAGCAAGATGTACTGACATTGACACATAATATACCGAATGAACCTATAAGGTACCGACATTAATTCCGAATGGATCGATGTCCCTACATAAGTAATTTTAGGTACATTGTTTCCAATGTAGATACATAAAATATATATGATCCTTTATTTTTAAATTTTTACTAAATGCCAACTGCATGCAACATTTGTATGACAATAATTAAGTATGCAAATGTTGTAGAAGGTATAAATAAGAAACATTTTGCAATAATTCCCTAGCTCTCTATGCATTCAAACCGGTTATGACCAGTTGCTTTATTTTGTTAAACCACATGGTGGTTAAATTTTGCTCGTGAATGTTTCTTGCCATATTCTCGAAAAATATTGTTGGTGTGTAAGTAGGATTTCTATTTCACAGTTTCTCACTCATTTCCAAAGTAAATATATGTTCACATTTGTTATTATTTTCATTGGTTGATAAATCAAGTCCGGTATTGTTTTTAGTACTGTGCGATGCTTCATGGCAAAGTTTAACACGTTGCAGTCTCTCTTCGTCTATGGCAATCTCAGTATATTTATAATACATTAAGAAGTTGTTGACAAGAATAGGTACCGAAAATCCAATCATAAGCAGACCAGACAGGGCAGTAAGTGAGCCAATCACATACCCCCATGCAGTCACGGGATACATGTCGCCATAACCAACGGTTGTCATAGTTATAAGAGCCCACCAGAAACTATGTGGAATGCTTGTGAATGTTTCTCTGTCATCAACAAAATATATTAAAGATGAGAATATCAACATTCCCACCATTAAAAACGCAGTCATCAATAACAGCTCTTTTAGACTTGCTTTTAAAGTATAAATTAAAATCCAAAGTCCGGGAATATGCCGGACCAGACGGAAAATCCGGAGAACACGTGTTACTTTCAAAATAGCAATAATCTTGGCGGTGTCTGTTCCAGCAAGAACAGGATCAAATGCCAATATGAGTAGCTGAACATAATCTGGCAATAAGGCAACCAAATCGATGACGCCCATCACAGAACGCATATACCGTAATCGCTTCCTGGCTGTAAGAACTCTGATCAAGTATTCAATAGTAAAAAATATCATACACGCTAAGTCTATCCTTAGTAGTACCGGGTGTGGAACTTCTTCTGATTTATTAGTCACAACATCGATTGTTGCATTCAATGTTCCGTTAAACACACGTGTAACTTCAGTGTAGTAATTTGTAATGCGGTTTGAAGGGTGTGATTCGGCAAGGAAAGATGTTATGGATAATGTAACGACCAGCAGTGATATAACGCCATACACCTACAAAAGAAAGAATATTTACAAATTATGAACGTCTGTGTTGTAAAGGACGCCTTACTTTGACTTCAGATTAAGAAATCCCCCCTTTTAAAGAAGAGATGCTACTTTACTGTTGATTACATACAATACAGAATATTAAGTCTTGATTACATAATAGTACATTTCCCCTGCAGCAAAACAATGCACGATAGTCTTGCAAGACTCACTAAAACACAAATTACCAATAAACCACTTGAGGTCAGTTATAGACTTCAAGACATACAATGTATAGTTTCGCAATATGTGCATCTCATTTATAATTGTACCATTTTATAAAACATGCTTTAAAATATATATGACCATGGATCTACCACCAAGAAGGTATCTGACTTGAAACAGAGTCGTAAAGTATTTTAAAGAATATAGTGCAAGAAAATTTAGTACACGAAAAACACCTACCTCTTAAAAACGATATAATATAGGTAAAACAAACTTAAGATGTCTATAGTCTTTCTATCCCAATTGTTTACAAGATCTTGATATTATTAAAGAATTGGTGTTTAACGCCATTTTCTGCACTATCGGCTATACCATGACTGGGAAGTTTTATTGATAGAAGAAGCGAAATGCTTAGGGGATGTTCGGCTCTAAAGCTGACAAGGCAGTGCCTACAGAGGACCAACAATGTTCGGCAGTGATATAGATAACTAAGTGCCTTTGGAGGACCACTAAAGAGGACCACCGACGTTCGGCAGGAAAACGAACAACGGAGTGCCTAGTTAGGACCGCTAAAGAGGTCCACCGACGTTCGGCAGGAAAAAGGACAACGGAATGCATAGAGAGGATCCAGTAAAGTGGAAAGGGAATAATATAATGTGCAGTTACTTGTTTCCAAATCCACTATAGATACATATATTTAAAACTAAACCTAGAGCGGATCACTTCAGAGGACCATCAACGTTCGGCAGGAAAACTGACAACGGATTGCACAGAGAGGACCACCACTGTTCGGCAAGAAAACTGACAATCGATTTAGATTTCAGTCAAACTCAGAACCCAACAATTTACCAGCTTGTACTACAGTCAATGAAATACTTAGCCCACTTGGCCGCCGAGGCCCGTGGTGACAGGCCTTAACACAAAAACCGAACCGAATACAACTGCATATATTATTATGAAAATAAATGTACAATATACATGTACAAAATCATCATTTTTTTGCCTGATCTAGTGAAGTATTTCGATTAAGTGCAGTTTTAAAAGACTGTAGAAATATCTCTATATACTAGTCTTACTATTTCAGCAAAAACAAAAAACTTTAAATTTGAAAAAAGTAGAAAAATATCTAATTGAAATTACTACAAAAAATATTTATAGGCTGTGAAAAACTGAACGAGAATTTCCATTCATTTTGTGGTTTTGTCGTTTCAATACCAGGATATATGATTGGTTGAGGACAAGTAAACATGCATATTAAATTAACAACATGTGAGGGGTATACATATAGACCCTGTAGATTTCAATTAATTTTTCTTTCAAGTTTGGTAGTGTAATGATGCATGTCTTTACCACGCGTAACAGTTTAAGAAGTTGTTTACAAAATAGAATCTTAAATATGCATTTGATACGGTGCATTTATTATATAATGGTGCAACTATAAGTATCTTAACTATCAAAACTTTATAGTCTGATGAGTCTTGTGTAGACGAAACACGCGTCTGGCATATACAATTTTAATCCTGGGGTATATGATGCTGAAGTTTTCCATAGAGCAGATAATTTAAAATTTTATACATTGAAACTGTTTTATAATTTAAAAGAATTGTAAAGTACTTTTGTCCTTACAAACAAACAAAAACACCAATGTAAAGAGGTTACCTTTTTCAAAAATACTTCGAAACGACAATTTAACATCATTCAAATAAATCGAGAGTAAATTGAAGGAACTACAAGTATCTAAAACCAGTCAGAAAAGGGGAGAAGGTTTGGATCCATTAAAACGTTTAATCCCGCTGCAAATGTTTGCACCTGTCCTAAGTCAGGAATCTGATGTACAGTAGTTGTCGTTTGTTTATGTAATTTATACGTGTTTCTCGTTTCTCGTTTTTTTTTTAAATTTTATATAGATTATACCGTTGGTTTTCCCGTTTGAATGGTTTTACACGAGTAATTTTGGGGCCCTTTATAGCTTGTTGTTCGGTGTGAGTCAAGTCTCCGTGTTGAAGGCCGTACATTGACCTATAATGGTTTACTTTTTTAAAATTGTTATTTGGATGGAGAGTTCACTTGTGTCATTGGCACTCACACCACATCTTCCTATATCTATATTTGAAAACTGTTGATTTACTTTCATTTCCAATATTATTTTTGAAAAGCAACTGAGAGTAAACCTGAAGGATTCCAGAATTAGGGATATGCGAGAATTAACGAATCCAAAGTCTAGTCATTCATATGATGAAGACATACATGTAATATTTTAATCGGTTTAATTGAGGTCTGGAGCTGGCATTTCAGTAACTGCTAGTAGTCTGTTGTTATTTATGTATTATTGTCATTTTGTTTATTTCCTTATGTTTCATATTCTGACCTCGGACTCTGGCTTCTATTAAACTGAGTTGTACCGTACGCATTGTTGTGCGTATGTTTTTTTCTACATTGGTTAAAGGTCTAGGGGGAGGATTGAAATCTCAAAAAACATGTTTAACTCCGCCGCAATTTTGCGCCTGTCCCAAGTCAGGAGCCTTGGTTAATCTTGTATGATTTTTTTTATTTTAGTTTTTTGTGTATAATTCGAAGTTTAGTATGACGTGCATTAACACTGAACTAGTATACATATTTTTTAAGGGGCCAGCTATAGGTGCGGGAGTTTCTCGCTGCATTGAGGACCCATTGGTGGCCTTCCGCTGTTGTCTGCTCTATATTTGAGTTGTTGTCTCTTTGACACATTCCCCATTTCCATTCTCAATTTTATTTTCATTTATATGTATATATTTGTAGGACATTAATGCTTAATAAAGAAATTGTATTTGTATCGTATTTGGTCTATTTCCAGAAAAGAGATGCTTTTTTTTTGTAAAGTGCTTGCTTGTTAAAACAAAATGAACAAAGACATGTCTTCAAGTCATTAAATTCGATTACTAAATATTCCAGTGCAAAATTTATGATATTATGCTTTTAAACTTCATATTTAATTTCTTTAATACCATTTAGGAAACTGACACTCGATCTGAGCACGCAGCCATGCGAACATTAATGTGGAAGTACGCGTCATTAAAGAGACATAAGTGAAGGTAGCTGTGATCATGCTAAACACCAAAAGATATAAAACTACGACAATCTTGTATTGTTCATAAGTTATATCGAAAGGTTAAATCTAACAGATATACACTTTTTAAAAGTTTTAAATTATGATTTTGTTATCGGCATCAACTAGACACACAAGATATAGAATATTCATTAAAGCCTTCACTTTCAAGTTTGACATTTTGTTGTCTTTTGGTGCATATATATTAGTTTATCATTTTGTATACAAACAAGCGTGTCTTAAAGCTTCCTATCTCATATTAAACATTACGAATTAAATGATAATATCCGGGTAACTATAACGGCCATTTTCTCACAATTTAAATCGGATTAATTCGGATTATACACCCGTCATTGAAGATGAAAGTAGAACACCTTCAATTTAATTTATTTAAATGTGTAATCGGATTAGATCCTGTTAAAGTAGACATGAAACTGCCTTCTTAATTCAAACGTCAAATTGACGAAGATTTCTGTATCATCGCTAATTCTTATTTGTTGAGAAAACACAAAATTACATAATAATTTGCTGAACATTTATAGGTCACCAACTTAAAAGGAAATCGGACAGTGGCATTATGATGTAAGAACTCTATAGTTTTTAACTGTTTTGGAGCTTCGTAAAAATGCAAATACTTTCTGGGAGGAAGTGAGGTGCAGGTATCTTGTCAGAAACTATTTACCCCCTTTTTTTATAACTATGAAGTAAATACATAATAATCCAAAACCATGCATTAAAGGCGAACAGTTTTCTTTTGTTTTTAAATGTGTGTATACTAGTATACTTAAAAGATTCTAGGGGTTTATTTTAAGGAGTCGGTATACAGGAATATAAACACAACAGAAGAAATATTTCATTCAAACTGTGTCTGGTGGACCCTTTATGTCAAATGTGAAACGCACCGAGTTCAAAACTATGTTCAAGTACTACATGTACTATAGGTCATGTGATCAGCTATCTTACCTTTGCCATAAGGCAAGAATCTGGTTGGTTCAGAACAAAAGACACTTTTGTCCGAAAGCTATCTATCTTAGAAGTGTTTTTAGAATTGTTGTCCTCTTGTGATAAAATAAAGCTGCCTTTTCGGTCATGTTCAAGTTGGTTAAGCGCCTCAAGAGTTTTGTTGTATGAATTATAATTCATGCTGCAGCATCTTTCTATTAGTCCTTCCGGTATCCCCCAGAATGCAAGTTCATTTTTGATGGCTGGACCACATATATACGTCGGTAAATGGAGTTCGCCGCTACGTAAATAGTTCAAAACAACCTGCAATTATAAATCTGCACTTGTGCCAAGGTTGTACTGTAGTTTTTATATGTGTCAGAATATTGAATTTCTCGGTTTTTAAAAAAAATATAAACGATTTTTTTTTTTTTAAATATAAAAGATTTGTTTTTTTAAAGATAGTTTCACAATGCTGGTGAAATAATTTATAGGTCACCAATTTAAAAAGAAAATCGGACAGTGACATTATGATATGCATAACTCTATAGTATTGACTGTTTGGCAGTTTCGTAAAAATGCAAATACTTTCTGGGAGGAAGTCAGCATGAATGTATCTTGCCAGGGACTATCCCCCCCCCCCTACCCCTACCCCCGCTTTTTTGTGATATCGCTAAAATTTATTAAACATATTTTTCATATGTTGTTGCGAAATTTCGTCAATGTTGGTGGTCGTACAAATCTACATGTACGTGACCTGTATAGTGCTTATATCGACGTCACCTGAACTTTGGTTGATAGTTGTCTCATTGCAATCATATATCACATCTCCTTATTTTTTTTTATATAATGATGAAGGTAATCATATACTCTTGTTTACAGCTAATGGACTATGTCATGTAAAGGATATAAAAAGTAACGGTAGATAATATGTTTTCTAATAAATAAACTTTTATTAGGTAATTGACCAGTTGACCTCCAAAAACGCATTGTCACTGTCAATGATTAACGATCATATCATACTGAATGTATATGGTTTACTATTTCTTCGGGGTATTTGTTTGAAAACATTTTTTTTTCAATTGTTAATTTGCATTTGTCAATTAACTGCGAAGTACAATATAGGTAGATAGAACAACGGTCGATCAATTCCGGAAAACAAACGTTGGATCCGAAAATAACCATTTTGAGCTATAATACAATAAAAAGACAAAACTAATTAAGGTGGTACCAAACAATTTAACTTTAATTAATTTGGCTCGTTTAATTTTCATAAAATTTTGACAAAGTATTTTCTTTGACCCTTTGACAAAAATACAAAAATTTCAAAAAATTTGAACCAACCGTTTTATCAGAAAAATTACACTGGTTATATAGCAGTTTGACAAACACTTATTTTGATCATTGATAAGCTTAATATTCCCTTTACAACACAACATAATTAAAACGTTTAGCTGATTTTACAGAATTATCTCCCTGTAGTGTTAGGTACCACCTTAAGATACCGACCTCCGAGAAAAAACAAAAAAACGAACGGAAAGTCCGTAATGAAATGGCAAAATCAAAAGCTCAAACACATCAAACGAATAGATAACAACTGTCATATTCCTGACTTTGTACAGGTATTTTACTTATGTAGAGAATGGTGAATTAAACCTGGTTTTGTTGCTAAACTTGTCACTTGTATGAAAGTCGCATAAAACGCCACAAATGCAAATACATTGCAATGAGCTTAAACATTATGTACCGTCGTATACGGTATGTTTTTTTCAAAGTCATCTGGTCTCTTTATTTCGCATTGGTTTAAATCATATTGCATGTTCTTATTTGTATATAGAATGACTTAGAAGGTACTGATTTTACTGCACTTGATGCATCTTCATTGACGCTCGCGGTCAACTTGTTTTAAAATACAAAACCCAATACAAACGTCGAGGAGCGATAAAACCGAAAAAAGGAACATAAGTTAGTCGAACCTGGTAAAGAAATCACATATTTGTTCGAGAGAGATAAAATCTAGTGATTTTTTTACAAGTCAGCCATCTATATGTTGGAAATGTCAATGACGTCTAAAAGACTTTTTTTCTGATTAAATAAATTGAAAATTTAGAGAGATAGAGATAAAGGAATTATTGGTTATGTTACCTTAAATGTATCCGGGTCCCTATCAAAGAAATAATCTTTGAATTCTGGTCTGTAATGCTTTAACAAAAACTCCTTTTTTGCAAGCGAACTTTTTGGTTGTTTGAACAGAGTAGAATGGTATGTTTCAAATTTCACTCCGCCGATGTTAAATATCAGTGTTTCTGCAGAAATTCCTACATTCACTGAAATCTTTGCGCCACCATTTGTAATTTTAGCGCCAGGCAATAGCGCATGTAATGGACTGATATTTTCACATTTTCCTTTTTTCTTCATTTTCTTTCTTTGAAATGCACCAGCAGAAGCATTTGTTATTCCGCTGAAAAACGACATTTTTTTTAATTAAACAAAAACAAAGTGAGACCCTCCTTTCAATGGTAATCTGAAATAAAATCAGGACACTTCCCCTCTCAAAAAAATATTATATAAGGGGGGAGATTAAGATAACCCCCCAGAGGAAAATTTGTCACATTTATAATTAATGTCTTTAAATCAGGGATTAAAATAATTTAAAATAATTAAATCAAAGCGCATACCTCTATTGTTAGACGCTTACCTGTAGAGTTAGACGGGAACATATAGTACAGGAAAATGTAAAAAGTGACAAACTGTCTATAGGTTATATACAGGTAATGACAGAGACCTTATTTATAAATAAATGTCGGGGTTGTTTGGAATGTGATGGTTCAATTGAACGTATTATAAATATTGGATGAAAATTGTTCAAAATATTCATTTCCCACGTGGCTTATCCCTAAAAATTGTAATATTCATATTTTTCATTTTACACTCAAATAAATTGAAGTGAAAGTTACTGGTTTGTGACACATTTCTTTTTTTTCATGGCGAGTTGACAAAGCACTAAACTTTATCTCTTCTCTTGTTCATTTAACCTTTTTTTCAAAATTCAACCGTTATCCGGTATTTACAAGAGGGTCTGACAGGGAATTTGGACTACAAAAAATTGTGGGAAATGCGCAGAATGAATTACAAAAAAATAAGAATAGAGAAAAATAGGGGAAGACCAAACAGAATGCAAATTAAAAAAATAAAGAATACAGAAAATATACCCCCCCCCTAAAAAAAGGATACAGAAATGAAGGATCACGAAAAAGACCAATAGAAACAACTCTGCTTATATTCGTCACCATAGTTGGTTTCGTAAATTCTCATCATAAAATTCAGTTAAAATGGCAAAAAATATTTTTCTCACAGAAAAAACATTACACATCTACTTCGTATTTTGTGGACTGCTGTTTGTCTAACTAATGGTCGATTTCCCATATATAGCATTGCAAGTTTGTTTCCGACTTTTGGGTATTTTCCCGCCTCTATCGTTTGGTTTTAATGTAGATGAAAATTATACCATTTTGCATTTTTTTGTTCTAGCCGCAAATAGTGTTCAGATGTTTTGTCTGACATTGACATAGGAAGACCTACCAATTGAGTATACCTTAATCCATAAAGTTGCAATAATGGTTTTTTTTTCACGCATTACATACAGTTTGTAAAACTTCACAAATGTCTGAAGTTAGGTCTTTTGCATGCGTATACAAACTCTGGTATTGATTAGATTTTTATGCGAACAAGTTAAATCACATACATGTGTATTGCCTTGGTTACTATTTAAAAAAATATTTCTATAAAAATGGCATCGCGTACATGTACATGTATGTATGATTTAGACATTCAAATTTTAAGTGTTTTTTTTTCTATGATTTTCGAAAGCAAAAAGTAAAAAAGAAAACAAATACATGTACATACGCGCATGAACAAGGATACTATTAGGTAGGTAATAGGTTCATTACACAGTAACAAAACTACAGAAAATACTGGTAATCAAAAAGGTTAAGGGCTGATGTGCATGTAATATGCAAAGCTCTAAATTGTCTTATATCGCCTTAACCAGAATGATTTTTAACCGCTTCAAATGATCTGAACTAATTTTACTCTATTAAGGAGGCTTATAAACTTACGGAATGTCAACTCATGCCATTGCAACGTGTCTGCTTCGTATTTATTTTTGTGTTGACTGTATCTTTGAAACAAGTGCTATATACTTATTTACTTCCGTTCTTGTTGTGTCTATTCTGTTTTCTTCGTATTTTATAAGTTGTGATTGTTTTTTTTTTTTCTAAGAACGAAATATATGACTGTTTAATGTCGTTTTAATATTACTATCAGCGGTGTCAGTATTGTGTATGTTTGCTGTGTAAATGTATGTACTTGTCGGTTATAAGATTTAAAAGAGCTTTTGCTATTGTTTGTGGCATCCTGATTTTATTTAAAGCTTCAGGTTGGATTTGAATTTTGTCGTGATATCCACTGCTAAACGGTGGCGGTACAAACCATCCTTGCCAGTGAGAAATTGGACACTGAGAAGGATGCATTCTCCGAGTTAGATACATGTATACATGGTCTATTTGACTCGTAATAACGTTACAAGTATCTTAACGCATTGATTTAATTACAAAACAGCATAGTCATAATCACAATATTTCATTAACCAGTAACTTTGGCTTTTTTTGGGGGGGGGGGGGGGATTGAAAAATTCATTAAAAATTAAATATAATTTTCTGTTGAAATAAGTCCTATAGTACAGTCATTTCTGTTATTATATGTTATATTTTTATCTTGCACGGGAACATAATTTATAACTAAAAAAAAAAAAGGTACATCTATAATGTGGCAGGATTAAACATGTTAACGGGTACCCAAACCTCCTTTAACCTGGGGCAGTTGTGTAACAAAACAACATTAGAACAAACTAAAAAAATCAGTTGAAAAAGGTTGATCTCATCATGATCAGATGGATACATATATAAAAACATCTTATAATAAACACACAGTGGACGTGGCCGGGTATTCTACATCCCAACACCAAAACAGCAGTTCTGAGAGTACTCACATTAACTCAACACATACATGTACATGTACGTTGACTTCTTTTTAGACTACAAAAGACTCATCAGTTACCCACGAATCAAAATAATTAGAAAGCCCGAATAAAATAGGAAATCAGCATTATGGTCACTGGACCCAAAATTCCGATTACTATCTTGACCAAAAAGTTTAACCTGAAGCATGGCAGATGGGGAGAAACGGACGGCCAGACGCACATACATGTACCAAAAAATATAATGGCCCACTTTGCCCCTAAGCAGGGTATAAAACCAATTCAGGAATAACCATACTAGTTTTGAACATACTTTGTGAGTCAAAAGCGATGATTTCATCTTCCCGATTGTAAACTCTCCATTTCTATGTAGCAATATTCTAGCAGCGCCTGCACACACAATATATATCTCCAAATTGACACCATATTTTCGAGCTTGCATTTCCGTTAATGATTTTCTTGATAAAAGGTTGCTGCTCACAAGGAATCTTTTAAACCAAGAGTTCCAAATAGTGAAAATAAAATCATCGCTTTGTACATTTTAAGGACGCCATTTAGAGTTGGTTGACCGTTAACCTAGTAATATCGGATATGTTCAATGTCGAAACTTCAATATTCTTCCCTTTCCACGAATGTGATCTACCGAATCAGACAATTTACTAGTTTTGTAATGAAATAAAAACTATGGGTGCTACATGTGGAACAGGATCTGCTTACCCTTCTGGGGCACCTACGATCACCCCCAGGTTTTAGTTGGTTTCATATTGTTCAGTTTTCTATGTTGTGTCTTGTATACTATTGTTTGTCTATCTTTTTCATTTTTTTAGCCATAGTTTATTTTCGATCTATGAGTTTGAATGTCCTTCTAATATCTTTCGTCCCTCCTTAGGGATGATTTCATATGGACATTGTTCAAGAACTTGTTGACTTGAAGCAGATGACGATAGCCAAACCGTATATTACTGTAAGATAAAAAGCCGTATCACCGAGTGAATCACATACACTATAATTTTAAAAGATTCTTACTCATTTATTTTTGTTAACATTGGACAGATTTTTTTATTATATGCTCACAATTTTTCTTATACATTTTCCTTAAAGATCCCTTATTGTAATGCATGAGATTTCTCCCGGAAGTATAAATCCATATTACCCATATGAACTGCATTAACATTGGAAGATAATTTACTTTTCTATAAATTATAAACACTTTATTTTTGCACAATTGTGTTATTTACACATAGTTTCTAATAATCACAACTAACAAAACTGAACATGCTTTAGTCCTTTCGGAACAAAATGAACTGATTCTGTAGAAGTAGAAGTTGAAGTAGAAGTAGAACATTCGGAACTCTCTTCCACATCAAAGCCATATTGATCGGAATGTGTGCTGCTGTTGTTGTCCGAAAGAAAAGAGGCATATGGCAGATTATTGAAAGTGCTACATTCTTCGTTATATAATCTTTCATCGAAAGTCGATTTATGTTCTTTTCTCTCTATAGCCTTGTGTCTCCAACGACAGGCCATAACACCAAAGTAGATTGTCAGGAGAAGCAAAACAAGCATAACTACCAAACACACAATAACGACTGATCTCTCCATACATATGGTTTTATCTGAGTCGTTGCCTACAAAGAATATAAAACACATAGGTGTAATATATACGGAAGCCCTGGAGTGCCACACAAAAAAATAATTACAACTTGCGCGCACAAGTTACTAACTAGGTAGGGTTGCCAATGTTACAACTAAGATAAAAAATATTCTCGTAACACAATTTTGAAAACAAAATGCTGAGCAACATGAAACACGCCAATAAAAAAGATACAAGGAAATGGGGTATGATTTTGAATGAGACAACTGTTCCTCAAAGTTCAAATTAATTGTATATAAGCAATTAGAGGCAACCATACGGCCTTAACCAATGAGGATACCCATACCGTATAGTTGGCTACACAGTCAATTATAGTTTTTGAAAGAGGACTGCATAAATTTTTAAAATTCGAAATTTTAAAACAATTGCATATTACAGTATCGAGTATAAACTCAAGCCGAATTCAATTTGGACATGATCAATCCAGATAAATCTCTGACTTCATAGTACTACTAGTAGTATACGAGTTGAAATTCTCATGTGTGTGTGTGTGTGTTTTCATGATATTGGAGAATGTCAGTCAATAACATTTCTATACACTGGTTAAATTTTCAATTAGCATTGATTTAGTAGACCTTGAGATTCCACACTATATATCACCTATACATTAGCAGGGTCATAATAGTATTTGTGGAGGATCCAGAAATTCTATAAAGCAGCCCCACTGACTGCCAAAGAGGAGACTCGCTCCAGTCATGCTTCAAAATTCCCTAAATAATCAACTAAATTTTTCCCACAAAAAGGGGGCTGGCACCCTTAGCCCCACTCCACCTATTCTATCACTTAGTATAATAGTCCCTGATATTATTCACCTTCTATTTTGACACCCTCGTCAACAGATATCATGAGTGCTGAGCTTACATGTAGCTGGTCATATGTTACGTTGGCGTGCTTACCATATCCTCTCCTTCTTCGTCCGTGACCACCAGTTCTGTTTGGACAATGCGTCTGTAAAAATACAAGTCTATGTGACGTTATGTGATCTTATCATTGAAAGCAAAGAGAGAGATCTTTTAAAACTTAGTTTGCTGTTCATCTAAGAATACTGTAATTATAATGATTAATCAATCAATGAAACAACAACTCAACGACAAAAAACAAAAACAAACGAAAAGTATTACATTATATGTACGTGGGCAAGTATTTTATGTATTTATGTGTGCAGGGTCAAGTTGTTTTCAAACACTGAAGTATGAATTCTTTTAAATATTTTTAAAAACGAAACCACAATAAGCATATACGAATAAGTAACTTTTGCATGCCCTACATATGTGTACATACACTGCATGTGTTTTACAGTGCATACATATGGATAAAAAGTATAGTATCAAAATCAGTCTATGTGAGACTTTCAAAAAAAGTTTTCTTCAATATTGAAACTGCAATGCATAAAACTATCCAAAATACAAGACATTTACGAAAATGTTATACTAGTAGTGAAACAGCCAATGGCCTTCTAAGTGATAATGTGTACATACCGTTATACAGGACTTTAAACAGATGTCTAAGGTACAGGAGAACTGTAAGGACAGTATACTTCCGGTTTGTTCCGTTGGTACGAAGGCTCTGAATGTACTAGTTATAAAACCTACTCTTGGTTTGGAGAAAGAAGGAAACAAGTCTGTGTCTACTGAGCAGCTGTAATATAATTGTGTATGTAAATGTCACATGAATGTAAATATTGATGTATATATATATTCAAATGTAAAAGTAAATGTAAATTTAATGTACATGTAAATGTAATGTAATTGTAATGTACATGTTAATGTAATGTACATGTTAATGTTATGTACACGTTAATGAAATGTACATGTAAATGTAATGTACATTTAAATGTTATGTACATGTAAATGTAAAGTACATGTAAATGTTAAGTACATATAAATGTTATGTAAATGTAATGTACATTTAAATGTTATATATATGTAAATGTAATGTAATGTACATGTAATGTAATGTACATGTAAATGTAAATGTACATGTAAATGTAATGTACATGTAAATGTAATGTAATGTACATGTAAATGTAAATTTAATGTAATGTACATGTAAATGTAATGTAATGTACATTTAAATGTAATGTAATTAGATATAGGAAGATGTGGTGTGAGTGTCAATGAGACAACTCTCCATACAAATAACAATTTAAAAAGTAAACCATTATAGGTTAAAGTACGGCCTTCAACACGGAGCCTTGGCTCACACCGAACATTTAAATGTAATGTTAATGTAATGTAAATGTAATAACTAATTCTATTAATACATTATGAAATTTCCCGTTGCATTAACTTGTGCGATTTTTTAAGAATTAACATAAAAAAAATCATCATACAGATACCAGGATTAAAATATATTCAACAAGCGACTCATCAGAGACATTCGAATTCTTAAAGGGTCTAAAGGCCATATAAAGTACGCGAATTTATTTTAATTTATTGCGATACTCAAGGAGTCGCCTTTCGCACTTATTTCTGAATTTACAATAATGTTTATAAAATTGAGAATTAAAATGGGGAATGTGTCAAAGAGACAACAACCCGACCATAGAACAGACAACAGCAGAAGGTCACCAATAGGTCTTAAATGCAGCGAGAAATTCCCGCACCCGGAGGCGTCCTTCAGCTGGCCCCTAAACAAATATAAATATCAGTTCAGTGTAAATGAACGCCATACTAAACTCCAAATTATAGATTACAGAAGATGTAACAAAGGAAAATAAACAAAATGACAATAATACATAAATAACAACAGACTACTAGCAGTTAACTGACATGCCAGCTTCAGACCTCATTTAAACTGATTAAAAGATTATGTCTTCATCATATGAATATCAGGCACAATCCCTCCCGTTAGGGGTTTAGTATGATACCATCATAACATATATAAGAAGAACATAACCCGTGTCATGCCAACAGCTGGTTTTTAAATAAATGTGTTTAGTTCCTATGCAAAGACCCTATAAGTGAATAAATATTAAAGCCAAAATATGCAATCTTTAATGACCTGACAACAGTATCGTAACTATATCCCTTCTTAAAAAGTCTATTGGAAGGTTTTGTAAGCTTCTGAGGTGAATACTGACATTTTTGTGCATTATAAAGAATATTACCATAAAAGATTGGATGTGAAATACCCGAACGTATAAGAAGTCTGCATGTTGAGCTATATCTACGAATGATGTCCTTGTACCGATGATAAAATTTAGTAAAAGTTTTGACTAGTTTGTGATATCGAAAACCCTGGTGTAATAATTTTTCAGTATTATACATAAATTCCTCTATAAAACGTTGTTACATACACGAGCGAATCGTACAAGTTGAGATATATAAACACCGTTAAATGGTGACAAGGGAACGTCACCATCTAAAAATGGATAATTAACGATAGGAAATGAAAAATCATCTCTTTTATCATAAATTTTAGTATTAAGCTTTCCATTAATGGTCATTGTTAGTATTAGCTTTATTTAAAATAAGTTCAACAGGATAAATTTCTTTAGTATACATGCTGAAGTCGTCATTATTGAGACCCAATATATCATCAAAATATCTAAAAGTATTATTAAATTTTTGTATCAGGTGTTGTTTCAATGGGGGTCATCCGTCTATACACAAAATGACATATATTGTACATGTATTTCTTTGGCGTTTAAATTTCATGACAAATAATATAAAACTGAAAAGGACAAGTAACTTAATCAATGTTTGACTCAAGTCGTGTTACTAATTAGTTAACCGACAAAAGCCAGTATGAAAATGCTGTTTGACGGCAGAAAAGAATCCATCTTCCTTTTCAAGAGAACAGAAACCCTTGTTACAGATTTGGAAATTGTAATTGTGGTCTGCAAAAATGACAAGAATACAAAACATACCCTCTATCGACTATGGTAATAGTAGATGCCGTACATGTGCTGGCTTTAATGTCAAAGTCACCTACAAAAAGTATATATCATTCTAAAGTTTTTTCATTAAAAAAGGCGTAAGGTACCGAAAACATTTAAAGCTCATAAATCGAAGTAAAACTGGTAAAACCATTTTAAAACACAAAACAGGATGAAAGACAGCAAGACTAAAATACTAGGCTATATAAACTATACCAAGAGTGTCCCGAGTGTTCCGGATGGGCCTTATGGTCAGTTGTGGTATTGAGGGAAGAGTGGAAAAAGTCCCGATATGGTTTACTGTGTCCAATCATAGAGGAAGATTCGCCATTTATCTTTTGTTATCCGAAACAAAAAGGATTCACCATACAATGCTCGTAAAAAGCTTTTTAATATTGATTCAAAATACTAAGAATTTAAATATGAGAAGGCTCACCACATTTGATATTTATATCTTTGTCTTTTAGCCTATTTATAAAAGTTATTTTGTCACCCAGTTTCAAACGCATTGATTTTAACATCTTTCGAAAATAACATTAAAAATGAAATTATTATATCAAAGTTTACAGAATATATCATATAAGACATACACAAAATTTGAACAATACCTTTATACTGGTCAAACAGCTCTATATTGAGAGTTATAGAATCTGTAAGTTGAACCATTTTGCCTCGTACGTCATTTCCGTTACTTAGAAGTGTCATGTATGCTGCAGGTTTAGTTGTCACTGTTTGAAGTGTGTCATCTTGTCCAGGTCTGTAGTGTCAATGTTTTAGTGATGAGAAAACAAATATATAAATACAGCACAGTAGAGTATAACCGCTTTTAAGAAATAAAATAGGTGTATGCCAGAAACAAACAAATATAGCGTGTATATTTTTAAGAATATGTCAACTGAACCATTTTGCATCGTACATTATTTCCGTTACATAGAAGTATATGTCATATGTATTTCAGAAAAAAACCCCAGAAGAAGTACCGGTCGAGATTAAAAAAAACAATAAAACGCCCTTTCATTGTCATATTATACTGTCTATTGGTATATGTTATCATTTTTCTTCAAATTATCGTATACAGTGCGTATGCACATGCCATTGGAATGTCACTACCTGAGAACAAAACAACATGGTTGGTATTACAGTTTGATACTGAATCAATCAAATGAGTTCGTAAAGTTTGCTACGTATATACTGTCGTCTTTCAGTTATTTCTGCTCGAAATAAAAACTTTTTCAATAGCGTTTAGACGATTTCCCCCAACATATATTTGAGCATGTGATAAACATTTGTATGACCATTGTTATTACTTGTATATGTACATGTATATTCAGCTAAGAAATGTCTAGCATTTTACGTCGATCTCCTTTTATTCTTAAAAGCTACATATTTCCCGATAAAGAAATCACAATCATAACGTTTCAGACAGACATAGATCTACTACAAAGGAAACAAACAAAGAAGTTCATATAGGTGTAGGTACTATGCAAATATGACTACATACATTGTAATCTTGCATCTGATGCTATTTAGAAAGAATACATCGTATCTAGATGGTATGCAGACTTAACACACACCAGATGAAACGCTATTGAAAATAATGTGTCTATAGGAGCGAGGGTTGTTCTTTTTATATAGATCGAAATGCTTATCTTTCGCCACCCTTTAACTACGCAACTCACACTCACCCATGAGGGCTGAATTATGATATCATAAAGTTGAAGATGCGCTTTAGATAACTATTCCATTTCGCTAAGAGATCTTTTTAACTTAAAACAGACGTAGGAATGTCAATTAATGTTGTTTTAATTTATACGTACACAATATTTAAGCCAGCCTGTACATTAATGTCACTTAAATCAGCTATACAATTAATCGGTATAATTTTATCATCTCCTGTCTGGTACAAAGATTTCCTCTGAATAACAATCCTAAACGCTCTTCCCTGTTAAATAACAAAAAAAAAATCAATATTACGTTTAATGTGACCTACCAAATACTACTTGTGCTTTGCTCCTTGTTGAAGGCTGTATGTTGAACTACAGCTATTAATTTCTGTGTCATTTGTCTCTTGTGGATATTTGTCTCATTGGAAAACATGCCATTACTTCTTTTTTCATATATTTTTTACAGGTTTGTACTAACATGAAAAACACGACGAATACCACATGTAAAGAAGCATTTGCTTACCCTTCCGTAGCAGCTGAGATCACCCCAGTGTTTTGATTAGGTCAGAGTTGTTCAGTCTAGTTTTCTATATTGCGGTTTGTGTACTCTAGTTTGTCTGGTTGTCTTTTTCTTTTTCGGCCATGGCGTTGTCGGTTAATTTTAGACTTGTGAGTTTGAATGTTCCCTTGGTATATTTTGCCTCTCTTTCAATAATAAGAGTTATCAAAGTGCCTCAAGGATAAAAAAGGATAGTTTTGCTTTATAACAAGATTGATGCCATTTCGCATATGGTTTTACTGGTTGTTGTAGGCTGTACGTTGACCTACAGTGCATGTAATTTGGAATCTTGTGGACATCATTGTGTCTCCTGAGCAACCCTGCATCATCTGCTAATTTTATATTGCCTTTCATGTCATTGAAAACTAAATCTACTGCTTCCAGAATGTCAAAGAACTATCGCTCTGAATATCAATGAAATACTTGCTACTGGACGTTGAAAATACACAAAAATCAACCATTCTAATTAACAAAAGAGGCTTAAAAGCACAAGGTAATATCAAAAGTGAAAACACACAGTAATAAGATGTCATTTATTACACACTTTTGGATTAAGACTGCACATTTATGTAAGTTGACGTATTTAAGTTGTGGATGTATAGTATATCTTGCTATATATTTGTATTGTTAAAAACTTTTCAATACCACATTCCATCCACATTCTTTAAGTACCCGTCCCATGTCAGTAGTCTGTCTTGTCTTTCAAACGGAATTGTTTCATAGTTTGCATGTCGATGCCTTTTATAGCGACTATACAGTATATTTATTGTTCTCATTATTGAAGGCTGTACGGATGTCGCCTATAACTGCTTACAACATCATTTGAACTTTCGTTGATAGTTTTCTCATTGACAATCATACCACATTTACCATTTTGGGGCCTTTTATAGTATTTAGATAAATCATTGTTGAAGGCCGTAAGGTGACCTATAGTTGTTAATTTCTATTTCAGTTGATCTCTTGTAGAATGTTGTATCATTAGCAATCATACCAAATCTTCATAGTTTTATAAAAATCTCCTTATCTTTATAATAAATTGAATTTTATAACTAAACTCGCAACTTACCCATATAACATTGCAGGATGAGAAATCGAATGAATATGTATTATATCCCGAGAACGTCGAACGGTTACACCCGGGTCCTGAACCTAGAATGTACACTATTCCACCATCTGTAGCATTATTTATAGTGAAAGTTATTGTGTTCCTGTTACAACTATTTAAAACCACTGCAAATAAAATGAATACATAATAAATATGGTGTCAGTCTGTCCCGCGCTCGTTTTTAAAGGGGCAGATATTTACCCGTAGTTATCTGCTTCCATGATTAATTATAAAGAAACAAAAAATTGAGGACATGTTTTCTTGTAGATATAACTTTGGTTACATGTAAGCAGTAATTTACATTTGTTGAAGCACTAACCGTCTACAAACCAAGTTTTTGTATACTAGTAGTGACAATCGCTAAAGTTGACATCTCGCTATGTTTTATAAGATACTTACGTTTCGGACTAAAAATGTTTCCTCTTGACCAATCCAGAGTTAGCATCAGTACCAGAGACAAGAAAATGAGACCTTTACAAACCATAACGTTCTATTTCAAGAGTCAACTGTAAAAACAATAAAATCATAGCGGATAAAAAATGTTCTGGATATTAAGGTGGTACCTAACACTACAGGGACATAGCTTTGTAAAAATCAGCTAGACGTTTTAATCACGTTGTATTATTAAGGAAATATTAAGCTTCCCAATGATCAAAATTAGTGTTTGTCAAACTGCTATATAACCAATGAAATTTTTCTGATCAAATGGTTCGTTCAAATTCTTTAAAATGTTTGTCAAAGGGTCCAGATAAACATGTCAAATTTTTATGAAAATTAAACGAGCCAATTTAGAATTAGTCAATGTGTTGGGTACCACCTTATATTTAATTACCTATTGTTATTAAATGACAGTGACCATCCATTAAATAGTTATAAAGTGTTACAACACAATCACTGTGGACACATAAACGGATCAGTAGACATGTTGACAGCCTAGTGGACCAATAGACAGACTAGTGGACACACAGACTGACATGCTGCATGTTGACGTTTTATGAAACTAATTGACTCATAGACAGACTTGTAGATATGCACACATACTATGACACATAGGTACCGTATTAGATTTATGGGGCAGCATGTCGAATGACTGATGGACCCAAAAACAGACTGGCAGATACATAGATAGACCGATGAACATGTCAAATGACTTGTTAACACAGAAACAGAAACTATATGTAGTAGACATGTCAACATGTATATGTTCCAGACCGTATGAGTATTTGGACCGTACGCGTACTTTTTCAAAATACTCATACGGTCGGACCGTACGCGTACGGTCTGACTAATATTAAGAAGGTTGTCAATTTTATTTGATACAAATGCATATAACAGATCAACATTACTTTACTCTCAAATAAATATAAATAGTTCAATTGTAGTTGAAGTAAAAACTTTACATTTTAACTATTTGAAAAGTTCACGCTAATCAAATCAGTTAATCTCTTGTATTTAGCATGTCTATGAGTTATACATTAATTGAACTATGATAACTGAAATTGAAGATATCGGAAGTAAGCATAATGTGAGACGACAATTGTTTTAGAATATTCAGCAACTTTACAAAAAATGCAAATGTCAAGGAACCTGCATGAACTGCAAACATGTAAATGTAAAAAAAATATTACGTTACTTGTGATAGCAAGTGTCACCTTGGGGAGAGTATCAAAATAGGATTCAGATATGTACAATTAAACAAATAATCAATTTCAAATGTTCGTTTGTTCGTTTTATCCATCTAATTGTAATAATAACAATTTGTAAAACTAAAATAAAGATTGTAATAAATGTTTGTTTAAATTTAACCCATATGATCCAACAACATGTATGGTCAGCTCGTTCTGGACCATACGCGTATACTCATACGGTCCGACTGTACGGTCCAAATACTCATATAGTCTGTAACATATACACTATCAGGCAAACATATAAACGAATTTGTGTACATGATGTCAACATACTACTAGACATGAAGACAAATATATGATTGTATAAAATTGCAGCCCATCATATATCAGTGGGAGGCATTGTTATATCAATCGGTCAAAATATCTTTATCGAAATTAAATCAAACGTATGCCTGCGATGGAAGTGTTAATCTTTTACAGTAGCATTTCATCACCCATGATAGCAAATATGAAAAGGACCGTTTGTATTTAAAGATGTAATTAGGTGAAATTTTAAAAATCAAGAAATTAAAACTGATACTATAAGTCGAAAGAGCATCAGTTCAGGAACAAACTAAGCTAAAAATATTGATAGGTCAGGGGGCTCCTTTTTGAGATATTTCAGTTTTAAAAAATGGCGGGAAAAGGTTGACTTGGACTTTTACCTTACATTTGCATTGGTATTATTTGGGACTCAAATCAAAAGAAGAAAAAATAAGAATCTGGTTAAATTTTGGAAAATGACCCTTAATGACCCATTGAAGTCTTTTATGAATAGAAAAATGAGTGTTATGGGGCAAAATATTTTACCCTGTATCGTTGAAAAAAAATCCAAGGATTCCGAAAATCTGACACACATTCCCAAAACCTCACCTAAGTACATCCTTAAGACATACGAATAAATCAAATTTTCGGACTAGGTAACATATCGAGGGGAGAGGTAATTTTTTTCGAATACAAACGGTATTTCTGTAACAAAATTTAGGTGCCAAATATAGGTGCCCAAACCCACACCTGTATTGGTTAAACCCCCCCCCCCCCCCCATCTCTTTTATGCAACGTAAGCGCAAACATATTATTTTAGTATTCCAAGAATCAATAAATAATATATGCAATAAATGGCCGTTATTTGATGCTTATATCTATCAAAATCCATTTTGTGGTAAATATATTAGCACCCGGGAAAGGTGGCTATATGTAAACGTATTGTCATCCTTCGGCGGGAGAAAATGGTAATCGCAGGGGAGAAAAAGAAAATGTTTCACACGGAGGAAAGTTAGAATGGGACACAATTGGCTATATATTAACACTCATCATTGTCCAATGTAATGATTTTTTTCTTCGTTTTATGTATAAACGGATTTATAGAAATAAACAAAAAATAGCGAAATTTATTAAATAGTAGTTAGAATTAGAAAAACACACATAGAAAAACACACAAATAAAAACATACCTTCGTGTAAGCTAAATATGTAACATAATAAATATTATAGTTTGTTTACACGATTTAACACGTTAAAGATTAATGACTAATAAACTTTCAAGTTTAAATGCTTCAATTCTTTCTTTTATGATAAATCATTGTGATATAAAAAGAAAGAAGATTTGAAGATTAGACAAACAACAAACAGATTTAAATACCGATCCTTGTCTATGCAGTGTCGATCATGCACTAAGATTGTATATCAGTGACCATCGTACAGCTTATATGAGGGTCTAGATTTGGATCCTCATTTCTGTATTATTTATTTTTTTAGACAAATTTTCTCAATTCCTTATAACGTTTTATAAAATAATCAGATGTGGTAGGATTATGATTGAGTCAACTCTCCATAAGAGACCAAATGATATAAAAATAAAACAACCATTTTCTTTATACTTTATATTTGAACTGCCTAATCAAGATCCTCATATATGCGAGAGAGACAGTTTCTTTGTAAATGACTCGCTCACAAATGCAGTGATTGAATACCGATAAGAAATTCTTCAAAAGTTTTCTTGCAATTTTTAATATGCATGTATCCATTAGAACTGATTTTTAGTGCTAAACATTGCCGCTTGGCACAATTTGTGATTGTTACACTTAGTCTATTATATATATTTCACATCCGTTTGTAAATCTTGCATCAAAAATTACATCATAAGCGAAGAAAATTCTACTTATTTTTTTTTATATTAAATACAATGCAACAGTGTTTTCATCGGGAAGATGTTGGTTACGTTTTAATGGTTTTCCGACTTATTGTTACAGCTTGTTTATTTTATATGAGAGGGACAAAAGATAAAAAAGGGATATTCAGACTCTTAAATCGAAAATAAACTGACAACGCCATGGCTAACAATCAAAACGACCTACAGACAAATAATACAAAATATAAAAGACTGAACAACACGTTAGTTATGATGCTACATACATTATAACTGTCATAGTGATAGAAGTAGATAATGCACTCAGACACAGGGTTAACCACACTACACTATTTATAAAACTTAAGGACACATTAATGAACAATTCTGACAATATACAACAATAAGCAATACTTCCTATTTGTATTAATAGCAAAAAGCAACTAAATGGACTGATGTGGTATGGATAGTATATCAAGTACTGTGTGACTTTTACATTTTAAACTTTATAAAAGTTTCATTCAATCAAAGAATTAAGAACAAAAAGTCAGTTGAAAAATGAAACGTTTAGACTGATAACATTCTACAAAATAAATTAGTACAAGTCTCCTATGCCACCTATTTGCGTTTACTGAATCTAAATCAAGAGGCAATTCTTTATGCATTATCAAATTCATAATCATTGACTTATAGAAACAAAACAAAAAGGCAACAGAAAAAAGAGAAGAAGGTGCAATTATTTTGCTAATAGCCATAAAAAATACCAGGATTATAATTTAATACGCCAGACTCGCGTTTCGTCTACATAAGACTCATCAGTGACGCTCATATCAAAACAGATTTGAAGCCAAACAAGTAAAAAGTTGAAGAGCATTGAGGACCCGATATTCCGAAAAGAAATGACAAATACCAGACCAAACTTTGAAAGTGTGTTACATTTTAGTGTTATGTCGTTGTTCTCCTCTTATATTTAATGCGTTTCCCTCGGTTTTAGTTTGTTACCCCGATTTTGTTTTTTGTCCATGAGTTTTGAACAGCGGTATACTACTGTTGCCTTTATTTGACTTTAGGATCCGCAGGTTTTAATTCTTCTATGAATATAACAAAGAGATGTTGCATGTTTACCAATGAGACAACTCTCAAACAGAGTCTAAATGACGTAGATATAAACAACTATTTCGTCTGTAAAAACGAACTTTTTAACATTAGCATAAGCTATGTTTAATTAACCCAATAACAAACAAAACAAGAATGTGTCCACATATGTCCCAATCGCACTATCATTTTCTATGTTCATTAAATTGGGGTAAAAACTCTAATTTGGCATTAACATTAGAAGTATCATATCATAGGGAACTTGTGTACTAAGTTTTAAGTTGATTGGACTTCTACTTCATCAAAAACTACCTCGACTAAAAAACTTTAACTTGAAGCGGGACAAACGGATGAACGTACGAACGCATAGCACAGAAAGCATAATGTCCATAAATGGGGCTTAAAAACAAATATATACACTTAGTATATTTCATTCCACGGAAACTGCTCTCTTACGTGTTCATCACGATATTGCCTATGCACTAGATAATAACTGTTGTGCCGTTTTGCTCATGCTCGATCTATCGGCCGCTTTTTATACCATCGACCATCATATTCCTTGTGATCGTTTAGAATATTCCTTTGGCGTTACCGGAGATGTTTTCTATGGTTACAATCGTATCTTATGAACATGACTCAACGTGTTGATATCAGATCAGTACAATCTGACGATATCAAACTCGATTTTGGTGTACCGCAGGGCTCGGTCATAGGGCCGAAACTGTATTGTATTTTCGCAAAACCAGTTGGCGAAATTTGTAGGTGCCACGGAATGTCATATCATTATTACGCAGATGATACTCAGGTTTATCAAATCCAGACCGCAAGGAGACTGGTGCGATCTGTCCAAATGCCTAGAAAAATGTTTGTCTGATATTGGTGATTTGATGAGTGCCAACATGCTGAAACTTAATGAAAACAAAACAGAATTAATAATCTTTGCACCAAAACATCAATCTAAGCATATTTCCGATTTCCGTCTGATATATGATGGAACAGTGTTAAGCGACGTTTCTTGTGTGAAAAATCTGAGAATGTACTTTGATAAAACCATCAGTATGGAACATCAAGTCAGCGCGATCACTAAGGCTTGTTTTTACCAAATTCGGAATATTGGTCGAATTCGATCTTAAATTTCAATTGAAGCCTGTAAAACACTAGTGTGCTGCCTAGGTACACCAAGGCTTGACTATGGCAATGCATTGTTGTACAGTACTAACACCAACATTATCAGTAGGTTACAGCGGGTCCAAAACACAGCAGCACGTTTGATTACATGAAAAAGAAAATTTGACTCAATTACGCCTGTTCTAAAATCGTTACACTGGCTACCCATACATTACCGTTGCCAATATAAACTTCTTATATATATATGTGTACAAAACCCAGCATGGCAAGGCTCCTAGTTACCTTCAAGATTAATTACACCATACAAACCCAGTAGATCCCTCAGGTCGGAAAATAGTATGCTCCTATATCCTTCGAATGACGTCCGAACGAAAAGCTACGGTGAGAGGCGTTTTGACAAGGCTGCACCTACACTCTGGAACATTTTGCCATCGTCCTTGCAGAGTGTAAATTCTTTAGATGTTTTTAAAAAGCAACTCAAGACTCACTTAATCGAACTGCTTTGAAGAATTTCTTGTAGATTTTAAATACTTTTAATTGACTGCATTAGCTCTAGACTGTTTTGTATATCTTAGGGTACATGCATTTTCAATTTTTATTTCTTTTAATTAATTATTTTTTTAGTATCTTATACATGTTATAGGCAAGTTATTTAAATAACTTATTTTATGCAGATGACGGAAATCTTTTGTTTTATTCTAAGTTAATTTGCCTTTCCCTTTGGAGAGCCCCTGCACTAGATAATGTGTGTCAGTATTTACACTACACGTCACAGTTTACACATCCTTGATAAGCAACACGATCGATATTTATGTAAACAAGATTTTATTTGGGATTTTTATTTGATATGTCAGACATACTAGTTGACCACCATCCTGCCGAACTGGATTTTCATTTAGCTGTTCAGAACAACAGGGTGGGCCTGACATCAGGAAAGAAAAAGAGATATATTAATATTGAAAGTTGGACCGATGCATTTAGCATGTTCTCTTCTGTAATTAGGAAGTTTAACCCCAATCACCCTACTTTAGCAGAGGATTTGGCCATTTATATGGATTTGATTCGCCAAATTCAAAAGGATGGTGGCGACTGGTATTTTTATGATGTTAATTTTAGGCAATTAATGCAAAATGATGACACACTTTCTTGGAGTTACGTCGATCAAATTTTACATCCAAGGTCCCTTAATAGATTTATTTCCAAAGCAAATAATACAAACACAATGAAAAGGACTCAAACAAGCAATAATGCAAAGCCCTTTCCAAACAGCGCCCCTCGTAAAACATGCAACAGGTTTAATGAGGGGTGAATTTGTGATGGAACTTGTGGATACTCCCATATCTGCAGTATCTGTTTCAAAGGTCATTCTAAGTCCCATTGCTACAAGAATAAAACAACAAACAGATCAAATGAGAATGGACCGTCCAGAAATTTTGAAAACACAGCTAACTTACAACGACCTGCAGCTACTGCAACCAAACCTAAACAAATGTAAACTACCTACTCCTATTAAGACAGATAGATTGAAATTTCATTTGCAAGGTTATGACTCAGAAAAAACACTTTATCTTTTAAACGGTTTTAAAAATGGTTTTCGATTGGAACATAATGGACCTAGATCACAGTTTAATTGCTCTAACCTTAAATCAGCTAAAAGCAATCCTTTAATAGTACAAGAAAAAATTAACAAAGAAGTTAATTGTCAAAGAGTGATGGGCCCCTATTTACAAAAACCTTTTTTAAATTTGAGGGTTTCACCATTAGGTCTTGTACCTAAAAAGTCTAAATCAGCTTGGCGATTAATTCATCACTTGTCGTATCCAGACAAAAAGTCTAATTCGGTAAATGCTGGTATTTCCGACGAATCAGCTGCAGTACATTATGCAGGCATAAATGAAGCCATTAATGAAATCAAACAATTGCGTAGCCACAAATATCAAGTTTTCCTATCCAAAACCGATGTTAGATCGGCATTTAGAATCCTTCCAGTAAATCCGTCAGATTAAGAATTATTAGGTTTTAAATGGAATAATAAGTTCTACTATGATTGTTGTCTCCCAATGGGATGTCGGACCAGTTGTAAAATATTTGAAGAGTTCAGTACTGCGTTAGAATGGATAGCATTGACGAAATTAGGTATCACTTCAATGGTGCATATCTTGGATGATTTTCTGATCATTGAGAAATCGAAAGAGGATGCAATTTCCAAACTCAAGGCGTTCGTCAATTTATGTGAAGACTTGGGGGTACCCTTATCAGCTGAAAAGACTGAACTCCCTTCTCAAGTTATGGATTTTGTCGGAATAACATTGGACGTAATTAAACAAGAAGCTCGTTTGCCTCCGGATAAGATAACAAAATGTCGACATCTTCTGGAAAAGTTCTCACACATTAAACGTTGTACTTTAAAAGAACTGCAATCACTTATTGGAGTCTTGAATTTTGCTTGTTCCGTTATTCAACCAGGACGGGCATTTTTGAGAAGGATGATTAATTTAACTATGACTGTATCTGATGGTCAAACTCATGTTTATCTGAATCAGGAAACAAAAGATGACATAAGAATATGGCTACAGTTTTTAGATTCTTTTAATGGGAAATCAATGTTTTTAAATGAAAGTTTCATGTCCAGTAATACTTTGGAACTTCACACTGACGCTGCACAATCTAAAGGTTATGCAGGCATATACGGGTCAAAATGGTTTTATGGTCCATTCCCAGAAAACTGGAAAAACATCAATATAATGACCTTGGAGTTTTACCCTATAATCTTAGCAATTGAGTTATGG
This sequence comes from Mytilus edulis, assembly GCA_019925275.1. NCBI lineage: Eukaryota > Metazoa > Mollusca > Bivalvia > Mytilida > Mytilidae > Mytilus > Mytilus edulis. Next base: position 59,108,422 of record CM034354.1, on the reverse strand, counting down.
GGGACTTTGTGGAGAAATCACTCTATTCTGTTATTCACTGACAATGAGGCACTGGTTTCTGTAATCAATAAACAATCAACATCTGATGGTCCAGCAATGCAAATGGTTAGATACATGGTTTTCAGAAGTTTGCAATTTAACATATTATTTAAAGCAAAGCATATACCTGGGAAGAAGAATATTTTTGCAGATTGCCTTTCTCGTTTACAGGTAGAACAGTTTTTGAGAATATACCCAGCTGCTCAACCCAAACCGTGCTTAGTTCCACATCAATTCCAGCCACAGAGCTTTTGGAGTACGTTACAATCTTAGCAAATGCAGCTCTAGCTCCATCAACTCGAGCTACTTACAGCCGCGCATGGAAAACTTTTGACTCTTTCTGTACAGAAATAATGAACCAAAGCCTTCAGCCACCACTTTCTGTAGCTACCATTTCATTGTTTATTGCCTACATGTTTAAAAAATCATATGCTCCTAGTACAATTTCAACATATCTATCCGCCATAGCCTATGTTCACAAAACGATGTCAATGCCTGACAACACTCAGTCGTTTTTAGTTGAGAAATTAGTTACAGGCACATATAGATTATCAAAAACATTTGATAGCCGTCTTCCAATCACAATTCCTATTTTAAACAAGTTGATACAAAGTATAACATTAGTTGTCAAGTGTACATATGATCAAGTTTTGTTCAAGGCAATTTTCTTATTTGCTTTTTCAACTTTCTCTAGAGTTGGAGAATTGGTGACGTCAAAAAATGCCCCAAATGATAATGTTCTGCTATTGCACGATGTTTCATTGTCTTATATCCAGGGCAAAGCAGCAGAAGTTCAGGTTTGCTTCCGAAGATTTAAGCATAATGTTAGAGGAATGCCAAAGACCATTTCGTTTTCACATGGTACCGCAATGGAATCAGCCGTCGTTGCCATGGTTGAGTACCTTAAAGTGAGACCTTATTCCGTTCCCACAGAACCATTGTTTTGTTCTGTTGATGCCACTCCATTACATCGTCCAGTCTTTGACAGAATATTACATAAATGCTTAGCATCTTGTGGTCTGGATAGTTCGCGATACAAAGGACACAGTTTCCGCATAGGAGCAGCAACTGATGCTGCCGAGAGAGGTTTATCCGATTCACAAATACGATCTATGGGACGTTGGAAGTCTAACGCATTTCAAAAATACATAAGATCTCATTTAAATTGATAGGCAATTTTGGTACCTGCTTGGGCCGGTACAATCATTTTTATAGGAATATATACATATTTTTCAGCATCTTTACATTACTTGCTTGGGCTGGTAATTGGCAATCAATACGAATTTTATTTTTGATAAATCTCCAGTTAGTGTGTCATCATATAATAAAACATATTACATTTTAATGCAATAGCAATTATAAAGTCAAAAGGTTTCAACGCATGAAGCTATGTATTCTAACAAAACTTAACTGCTTGGGCCGTTAAGTTTTTTAATGCTTATGCATGATATATTTATGCATACTTAACTATAATGCAAACTTTATCATTGATATATAGATGTTTGTGTGTGGCTCTTATATCTATTTAATTCTTACACTGACTTTGTCTGTTAACATTACGGTACTTGCTTGGGCCGGTATTGTATTAAAAGTTGTATGGTTTAATTAGAACTAATTATGATCAGGCATTAAGATCAAAGCTTTATTTTCTGCCAAGTGCTTGGCCTTTGTGGGGTAGGAAAGACTTATTTTATTGCATCTTTCCTGGTGGCTTAGTTGATCCCTTTTCTAGGCCAAGCTACTGTATTATGTAATATGTTATGTAATATGTTATTATTGTTTTTATGTATTTTCATTCATTATTATCGTTTTGTACAGATGTATATATATTGTGTATTTTGATATGAAAGAATTTTTTACGAATAAGTAAAAATTTTGCAATTTACTCTCTAGTTTCTCCATTCATTTATACATTGCCATTACGATACCAAAAAGAACTTTTCGTCGTTTTCTGACCCTTACATTTTATCAGATGATTTGTTACAGTTGTAGGAAGATAGCATAAAGGCAAGTTATTTAAATAACTTATTTTATGCAGATGACGGAAATCTTTAGTTTTATTTTAAGTTAATTTGCCTTTCCCTTTGGAGAGTCCCTGCACTAGATAATGTGTGTCAGTATTTACACTACACGTCACAGTTTACACATCCTTGATAAGCAACACGATCGATATTTATGTAAACAAGATTTTATTTGGGATTTTATCAATTTCCCTCCCTCCATCCCCCTTTTCAACTCCTTTTCTTTACTTAGAAATTTGATTGTTTTTGTTTTTGCTTCTTTTTTATACTAGGTGATTTGTTTTGGCTAACTATGACATTTTTGGCTTGGCTTAGTTGACCCCTTTTTCTAGGCCAAGCTACTGTATTATGTAATATGTTATGTAATATGTTATTATTGTTTTTATGTATTTTCATTCATTATTATCGTTTTGTACAGATGTATATATATTGTGTATTTTGATATGAAAGAATTTTTTACGAATAAGTAAAAATTTTGCAATTTACTCTCTAGTTTCTCCATTCATTTATACATTGCCATTACGATACCAAAAAGAACTTTTCGTCGGTTTCTGACCCTTACATCTTATCAGATGATTTGTTACAGTTGTAGGAAGATAGCATAAAAATGTTTACATGCTTGTTTGATTCTTTTAAGTTAGTGCTCTGTGATTTATGTTTTATGTATTTTTGTATTTTATTTATTTTTAAATGTGAAGCGCTTAGAGTAATTGTTCTTATTATATAATGCGCTCTATAAATATAAAATATTATAATTATATAGATTCAGATTCAGATTCAATAGTTTATTAAAGTCTCACCACATACAACATGATTAAAACAAGATACAATTATGAAATTAATTATACAGTAAACATAGTTAAAACAATTAAATACATGTATGTGCCATTCTTAAAAGAATTATGAGAGACTATTAAAATACAAATAATACTTATTCGTTTTATAAAATACTACAAATACAGTAGTTAATGATATACAATACTGTTTCTCCTTGTTAAAATGTTATTGCAGGTTTTGGCAACAATATTACAAATATTGGTATTTTTAAACATATATATAAATTTTTCTTCATCAGACAAGTTTAAAAACATATCATTATGACACAATATATCAATAAAAAGTGCATGTCTTAGATCTTCATACAAGAAACAATTTAAAAGTACATGTTTTTCATCCTCTAAAATATTACAGTTAAAACAGATTCTTTCGTCTAGAATTTTTCTTTCATATCGACCAGTTTCAACTTTTAATGGTGCTACACCACATCTAAACTTTGAAAAAGCACTACGATGGCGCTGTGGCATTTTCTGTAGCAAATATTGCTTAGTGTTATAAGTATGTTTAAAAAGTTTATATGTTCTCAATTTACAACCGGTACTATATGAAAAAATTCTTGTACACCAGTCTTTTTTATATTTATCAAACATTTTCTCTTCTAACTGAGATATACTATAACTATCAAGAAAATTTTCATTTATTTTACAATATCTTTCAAAATCAAATGATTTCAACATCTCCATAACTTTGTAGCACCAATTTTTTAATTTACAACTACCTTTCATCACTGACCATTTAAAAACTTTATAATTAATTCTGTTATTGTCCATTTTTGTACATTTGGACCAGTGTCTAAAAATATTTATCCACTGTTTAACACATGGTGGTTTCCAGCCCATGTCACCTGACACAGCATCGTTTGGGGTATATTTACCCACACCCATGTAGAAACGCATGGCGCGATTCTGTACTGCAGTGATGCACGAGAAATCTCTCGTGCCCCAAATAGACGAGCCATTATTTATGACTGACCAAATCATCGTTTCAAATAGCTTTGTGTAGATATTGTGCTGAAAACCACCATGTGCTTTACATTAAACAATAAGTAAACCCAATGCCCTACTTGCTGACCTGGCTACAGCTTTTGCCATTAATTTGTAGTCTAAAAACTCTGTTAACAATAAACCTAAGTATTGGTAATTTGAAGCATACTCAATATTTTCATCATTTAAACTAAAATGAAAATCTGATCTGGCTACAGAAGGATTTCTAAAATGTATAACATTTGATTTTCTTAAATTTACTTTTAAACTATTATGATTACACCATACATTTAAAACATCTAATAATTTTTGTAAATCCTCAGCATTTTCTGCTAATAAAACTATGTCATCGGCATACAGCAAGATAGATAATTTTTCACCATCAATATTAATACCAATGTCTAACAACTTTATATCATCAATTAAATCATTAATAAATATATTAAACATTACCGTTGACAATACACAGCCTTGTTTTAAACCAGTATTTACATTGAACCATTCAGTCATGTTACCATTTAATCTGACACTGCATTCTACATTAGAATAAATAGACTTTAAAGCATACATAAATTTTGTACTAACACCCAGTTTTCCTAGTTTACAGATGTTAATGTACTGATATGATCTATTGTACTTCTACCTTTAATAAACCCATTTTGTTCATCATTTATTATATCCCTTTTGTCTAACCACCCGGTTAACCTTTTATTTAAAACGCCACAATAAAGCTTATATGCAAAAGGTGCTATATAACATGCAGCAATCATTGCTTAACACAAAACATAACGCCAGGGGTCATATGCATGTTTTTTGAATCCATATATACATGTTTGATATATAGCATATGACAGGACAGGCAAAATTCTATAATAAAGACCATTCATCCATTTGGTTATAAATTACAGATGACTCCTTTTAAGAATGTGTGTTCCCAAACAAGAAATGTGGTTAATTCCAACAATTCTGCGATTTATCTTGAAAAATAACTACATTGTACATCTAGATGAAAGAAACATTAAAAAGCAACTTTTCAAGACAATTGCTATATATTTAGAGAAAAGGATCTGATACACAAAAAAGTGGAATTCTGATTACCGCTTTCAATGTGAAAGTGGATCAAAAGTTGCCAGATCGAAAATGAAATTACACATTAAATTTAAATTGTTTATCAATTATCGATCTAGGTAACCGGATATGAATGTTTATTATGTACTTTGAAATTTCCGGTGGTGTTTTTTTTTTGGCAAATTGAATTGAAACATTTTTGAAAGTTTCCAATAACTTCCTTGTGACAAATCACAATGGAATTAAGATATATTTTAATTATATTTCTTTTGTTTACAATTAGGAATGTGCTTGTGTCCGCGTTAACGTATGGTATGTGTACTCGTTCTAAAAGGTAAATATAATGTTTAAATATTAGGACAATTAATTTCAGGGATTCGGAATAGAGGGAGTTGTACATGTATGTGCAGTGCTTTGCTGTTGTGTTAATATTTATTTCGATTCTTTTTTAATATGAACTGTGCATTTTTGTTCTGCGTTTTAACAAAAGTCTGTTTTTCCATAATGTTAAGTTGTAACTATTCCCTACTTGTTATTTGGACGCCTTTTGTATGCTCTTAGTGATTTGTAGTTTGTTCATGAAAGTTATATATTTATCCAGTTTACATCAAATTATAAATGATATTTCGCTTATTTTAGAACCAACATGTATAGTCACCATAGATCTATGTCGTTTAGACCAATTGCGCAATAACAAACAAAACAAGATCGTGTCCACAGTACATGGATGTCCCAATCGCAATATTTTATGTTAATTACATCGTGAAAAAGCAACGGTTCAAACTTTTTAGGAACATTGCTATATAGAACAGCTACAAAATTGAAACTTTCATGATTTAGAGAAAAGGATCTGTTACACAAAAAAAGGGAAATTATAATTACCGCTTTCAATGTGAAAGTGGGGCAAAAGTTTCTAGTGAAAGTCTAACTCATAGATAGAAAATGAAATTGCACATGACATTTAAATTATTTATCAATTATTGATATAGGTAATCGGATATGAATGTTTATAATGTACTTTGAAATTTCCGGTGGTGTTTTATTTGCAAATTGAATTGTAACATATTTTGAAAGTTGACAATAATTTCCTTGTGACTAATTATTAAAATATAAATGACTATTATTTGTTAATTTCATAATAAAATGATAATTATAGATTTTTGTTTGTTTGTTGAACGAGATGCATTTTCTAATTCTCATCTCATCGAAGGGTGAAGGCGCTTCGCTGAGATGAGAATGAAAAAAATGCACCGAGTTTAAAAAAAAAAAAAAACCCAACGTAAATAATCTATAATTTATCGCTATTAAGTATTTTTTTCGAATATAACCTAATACAAATTTCAGCAAAAAATATATTTTATACGATGATAATGCATTTTATTTGTTGGTACTATTTTTTTGCGAAGGATTTTTTGTTATAAATATGTAGTCACACAGCTTATTCATTCATTAGGAAAAAGTTTATCATCCGGTGTGTTCAAAAACATGTATGGCGAACACCATTTTCACCGTTTTAAAGCTGTAGTTTGGTGTTTCTGCGTATCAAAATGAAGTGAACGTAGGAATATATAAAGCAAGTTCATTTTAATTATGTGTCAACCCTGTCATTATCTGTAAAATAAAATTAATTGTAGACATTGTACGAGACGATGCTTGGAAGTACTTTGACTGGTCAAGCAATATTAGGTTAATATTCCATATATTTAACAGACAAATGTGACCAAAACTGCCCTGTTGTCAGTACATTTACTGTATATTCTACCAAATACATGTATATGTAAGAAGAAACTGAGAATATGCCCTTGATGAAGTCACCCACCCCTCGTCCATCATTTTCTACTGCACATTACATTAGCCAACACAATTATCACCTTTGGATACATCTTTGAACTATTTCCTGATGTGGAGAAAATCCATTAAATCACTTCTTTATAATATCAATGTTAACAGGATCACAGGTACAGGTTATAATGTACCAAATTATAATATTTAATTTTATAACAATACACTTTTTAGCTATTTCCCCCTATTACTGTATATGTAAAACTCACAAATTTCCGTAGTATAGGACATTTTAACTGCACGAAAAAATGTTTCGCATCAGAAAATTGTTTGTTGTTAAAAATCAATAGTTTTATTTTTCTGCGAATTTTGGTGTACGAATAACGGATATATGGGAAATGAAATTAATTCTTAAACAAATCAAAAATATTTTCTATACATTTCACCCACAATGCATTATATTTATTGAAATGGTAAATAATTTTCGGTGACCAGCCTTCAAGCTGGAGAACCGTAGCTCTTATGTCCTTTTGATATTTATTGACAATTTGCAAACAAAATTTAAAAAAAAGAAGACAAGAATTAAGACCATAAGAGTTACGGTTCTTCAGCTACTTTTAACTATGAAATAACCAGGTCAGTAGCACAATTGAAGATATTACACCAAAGCATAGTATTGACACTTGTCAATGTGTCTATTTCATTTGTTTTTGGACACTTGCCTCATTGGCAATCAAATCACTTTTATCTGAATAACCCCCAAAACACTGCAGTCTGTGATAGAAATAATTTGATAAACTAATCCAAAACATATATCACACATATGTAAACTGTTTAAATAACTATAACAATAATTGATTTGTAGCAAAATAGTCAATTTAGGAAACATTTAACATATTTTGATTGTTTTATGTTTTAAACTAATGTATAGATAAATATATCACAAAATCAATCACTGTTTGATTCAATTACCTGTACACGTCTACGCTTAGATTAAGGGCCAGTATTATCATCTTGGCAAGTAGTTGAAATTCAAAATTGAAATTGAAATTTCCATTGTTTATTACAGTTCCTTGTGGAAAGAGCATTGAATAAATTTTAAGTTGAGAAATTTCTGCATTTTTGTGATTTAATGTAGATGGTACACCTTGACTTTCAGATCTTTCTTCTGGTTGACCTTTAGTGTTTGAAGCTGTACCTACTGACTGGGCAGAACCAAAATCTAACACTTCTGTTATTGCTTTTTGTTTCTGCAGACTGTTTTTCTGATATGCTTAGAGGGATTGAATGTTTTTATGGCCTGTATGTTGTTGAACAACAGTTAATGAAAGGCCCTCTTCTATAAGGCATGTTCTACCACCAGAATAATTTTAGCTTTTTGTCTGTTATGTTAGCTTTTGTTACGGCAGTTTTCATGAGTGTGCAAGGCTTTCCTTTACCCATATGCATTTTTTTTTGTACCAAGTAATGGCTTTGCCTTTTTTTGATAGAATGGGCTTGTTTCGTTCTGCATTTCTTGTTGTCTGTGATTTTTATACTGCAAAAATATCAGTGACATAATAAGATATACATTGCTAGAAAATTGATACAAACTATTCGTTTATTCATGTTCGCTACTCTTTTTTAAAATAAAAAAGTTTTTCTAATATGATATTCAATTTTAGAAATGAAAATTAAGGGTCCCTATAAATATGTTACGCATCAACAAACGGCAACCAATGCATACCACTTGTCAGGCTCCTGACTTTCGACAAAAACATTCATAATGCGGCAAGGAAAAACTCGCATGAAGGCGACATCCCTCCCCTAACCTGTGACATTGGTGTAACAGTACAACTTAAGACTATCAGTTGAAAAAGGCTTAATTCATCACTCACGTAAAGAGGGACGAAAGATACCAGGGTGACAGCCAAACTCATCAATCGAAAATAAACTGACAACGCCATGGCTAAATGAAAACGACGAACAAAGTACACATGACACAACATACAAACTAAAGAATAAGCAACACGAATCCAACCTAAAACTGGGGGTGATCTCAGGTGCTCCGGAAGGGTAAAAAGATCCTGCTCCACATGTGGCAACCGTCGTGTTGCTCATGTTATAACAAATCTGCTAATTAGTCTAATTCGGTAGGTCTCATTTATGAGAGGAAAGGGGATTGCAGTTACGACGTAACGAACATATCCGATATCACCTGTGAAACGGTTATTTCATAATGGTCAACCAACGCGTGATGACGTCCGTAAAATATACGAAGGGATGATTTCAACTTCACTATTTGGAACTGTTGGTTTAATAGATTCCTTGTGAGCAGCAACACTCTATCAAGAAAATCATAATAGGAAATATAAGCACGGGAATATCGTATCAATTGTATATATCCCGTATGCAGGTGCTGCTGGAATGTTGCTACTTAGAAATGCAAAGTTCACAATTGGAAAGCTGAAATCATCTCTATAAAGTAAAGTAAAGTTTCGTTTTCAACCGACCCTCACTGTCAATTTCTAGATGTAAGTCAAGATATGAGATTGACTTAACTGTATCTGTTGTATCCTTTATCTCTAGTTCGATTGGATAGATGCGTTCAATAAAGTCAACAAATTTTGAATTATTTAGTGAGAGAACATCATCTATATAGCATAAAAGTCAAGTTAAAGGATATTGCTAACATCTTATCTTTCTTCCTAAGGAGTTCCTGTATGAAGTCCGTCTCATAATAATAAAGAAACAAGTCGGCAAGCAGAGGGGCACAATTGGTTCCCATTGAAATGCCGACAGTCTGTTGAAAAATATGTCCTCCGAACGTAACAAATATGTTTTCAATCAAGAAATCAAGCATCTTTATAATGTCAGATTCAGAGGATTTTTTGTTTGAATCAAAGTGATCCTTTACAAAGTAGGATTTATCCCTCCCTAAGACAAGATACTTGTATCTACGTTGGCCATTTGTTTTTAATGAAACAAAGCAATACCTGCTCTTTCAATTTGTCTTTTAATTTGGAATGTGGAATACTTGTGTAAAGTGTAGAAAAGTCAAATGTTTTAATATTATTGATGCAAGATGAAAGAGAGTTAGATTGTATGTACTCTAAAAGATCTTTGGAATATTTTAGTATCCACATCTGATTCACGCCACCTCTAGAATAGGCAGTTTCAAAATAACGTTGAAGCCCGGCTTTAATTGCTGATAATATAGATGGTAATAATTTAGAAAGAGGTTTCATTGAGCACTTGAAAGTCTCATTAATATACCGTTGTTTGTAAGGACACTTATGTAGTTTAGGTATCCATTACAGTGATGATTGATCCAGTTCTTCATCTTCGGTTGAATTTTGAAAGGAACATAGAAAAGACCTATGATTATCCAGGATTATTTCTTTGGTAAGTGTAGTAAGGGTATATGTTGAGTTCCCAAGTGACTTGTCAATACTTAATTCGTTTAGTTAATGTTATAGTTTTACACACAAAAACGATGTTGTTTGAGGCTTTATCACTAATGCTGCTTTAAGTTCCCAGTTCCATTATAGATTTAAACTAGAACTGAAAAAAGGCAGGGAAATAATAATATGCAACCAAATATATAATATTTTGGTATGATTTTTTTTTTTTTTTTTTTTTTTTATTGTAACCGTTATTTTTTAATATATTGCAGAGTTCAAACATTACAAGGAACAATTTACTACCGCAACACAGTTTGCTGTAATAATTTCAAAAATGTAGATGGAGTTTGCACAGGTACTAAGTTTTAATCTATTCCAATGTTCCATTTAATACTTGTTTCATACAGGTTGTTATGTTTTCTAAGTGTCAGTACAAGACATTGAATTCTTTCTATGGGAGACAAGCTCATGTTTGTCATAATAAAATAGAAAATATACATGGTATCCATCCTTGTCGCAGAATCAGAATATGAACAGCAAATAAAAAAATGCAAAGAAAAATCACTTGTATTACCTTTGTCAGTCGGTTTGCTACCTTTTCTTAAAGTTAGTTATTAAGGATGTACTTAGGTGATCTAAGGTAAAATTAAATAAATCAAAAATTCATAATTGATACTCTAAACAGGAAGAGTACTAGTTAAGGATCAAAATAAATTTGAAGGTAATGGATCTTCTTTTCGAGATATTAAATTTATAACATACGGCGGGAAAAAGCTAACTCGGACTTTTACATTATATTTGCATTGGTATTATATTATATCAAATCAAAAGAAAGAAAATCAAGAATTTGCTGAATTTTTGTCAAATGGACTTTTATGGGCTATTAAGTCTTATGTTAAAAGATAAATAGGTGTAATGGGGCAAAATATTTTACCTTGTATTGTATGGAAAAACACAAAGGAGTCTGAATATTTGACACTTATTCCAAAACCTCATCTAAGTACATCCTGAAGTGATTAAAATGCATTGCAGTATTAATATAAAATCAGAAGTTATGTCGGATCATTACCTAATGCATGGGACATAATAAGATGAAGGGAGTAAACACAGGATTCATGTGATAGAATTTAGAAACGGACGAGAAGTTTTCTAAAGAGACAACAATCCGAAATCGAGGCAGAAAACGGCTGAAGGTCACCAATTGATTTTCAACGCAGCACGATAAATGAGAAATACATCACAGACGTTGTTGTGACATCAAACAAAGTAAACAAATAGAATGATAATAAAACACAAGTAACCTAAACAACTCAAACTTTTTTTTGCGCACATAGACTGCTTGATTTGTTGGGAAACGCAGATGATCAGCGATGAAAACAGAAAACTTAACAAACATAAAAATTGATACTTATTCGACTTTTCGTAAAAACTTACACCAGAGTGTATCTAGACGAGTTTGGAACGTTCCCTCACCTACAGAGGACTTCTAAAAAAACGATGTGTCTAAAGTTAAATCTATTTTAACGACAGGCCGTTAATCATTTCCACATAATACATTTCGTCAGACGCTTAACCCATCTCATTTTCTTTAATGACTGTTCAAAAGATCACAACACTACCACACCCTAATAAAAACTTTGAAGATACAACTTTTGACGTCTAATAAACTGTTTCGATTAAAGTTACAACCAAATAATATATTAACGCTTTAACCAATATGCATGCAACTTTGGTGAATTGTTTATATCTATTGACGTGAGCTCCCTTTCGATTGTTATAAATTTTTTATTGATCGTTTCAGAGTTTTAGGGTTTTATTCATTAAAAAGGGGGTATTTTTGGACAATAACTCAAAAACAATTTCACCAAATTGCCAGAATCAAAAATAATATAATAGCATAAATTGCAGAATAATGACAATAGCTGTTAGGGTCTTTAAATATCAGCTGTATTTGTACTCGGTTCGAAACTGGAGTAATAAATAGCTCGCTAAAGCTCGCATTACACCTGTTTCTCAGCCTCGTACATTTGATATATAAAAACACTAAACAATAATTGTCAATTTATCATATATGCAGAGTAAATAACTTATATTTTTACCGTATGACAATAACATTAAATTTACGTGAATTCCATATTTTCGGAAATGGTGCTTAATGGGTTGAAAAAAAACATTATCAACTGTTTCCTGTTATTATTGCATGCCTTTCCGTAAAATAATCGCATGGTATTTCTCCGTCACTTGGCAAATTCTGGAAAATACACCTTAATGAAACGTGAAAAAATTAACTAAGAAAGGTACTAAACAAATATGTCGGCGTTCCGGCTGATATAATGACATAGGGCTGATAAGGGGTCTAATATGAACACTATCATGTTTTAATCTATATTTTTTGTATCATTTTATTTTTTTAATAATGTGTTATGTTGTATCGTTTGTTGTCCAAATATTTATAAAATTGCCTTTCAATACCATTATTGACATACTCCATTTTTAAACTTTAATCACTTGAGGAATCGATATCATTAAACTGTTATTTTCTCCAGTGTGGAGGCATATCATTGTTCATTTTGGGTGAATTATCAAATTATCACCAAACACTTTTTATATCAGATTTATTATCAGACCTTGGCAAATTTCAAACATCGAGACTTCGTCTCTTAGGCTGAAAATACATATGATATGAACAAAGCCATGTAATAACTAATATTAATGTGACTACCATGAGAGTAGTTTATCAAATGCAACTACAACTATAGTTCATTGTATTAAACTGCATTTTAGAATGTTCACCTGGATTTGTATCACGGGCAGGAGGAACATGCTATCCTTGTCCAGGATGGTCATATGGGTATAGATGTATGAACTGGTGTCGTTGCAAAGAAAATGAACGGTATATACGAATCTATTGTTTTTCAACAATCCAACTAGGATAGTAAATTGTGTGACACAACAATACAATATTAAGTTTTAACTGCGGTCTGGGTATCCGAGATGTGTGTGACAAGGAAAAAATCAAACTTTGACAATGTCTAAGGTACTAATATTTTTAGCATCAAATGAGGTAAGGTCAGAAGAACTTGGCTGCAAAGACATGTACACTTTGTTTGCTCTTATTTATAAGCTCATATGCGGATATCGACAACAGAGATCTACATTTGAGATTGATTTTGTACCAATCCTCTTTCTGTAGATAATATTTGGGTCAAAAAACGTTTCGACAGATCACTCATATCGAATCTTGTGAAAAAATACAGAATTTTGACATTCTAATAGGCCAAGGTTACTGTTTTTAACAGGTGAATGTTAATGGTAAATGTGCACCCTATAAGAACAATTATCTTACCTGCTATTCATTCCTAGGATTACGATTTGTTAAAAGCATCCGCATGATTACCGTGTTTACTCCATATTAGGTTAGAAGGGATGCGGGGTTTATTTCAATACACGGTTAGTAGTGGAGTTACGACCTTGGTACTATTTGATTATTTGAATTTATCTTGCCTCATATACATTTCTAGGAATATTATTGGATAAAAGCGTCCTCGTTGAGACAGCGAATATTCCATATTAGGTTAGTAGAAGGGCGGGACTTATTTCAATTTTATGGTTAGTAGTGGAGTTACGACTTTGGCACTATTTGTTTATTTAAATGTATTAAAAGTTCTGTGTAATATCGTTATATTATGGTTTGTTAATATCAAATTGTTATTGTTGACATAAGTTGTATTTTTGTGCAGACCAAAGGAAGTAGGTTCTTAAAATTGAACAATTTAATATCAACATACGAAGATGTGGTATGATTTGCAAATGAGACACCTCTATTATAAATTCAACAAATGGTTAATCAGTAAGATACATTCTTTACATAGAGTGTTATTGATCTAATAAGATTTGCTCTTTCACCCCATATGAAATTTTCTGACCCCGTATATATCGTATTAGGTCACTAACACACTATGTAACTAATAATATCAATCTCGAAACCATATATGGAAACATAAATATGAAATCAGTCCTAAATATAGAAACTATTCAATGTAAACACGTATATGTGTCTAAACATGACGCTACGTTTTCCTTAAACTTTTAGCTGTGACCTTTGACCCAAATTAAAAGAAAATCGTGAACACTGTAGACAACGACATTAATAGATCGACGAAGCTTGTTCTCTTCTGTCCAATGATGTCTCAATACCGTCATGTGGTATTTCGATAACACAAATCGATGAAATTTGTTGACTGGGCACCCTTCCGATTGATATATGACATTTGTGTAGATAACAAATTTTCATTTGTCCTGAGACAAAGGGAAATGATGTGTTTTTTTTATTCAACTGCCCATACTTTAGTTAATACTTGAACAAAGAGAATTAACTACAGTTCTCCAAGAAACTTTTAAAAAAGTACATTAATCGCACGTAAAATCGAACGAGAAATTCTCAGTCTTCAGAGAGAAATATGCAGTTCTGTGCATTACAACCAGGGATAGTCTCAATCAATCAAATGTTTATGAAGCTATTTAAATGTAAATACAGTCAGAACAACAATATTTCATATTTTAGATGACTTATAGTATTGAAAGCAAGTACAAATAATTAATTATTGTTGATAATCAGCACGTAAATTACATATGATTACCACGGCATACAAGACCTTAATAAATATAATAAATATATGTTTTTAAAATTACATTGAAACACAATATTTAATTACTTCTGTCGTATTTAATACTACCAATATGCAAACCAATTTTTCGAAAAGAAAACTTTAAATAAACTGTAAAAAGGCATTTGAAGAAAGCAACGCTTACCCAAATGTATGTAACGGCCAAAACAATGGGGTTTGATAGGGACATTTCCTGAAATTAAATATAAATGTTTTTACAACATTAGCAACATACATTTGTTTATATTTGTGTTACATGTATTATTCAGTTATTTCGGATGTTGTCTCTAATTTCTTTCTAATAAAACCAGGAAATCTTATCCGACAGTCAACTGCGAAGCTGACTTATTAAATTATAATAGAGAACATGCACGCACAGTTTTTATTTATTTTCAAAACATATTAAACGTCTCACCACAAATCATTGTAGTCTTGAAGGGGAACCAAAAAAAAAATGTTTTTCAATTTATTTTTTGAATGTACAGAAAACGTATTCATTACAAAACAAAAACGTCATGGTCAGGGTAATATTTTAGTCATAACTATGTTATTTGAAGGATAAATGTCAATTTTGAAATCTAGCATAATACTTGCGTCAAACAATGACGACATGAGGAATTAAATTTAATTTTCACATCTATTTGAACATTTGAAATTGTATTCAGATGCCACAATGTATATGGATGCATAGAAATGTTCAGCACAAAAGGTAAGTTAAATGTAACTTTTATTTTAACTTAATTCGAGAAATATAATAGGAATACTAGTATATTGTTTTTTTTTTTAAATATATATTTATAGAACACTTTTTGCCTGTCTCATTTAAAGAGAGAAAACTATTTCGTTTATAAATCTCCGTATAACCATCTTCAATGTTTCATAAAAGAGGGACGAAAGATACCAAAGGGACAGTCAAACTCATAATGCGAAAATAAACTGATAACGCCATGGCTAAATATGAAAAAGACAAACAGACAAACAATAGTACACTTGACACAACATAGAAAACTAAAGAATAAACAACACGAACCCCACCAAAAACTAGGGATGATCTCAGGTGCTCCGGAAGGGTAGGCAGATCCTGCTCCACATGTGGCACCCGTCATGTTGCTTATGAGATCCGGTAAATAGTCTTAATTCGGTAGGTCACATTCATGAAAGGGAAGGGGATTGTAGTTACGACGTAAGGAACATATCCGATATCATTTGTGAAACGGTTATTCCATAACGGTCAACCAACTCAAGATGGCGTCCGTAAAATTTACGAAGGGATAATTTCATCTTCACCATTTGGAACTCTTGGTTTAATAGCTTCTTTGTGATCAGCAACCCTCTATCAAGAACATCATGATAGGAAATGCAAGCACCGGAATATTGTATCAGTTGGGAGATATATATCCCGTATGCAGTTGCTGCTGGAATGTTGCTACTTAGAAATGGAAAGTTCACAATTGGAAAGTTGAAATCATCTCTTTTGTCTTAAAGTTTTGTTTTCAACCGACCCTCATTGTCAATTTCTAGATGAGAGGGTAATCAAGGAGATATATTTTATTATTGGTAATACATTGGTAAGACATTATTTTCATTATATTCTACGTTTTTTCGGACAAGTATTACATGATCTATGCGAAAAAAATTCATATAATAATGTAGATTCTTTTAGGGCTGATTATGATCCTTAACTGGTCGTCTTAAGTTCTGTACTATAATAATTTATTTGTGTGTCTTTTTATTTTTAGCCATGGACAATGATGGAGTTGTCAGTTTATTTTCAATCTAGGATTTTGACTATCTCTCTTGTATCTGTCATCCCTTTTTTCAAATTGTCAGAATTAGATAGTGGTACATGATCAACAAACCATGTAACGAGTTAAAACTTGATAAACTACAATTATCCCCAATCCATTCTTTTTTACGGTTTTAAAGATAGAGAAATTCTGTAAATAAAGCAAGCGGATAAATTGTACGGCGAATAGATGGAAATTGTTGTTTACTGTTCGGGGATAAGCATGGTAACTTTTTGCTATTTCTAGTTTCTTTGCTCCGTGGTGATGCCACACATCGTCTATATGACTGCATTTAGTGACACTAATCAATGATTGCATTTCAGACGTCACTACGAAGATGACATTGACAACAGAACCAAGTGTTTCATCACAAGGGTTGAAAACAACAAATTCAATAGATGGATGTTTAGGTACATGCACAATTTACCAGTCATGATTATTTCCATATTAAGTCAAATTAAAAAGAAGAAGAAACAAGGTTTGACATAACGTACAGAAAAATGCTCCAAACTGCAAACGAAGAAAAAAAACCCATTATTTTGGTAGACAAGTTAATAAGGTTTATTCGTATAATAAACCTTTTGTAAACTTCCTCTAATAAAACACACTGTTTGATTATTCCATGAATACATCTAACTTTAGTTTTTAGTTTATGATAGATGTCAAACTGTGTCATAGGGTATTCATTATCATATGTCATAGATACAGGTAAAAAAACTGTATATAAATATATATAAGAAGATGTGGTATGAGTGCCAATGAGACAACCCTCCATCTAAGTCATAATTTATAAAAGTAAACTGTTATAGGTTACAGTACGGTCTACAACTCGGAGCCTTGGCTTACACCGAAGAGCAAGTTATAAAGGGCTCCCAAAATGACTAGTGTAAAACCATTCTTAAGGGAAAAATAACGACCCGATCTATATAAAAAATTATAAACGAGAAACACTTATTTGGGAAAACTTTTTGAAATTAAGGTACTCAATGCTCTTCAACTTTGTACTTGTTTGGCTTTATAACTATTTTGATTTGAACGTCACTAATGAATCTTATGTGGACGGATCGCGCGTTTGGTGTATAGAATTATAATCCTGGAACATTTGATAACTATTATGAACCACACCAAAAAACGACAACCACTGAACATTAAATTCCTGACTTAGACAGGTGCAACCACATGCAGTAGCTTTAAACGTTTTAATAGGTATCAATCTTTACCCTTTCCTGAAAAAATAGTGTAGCATCACAACATAGAAAAACATTGGAACTCTTCTTTTGTGCTAATATTTAATATTAAATAATTATATTGTAGGTATGGTGAAAACAGACATTTTCATTTATTCATTGTTTGGAGTTGGAACCTTTATCATCATCTGTTTCAGTATCGGTTGTTTTTGTGTACTAAACAAGTCTCACAAAGAAAACATCAACCCGAATTCAGAAATTGACCAAAATGTAGGTGTAAACAATCGCATATATGAAGTAGACAATGACGTTGAAAGAAGTCAATTCTCAAGAGAACGGGCAACTGATAATGAATACATAGCAATGTTGTGAGTCGTCGGATGTGAATTGTGTTTTTCTTTTGTGAAAAACCTCTGGTTTTAGAATAAAATGAATGGTGTATTGAACACGCACAAACAGTTAATTAGCTTTTCAATTGTTATCAGAAATAACAGCCTATTTTGCAGCAGTTGAAAAACGGTTATAAGGATTTGTACAAACATAATCATTCCTTATAATGGAAGAGAAAGTGCACAATTAAGTATCAATATCTTGAATATGACACATTTAGATTTTATTCAAGATGATACATTGTACCTGATGAAGGTGTGTATACAACTGTTAGTGGTCAATGATTTATCACCTCGTGTGTTTTCTTTCTGCAAATAAGTTTTTTTCTTTTACTCATTTATTGTTATAAATACATAGTGTTTTATTAATTTATTTCAATTTTTTTCCCTGTATTGTTTTATTTCTATCTGTAATGGAAGTTTGAATCATTCATTGTAACATTTGAATTACTAATGCATGTAATGTATTTAACTATAATATTAACTGACATTTTATATAGAGTAACCCATCATTCGTCTTTATGGTCTTGTTTATACAGTCTACGTCGGCATCATTGTATTAATAAATTATTAGATTTTGGCATTGGAATGCATTTGCTAAATACTAAATATTCAAAACTTATTTGGCTGGTGGTCAAGTACAAAACAATGTTCCTTTTCCTCATGATTCTGCCGCCCATCCAAGTTGTGCAATGTAGACGATACTTTAAACAGTTTGAAGTCTGGTGAGTTTCAACATGGACCTTCAACCACCCTTTGTTTGATCAATATTGAAGAACCAAATATTGATCTCAATAGCCGTTTGATACTTGTTTTGTTCTCTCACGTGGAATATTTATTAAATATTTCCCCAATTTAGAGACTTTGCATAGACATATTCTCACAATAAACGATTTTTACTCTAACTTTTCGTATCTTTTATAAATTTTTTGTTGATAATTGTATAAAACTCTGGTGAGAGACAAACAATTGTTCCGGTATAACCTGTTTCTTACATCAATATATGATAATAAGCCAACTGTGAAAATGAAAATACACGATGTTCTGAAAGAAACAAAAAACCTAGTGTTTTAATATCAAAGATTTCTATCACAATCATTTATTTATTTTCATCTGGGTCGACACAAAACTTGTGACATGTAAATCTGCAACATTTCCGTTTTCCGTTACACTGTCCATCCAGTTGACATTCAGATTGTTTTAAGAGACAAGTTTTGGGTCTTGGATCTTCAGGGCAATCACCAATTTTCGGTTCTAAAATGGAAAAATTGTAATATATAAATCACGTATTAAGGATTTTCTTAACAAGACATAGATTACTTAAGCTGTATGTAACATAACATTTCGAAATTTTGTGTCTTCCTTAAATTTCTTCGTGCTTTATTTCATTTTTTTATTCGAGCGTCTTTTGTAGACGACTTACATGTATATGTCTAGCGTATTATATTTCAATCCTTGTTCATATAATGCGTTTTATCAAAATATCATTTTATAAATTCCGTGCGTCCAAAAACTTTTCCCCAAAAATACATTGGTGTAAACTTTAACACACTATGAGCTACATGTATATATCATGTACAAAATGGACCCATACTGATTAGCCAAATTCGGCTTATAAGTTTTAATGACCAATTATATGCATAAGAGATATGTTGCAGAAGTCCAATAGTTTGTGTTGCAAACGAGGAAGCATGTGTTTACAAAAGTGACTCCATGTCGTTAATACTTAGTCTCAATCTGTGTTTTTACAATCGTTGAACAGAGGAAGAGATAATGTCCACATCAATTTGAGCGTTTAGATCTGTGTTCAACTGTGACACGGATAAAACACTGATAAACAACTTAAATGATGCCGCTTGTTAAACAGTCGAAAGGAATATTTTAATCTAACCAATAAACAACATGGTTTAATAACTTCCTTGTGAAAAAAACCGGTTACCATGTTTACATAGAGGTAAAAGAATTATCTGAAATCAATATTTTTTTTTTAAAAGAATTATATATATTTACATATACAGATACAAATTTCAGTCAATAATACGAATGGAATTCGTAACCCCCAGTTGTGGACAGGTATCTATCATATGTACAGTAAAACAAAAGCACTGTAAAATTCAAGTAAAAAGAAATATTTGTTGAAATTGAACAAAGATTTAAAGACATTATTGCAGTTGATAGAACAACGTTTGCATGAACTGTTTTGTATAAGCAACGTGTTATAATTTTCACTTTTAAACTTTAGAATTTAAAAAAAAACACCAGTAAGTCTCCTTCGGAAAACCTTACATACGTTTGCATACATCTGTTAGATTGTTTCGCAGTAGACAGCAGTAAATAAAGGCAACAGTAGGATACGACTTTTTACAATTCATAAATCGATTGAGAAAAAACAAATCCGGACTAATACTGAGGGAAACACATCAAATATAACAGGAGAACAACGACACAACAGAAACACAACACTTAAATGTAACATACACAGAAACTAATATGAAAACATTTCATGACAAGAATAATAATTATCAATGAAACCATTTGCTTGATCTAGTGCATTCAATTTTATTTTAACGTCTCAAAAAGCCACCCAGATGTTGATGTGGTATGATTGGCACTAATACTGCTATCCACCAGTCACACTAAAAGGCTCTTAAGATTTTATTTATATTTGTAATGATCTGCATGTCATAGAAGTATAAACTAAATGTTCCTAAAATGGAAACCTGACTAAATTAATATGATAAACATCGATAATGAAATTATGTTTTCCTGTAATTAGATACTACGTACATGGACATTAACTTCAGGTATTTACTTGTTCTGAATTAAACCGATATTGGATTCGGAAACGCAATAGGTTTTATACAAAACTTACCTAGAATTGGATCCCGACAACATCCTCCTCTGCAACACAGTTGATCACCAGGACAGTCTGTGTCATCTCCGTTGTGTCCTTCGTTGCATGTGTTACTACACGGAGAAGGTGGTGCGCTTGTCGGACAGGAACCCTATAGGTTAAATATACGATACGTTATTTATGTTATGATAGTTCAGTATTACATTTTTATAGTCGGTTGGAAAAAATACTATTCATAAAAGAAAGAAAAAATAATGTAGTTTTGTAAAGACATCAAAGATGAATAAAACATTTCAGAGAATGTAAACAATTGTGTTATTTTAAAATGACGACATTATATGTACCAAAGCAAAGGAAGTCGTGGAAAGTATACACCAATTCGGTATAAGACACAATACTTTTTCGTGAACCTAAGATAAATAAAATTGAATGTTAAATACCACCAAACAAGGAATCATTGATCTAAATCTCGAATGCAGATGCTACATAATATATATATATATGCAAATCATATCAAAATACGATTATTGTCTTAACAGTGCATAACTAAGATATTATCGTTGGTGTTTCAAACGAGAGAGTGGTTCTCAGCTACAATCTCATCGAATCATTCTATGTCAGATTTAATTTTTTGATCGCTATTTTGCCTACCAAGCCCCTTGATGTTTACATTGACAATATCACGTACGCCCTTAATTAATAACTGTAAATTTCTTTTTTGAGCAAGTAGCTTGACATGAAAATATATCACAAACAACATGAGTAAAGATCAGAGAAAGTATACATACAATATGGAAGAAAAAGCATACAATAATTCCAATACTTCCTTTAAGGCGGATGCGAAAAATACCATACGGACATTCAATCTCATCATTCGAAAAAATACTGAAAACGGGAAAAACAACAGTTAAACAATAGTACACTTAACAAATCTTATAAAACTAACGACTACTCAAAACTCGGAGTGTCCTCGTGTGCTTAAGCAGAATAATAAATGCAGCTCAACATGTAATACATGTCGCGTTTCTGAGGACTGCAAAACACGAGCCAAACCAACAATGAGACATTGAACAACCCGAAAAGATAAGCTGATTTCGATCCATATATATCACAAGAAGACGAAATTGTGGAAAACGAATAGCAGTCTGTAAAACTTGGGCATACATGTTTTTTTAATAAAAAAAACAATACATTCCATACTCAGTTGGTTTGTTAGAAAATTTAATGTAATAAAATTGAAAGTTTTTACACAGTAGAATACATTGTATAGTTAACCTCTTTACATTTTCGGAGCATTTGTGGCCTTTGAAGTGATCTAAATAATTAATCGACTCCATCACTAGCCTAACACTAAGACTGAGAGTTTGAATCAAACACGTGGCAGACGCAGTCAACTCTAATTTTAATTGACTAGGATTGTCTGTAATCATACAAAAGGTCAGTAGCTCAATCTGAACACTGAAGTTTCCTTAACCAATACAAATTTACCACAATATAATAGCCAATGGTTAGTTTAAACATATTTATTCATCATCAATACAAATATATCATCATACAAAATACACAATAATAATAGGATTCGGAAACAAGCTATATATAGCTTATATTAATCCGTTTCCTTGAAATACCAACTCCAGTTAACTATTACATAAATATAGCATGCAATGTTACTATGATATGGAACAAGAATAAACTAAGTGACTATATAACAAAAAAAAGAAAGGAGAAGAAAAAAAACTCATTTTAAAATAATGAAAATAAATACAACAAAAGAAGAAAAAAAAAGTAAAAAAAAAGAAAAAAGAAAACTACACCGAAATACAACACACATGTTTAGATGAAATGCAACTTAGTGAGAATAGTGAATAACAATTTAACTTGTAAATCTCTTGCACTTTAGTAAGAATTTTTGTACTTTTCCAAAAATATCTTTATTTTGGTCTAAATTTAGAGCTTGTGATCCAAATAAAAGTAAATTCGTGTTTAGTGTGACTGGATAATTAATTGAGAAAATAATGTCATTACGCAATTCGTCATATTTTGTACAATGCAATAAGAAATGAGCTGTAGACTCGATCAAATCACACGAGCAGTTTGAAAAATCTACTAGATTTCGCTTGAACAAATGTTCATTTAGAGAACTACTATTCATCCTTAATCTGGCATGTAATACTTGACCCATTCTTGTACCAGTGTAGTAAAAATTTGGGCATTTATTTTTTTGGTTTTTTATACGACTTTAAAAATGCTTAAAGACGTAGAATTTCTCGTTTGGTCTGGTAACTTATTCCACAATTTAATAGACGAAGGAAGGAAATAATCGGAGTATAGATTGGTTCTTGTACGAATTGTAGCCAATGGTTTGTAAAGGGGCGTTCAATACCAATGAATCCCTCAACATATACAGTTTCAACCTAAATTTCATAATGATCCGTAATGAACAGTTTAATGTGGAACACGGCTTTTAATAATATGCACACACAAAAGTCTGCAGAAGCTGAGATTCAAACAACTTGCATATTGTTATGGATTTATGAATGTTTCGATCGACAGTTTTTATCCATTCGTTTGATTTGTTTGAGCTTTTGATTTTACCATTTGATTACGTACTTTCCGTTTTGAATTTTCCTCGGAGTTTAGTATTTTTGTAATTTTACTTTTAACCTGTTTTAGAAGTATATATTTATTCATTCGTCAAATAATCAAACTAGGATATCCCTTTTATACCATGACATTAATCAAATGGACCTTAAATTTACAAAGCATAGAAACATGATAAACGGATAAGGTATTTGTCATAAACAGAACTTACATTCATTCATAAGTGTCAATTTATAAGTAGTATATCAAGCATTAGTTATGGTAAATATTTATATTTTAGTCTGTAAACTGGGGTGAACATCTGCTGTTTAATAACTATTTACAGTAATTTTATTTGCTTGTTTATAGAAATAACACCAGTTCTTACAATATATAAATTAAACATTGTTTACATTGCTAATTATCTGCGTAATACATATTCTTTTTCTGTTTTTACGACTAATGTATAAGCCTTCTTTGCAAATAATTACTTATACATGTATGTATATGAGTAAAATTACAAACCCATCTGCAGCTAAATTTTTTTTTTTTACTATAGAGTAACAATGTATTTCTCATAAAGTTTTCTCGACTTCAATGATCTACTAAATAAAGTTATGTATCGTGATTTATAAAACACAAAGTTACTGATTTTGTACTGTACAGTTGAGCGACTTTTATTACAGTTTAAAAGAACCCCCGTGAAACAGAACTTATTTCGGTCTACACACAGCGTCATAATAAAAACGTGTCTTTGTGACCACACAAGGACATCACACGTTGTTCAAGGAGGTAGACCTAGGTTAAAGGAAATAACTCTTAAAATCATCAGTACGTTTATGTCAACCATTTTCATCAAAATATTCTAAGCTTCTAGGTTACATAGATTATTTCCAATCTGTTTCAGGTAAATGCTTAACATACATTGATGAAACTTGACTTTTACAAACGCATCGCTGAATTAAAGAGTTATCTCCCTGAACCAAGGTCTACCCCCTTAACTTGTTGCTTTACATAAATTTATGAAAGATCCCCTAATTGCATGTAATTAACTTTAATGTGTAAACTCATTATGTACCCCTCCAGAACATTTCGGTTTGCTGAGTTGCATTGCCTTGTCACAGGTTTATCTTGAATCTTACAGTACAATATACCTGCACGGTAAGGTTTAAGATATGCATTTTTATCAGGTTGAGGGTTTTGCGATTAAATTACAACAACTTCTACACAGTCAATGACATATATAATTAAATCAAAACTACCAATGGTGCTAATGCTGAATGTATCCGACCAACCTCTTTAAAATTTAACTTTTGTCGTTTAGATCATGAGTTACATTAGAATTAAACTATTTTCCGTAGCAATTAAAATGCAAGCAGACATTTCCGAAAGTAGTTTGCGCCGATTTGCAATCTCTTTAAAATTTAACTTTTGTCGTTTAGATCATGAGTTAAATTAGAATAAAACTATTTTCCGTAACAATTAAAATGCCAGCAGACATTTCCCGAAGTAGTTTGCGCCGATTTGCAAAAAGTAAATAGCTTGAATTCGATTAAAAATTTACATTAATGAGAGAGAAGACCAATGTTGATACAGTGAAAAAACTGCCTAAACTCAACAAAAGGGTTTCAAGGCTTAACCAGATGAGGCTTTAATTCGGTCCTAGTTTAAAAAAACGTTTTTATATAATACAATTCCAACCTTTATAATTTATGGTAACTATAATTATTATATTCTACTAGAATGACTGGAGAATTTCATATAAGGTATATAGCCCTTTCCTTTTTTTCCAAAGTCCGTTATGTGTTTCTTTTCTGTTCAATTCAATTATTTTTCGTGTTTCTGGCCTTATGCCATAATTATTTTCCCCTTTGCTACAATGCATTTTTTGGTAAAAGTCTATTTAAATTAAAAATGTGCACCGCTTAAAACATGAAATAAATGAAACTTCTTATAGACCATTATTATTCTAATATGATTGATTGTTGGTTGCTTAACGTCCAGTGGCAAATATTTCATGCATATTCAGGACGATATTATTCTAATAAAATGTGCTTCTAGGACAATCCATCAGTGCTTTTTCTTTTAAGAGCCCTATAAGCATGCCAATGGTAGGATTTGAATCTGGTATAAATGACTAAGGCTCATTTGAGGTGTGGTCTGAGGGGCCCTAATCCCGAAATCCCGGGCTTAAAAACATGAAATCCCGAGGTTCGTATTTTAACGAAATTCATATCCCGACATCCAGAAATAAAAAAAAAATATTCCCGCATCCCGTTAAGATCAATCCCGAAATCCAGAGCTTAGAAACACCCGATCCAGACGTCCCGAATAAGTCCTGCCTCCCTTTAATCTCTACCCTACTTTCATTTTTTGCCAAATTACTACTTTCACTTTCAACAATTAATATTTATGTCCCATTTATGGGAAGTATGTTTTCTAGTCTGTTTGTCCGTTTGTTCGTTCGTTCGCCCGTCTGTCCCGCTTCAGGTTAGAGTTTTTGTCGAGGTAATTTTTGATGAAGTTGAAGTCCAACCAACTCGAAACTTAGTAAATATGTTCCCTTATAATTTTAATGCCACATTAGAGATTTTACCCCATTTCACGGTCCACTAAACATAGAAAATGATAGTGCCGATGTGGCATCCGTATACAATGAACACATTCTTGTTTCCACATGTTTTACTTATTTCAATATATATATATGTAACCGGTATGACCCCTTAGATAGTAAATATTTCAAAAAAGGAGACATAATACAGAGAGTCTCTGTATTTTATACAATGTAGTAGTATAATCGTAGTTTACAGGTGGATAAACGCGAAAACATAATTGTCTCTAAGGAGGTATAACAGTTTGTGGTTCTTGCGATCTAAAAACCATGATATGGAGAACGCTCTGATTGGCTTATTTATTTTTCATTTTTGTAATCTATCATACTATTGGTTGTTCTTGTGCATGTTTACAACCGGAAGTCTTATCTATGACTAAAAGTCTGATAACGGAAACAATATCCGGACATCTATTTTGTCGTTTTTCTCCCAAAATAACTCAATCTGAATAATCATAAGAATGGATGACAAATGCGACTATGCATGCTACTTAAAGAACACAGAGGCATGATGATTGATTTATTGTGGAAGGAAGAGAAGCGACACACAAACTGAGGTCTTCTCGTTTAATAGTATATATGATGGACACTTGTGAAATAATGTGTTGTATGGTACCTCGTTGAATATTTTTTTATATTTGAATTATTGGGATAGTTATTCTAGAATAAAATAAGTTATTTTAAAATAACATAACCGGTACAAATTTTGTCTGCACCAGATGCACGTTTCGACAATCAATGTCTCTTTATTGAAGTTCAATGCCAATAATGTGTAACACAAAGCTAGTTAAAAAGAGCTATAAACCAAAAAAAAAATGACAAAAATGTAGAGTAGAGCCAAAACCCGACAAGGAATCATCACTGTAAAACATATTGTCCATAGAATCTTAAATGATACAAGTAACATACATTATATACTCCTATTAGTACTATTTCCCCTATGTATTCTGTTGAATTGTTTCAAATGTTAAATTAAAGTTGCATTTACATTTTATGTGATACAAGTTTGTAGACTATATAATAGGGTTCATGCATAACTTTTTTACACTAACGACTGTTCGGAACACTTTATCCCTTTAATAGTTAAAATAATAAATCCAAAGAACATGAGTGTCTGTATTTAACCAATAAATTACCTTTTTACACCTTGGATATTTGCACCCTGCGTAACATTTCTCTCCATTGATGATTTCAAATAGAGATTCCACGCAAGTACCTGGCGGAGGTCGAGCGCAATCTCGGGGTGGCCCACAAGAATCTTTCTCTACAAATATAAACATCAATATCAAATCTGTAGTACATGTATACACTTATATTTCGACTCAGTCGTAAGGATTTAACTCAAAATGAAAGTTCCGTAATGTCATGTTTATTGTTAAACCATATGCTGGGTGTCAAAATCAACTTTTGAAGTGTTTCATCTTATCAGAGATTGGTAACACTAAATTCTAGAATCTGGCGGCCCTGTGCATAGTAACAAATCATTATAGGGGTTTTCAAGATTTTGTCTGTCTTGATTTAATTAACGAACAAATATTTGTTTTCATGTTTCCTTTCCAGTAAATAATGTGACACAAAAGTGTATTAAAATGAGTTCAAAGGTTGATAAACGATGGTCAATCGTTACCAAGATGAAAGGAGCTATTGTGAACATGGTGAAGGGTAAGCCAAAACTATAGCATTCAAAATGTATAATTGAACTTTAACTGATCTGGAATACACTTGCACTATTTGTCACCGGATATTTAGCAGTAACAAACAATTAATTAGTCAATTGACATATAAGAAAAAAATAATCCATACTTACCGATGCCTTGACATAGTCGTTCACATTTCCTTTTGTTTCTAAAATTATTCTTATTGCGTTTTCCTCCTCTATATATAAACTTTTCACACTTCATACTTTCTACATTGTAAAACCATCTTTGAATAGACAATGGACCCGTCCCACTTAACTTTGGTAGTGTACAAACTGAAAATGAATAACTATCGATTAAAAAATTATTTTGATATCATCGAAACCTGTATCTGAGATAGAGGGAAACAATAGTTTACCGATGTTTTAATTTTATGTATGAATTAGCCACAGCAACAAAAATGTACCCAAAACAATCGGTGTATTTGCAAGTTATTCGGCGGTTACATAATTTTTTTGGCGTTACAAGTTTTGTGGAATGAAACACAATGAGATGTATTACACTTTTTGGGTACAAAATATCAATTGAACGACATATTTTTCGAACAAATGTTTTACTCGTTCGTGTTGCTACAGACCCACAAATCGTGAATGACATTAGTTATAGTCTGACTTCGTCGATCAAATAAAAGGAAATTTATCAGTATAGGAACAAGTGAAAAACAACTGCTATATACTGGTACATGCATTTTCGAAAGAAAACTAACATAGTTAAACAAAAATATAGAAAAATCCAAAGACACATAATAAAAATTGAAGCCGTATGGACCTTTAATGAGATATGTCGGGAGTTCTTGTATTTTGAAAAAATCTCTTATTTCTGGTGCCATTTAACAAAACGTATATTTTAAAACAAAATACAGGGTCCAAACAGTTTTCTACAATAGTCATTAGCTTATCCTTACTTAACTTTGTATATACTAGTATTGTTTTTTAATGTGTTGCATCATCCTAATATGATCAACAAGTTATATTAGAAATAATTTAGAATTGGTGTGTTAATAAATGACACAGGTTCACAACACATACAATTTGATATGACGGTGCTTTAGAAACTGTTTGGTTGATACAGTTTTTCGGGTAACGCAGGATTCGGTTAAGCCAGGTTTCACTGTAGTTCCAATTTACCTCGTATCCTGCAGGTGGTAAAACAGTCTTGCCTCGTTTTGAAATTGTTTTCGTTTCCATCACACCCACCAAAGACAAACTTCTTACACCGACCAGTTTCTACGTCATAATGAAATCGTGGCAATTTTGCATTACATGGTCCAGCAACTTTCGGTAGGTCACAAATATTATCCCTCGATATTACACCAACAACCTTCAATGTTCGAATGCACATTTAGAAGCAAGACAGGATCGCAAAGATATTACTTGTAAGTCACAAAGAATGAACTAGCATTTTATGACAAATTTGACAAATAGTGTCGGATTTCTTTATTGACATATATGTTTGTTTTTAAATTGATTAAGATTATTACACAATGTTGGTTGTTGTATCCCTTATTGATATTTCTACCTGGATGTCTGTGTGTAATGTTAACTCATTTTTATCAATATAAGGGGGTGTATGCGACTGTCATACAAGTTAGAGGTTTTGCTAAATGTCAAACATGAATTTCTCCACAATTATCTACATATGGAATTTGCTGTACCAACTCAGGAATACGATATTTATTTTCCAGTCGTATGTTGTGTTAGAGCTTTTGATTTTGCTATTTGATAAGTAACTTTCTGTTAAAATTTTCCTTGGAGCACGGGTTTGTTGCTATTCTACTTTTAGTTATACTTAAAGAATATATGATAAGCCATTCAAGGCTTCAATATTCTCCAAGAATGTGTTTTATTTATAGTGGTATATAGTATTTTGAAATTTTAAAGACCCTCTTGAAATTTAGGAAGAACTACTAGTACCAATCACGAATCCGAATCCTTTAGGCAAAGTTACACTTAGGAGTTTTTTAGGCTTCTGTTTCATCATGTTCATATAGCTCTTAAATGTAATCGTACTTGTAAATATTTGTCTTTAAGCGTAATAGATCCATCCTATATTAGGTATCTTTATGTTCACCCTTATATGTTCAACTTAGCTATATAAGTAATTTCAGAATTGAAACACGCTATTTCGGACTGAGTTAAGCATTTTTTTCCATTCTTTCATCATGGAAATTTATTAGACTTTCGTTCCAAGAATTGATAGTAGTCATTTTATTTGTAAAGGCCTAATTAAAATATTTCAGTATGTTTTCAGGTGACGAAACGACACAAATAAATGTATATAATTTTTTTTTAGTTATATTACAATAAAATACCAGAATTTGTTTTTAATCGACATTATCAGGGGACAATGCCACATTACAGATAGAAAATTACATGACATATTTCAAAAGGCGACGAATTTCATTCATAGCATTCTGTACATAACCGTTATCATAATGTATTTAAATTATAGGTATAGTCTGAATATTGCCTGCATTTTTACCTCATTACATTATATAAAATTTCACCGAAATCAAGACACGTTATAGGCAAAGCTGCACATTTGTTAATGAAAATAGAACAAACTTACCAAAACGAGAATGGCAAGAATCAGTATAATATTTCTGCGCATCCTGCTTAAGAAAAATACACTATTAATTCAACATAACACACCACAACATCCACTATTACATGAAATGTGTTAATTTTAGTAATATTGTGCACATAAGCTGATTTGCAACACGTGTCTTTTTTCATATATACTTATTTAATAAAGTACATACAGTTTCTAATCTTCTTAATTATTAATTTGACACCAGAAAAAACTGGATAAATCACCTTTTTTACTTGAAAATGTACTATGCAGATCGCTAGTGTACAAGTTTTAGGACGCAATACCGTTAAGAAAGATAAATATATATTTAAAGAGATAAATGTAGTATGCAAGTTACTTACTAAGAACCTCTAACCAAGGCATAGGTTACTCTAGTTGTATTTGGCACATTTTTTTCGAAAATTTTGGTCCTCAAAGCTCTTTACTTCAGTTGATTTTTTTTTATTCTTGCGTCACTAAATAGTTATTAAAGGTTTCAGGCTTATAATTTGATACGCCAAACGCGCACACAAGTCTACACAAGACTTAGATCAAAATATTAAGACGACACAAAACTAAGTGCAAAGTTGAACACAATGTTGAAGAGCATTGAGGACAAAAAAATTCGTCAAAGTTGTTCCAAAAACGGCTAAAACAATCTATGCCTGGTATAAGAAAATCCTTAGTATATCGAATAACTCATACTTTTGCAGTGAATTTATTAAAATGACCATATCATTGATATTTATGTCACTTTTGAAGTGCTGACTACTGAAGAGTCTTTTATCAGATCTGGTGTAATTTTACTATCCTAGTTTCTATGATGCGTTAAATCACGATAATATTTTATAAATTTCGTGCATTCAAATATCATGAATATGTCTAAAATCAATAATAAAAAAAACCACAAGTAAACAATTAGGGAGATTAACATATACATCTGTATTGTAAAAATTGAATTCGTTACTCCTCATAGTGGTCAGGATATATATAATATTTTGAAAAAAATATCGCTCGGTCAAAAAAAACAAAACACGAATATAATGCCTACCCATGTTAAAATTTCAATAAAGTATAGCTTGTATCAAATATTTCTTAAATAGCAAGGGAATTATTGATCAGCTGTACACAATAAAATTATTTTCTTTATTTTTCTGTAAATATGATATCAAATTAACCCTGAATAAATATGCTAAATAAAATATAAAAGCAAGTCATATAAAAAAAACGGTTATTGTCTAAACGGTACATAACTTATATATTATCGATAGTGTTTCACACGAGAGGGTGCTTCTCAGCTAAAATCTCACTGAAACATCCTATGTCAGAGATAATTCTCGCTAATTTGCCTACGACGCGCTTTCTGGTTAGATTGACAACATCACGTGCCCTCTAAGTTATGATTATAATTTTCTTTCTTGAGCGAGTAGCGTGACGTGGACATTTATCGCAAAATAAGATAAGAGAAAGAATACCTAAAAAAGGACAATAAGGCTTAAAGTTGCAGATTAATTATACAATAATTCCAAAATACTTCAATAAAGAGGGAGGCGAAAAATACCAGACGTGAAAACGCAACGATAAAGAAAGACAAGACAAACAACAGTAAAGACAAAACACAACATAGAAACTGAAGAGGAGCAAAAGATACCAGAGGGATATTCAAACCAACAAGTCGAAGGCAAACTGATAAAGCTATGGGTAAAGAAGAAAAAGACCAACAGTCAAACAACAGTACACAAAATACTACATAGAAAACTAAAGACTAAGCAATACGAGTGATATCTGGTGCAGTACCCCATATTTTGCTCAAGACCGGAAAACACGAACACAATCAACAGTAAGGGCTGATATCAGACACTCCGAAATTATAAGCTGATCCAGCTCCGTATATGACAAAAGAGGAAAAGACACGCATAATAATGGCATTGTGCAAAACACCTTACTAAAAACTAAGGCTGTGAATAAAAAAAGCCAATAAATGCCATGTGCAGTTGGTATTTTGGAAAATCAAATAAAGTTTTTACATGGTAGAACACCCAGTATTTTAACCTTTTTTTTTTTTACAAATTCGGAGTCTCGGTAGGCAAGTGATCTAAACAGTTAAACTACTGTATCACCAGCCTGTCAACACTGACGTTAAGAGTTTGAATCTTGCTCGTGGCAGTTGCATTCCGCGCTAAACTTTATTGACTAGGATTGTCAGTTTTCATACCAAAAGTCAGTGGTTTACTCTGGAAACTTAAGCTGTCTTCACCAATGCAAACTGACTACCACAAAATACCTAATAGTTTTAAAAAGGGCATTTAACCCCAAAATCCGTCAATCAGCATCTTTAGTTACAACCTAAATTTCAAATTGATCCGGAATGAGTAATCAGATTTATGGGAAATAAGAGTAATACTGTGCCTGTCCCAAGTCAGGAGCCTGAAATTCAGTGGCTGTCGTTTGTTAAATATGTGTTACATATTTATTTTTCGTTAAGTTTTTGTGCATACATTAGGCCGTTAGTTTTGTTGTTTTAAATTGTCATTCCAGTGTCTTTTATAGCTGACTATGCGGTATGGACTTTGCTAATTGTTGAAGACCGTTACGTGACCTATAGTTGATAATTTCTGTGTCATTTGGTCTCTTGTGGAGTTGTCTCATTTGCAATCATACCACATCTTCTTTTTTTATAAACACGGTTTCTACAAAATATGGACATACAACTTTGCAAAAAACTGAGATTCAAACAATTTACATATTGTCATGGATTTTTTAAAGGTTTTGATTAGCATTGCATTGAAAAATTTTACGAAGTGTTTATTTCATCATTCGTAAAAAAAACCCTCCCTTTTTTAACTATGAAATTAACCATATGCAAGTGATATTAACAGTGCATATCAACATGATATAAGAATCAGCTACTTGCCCTATACATAGTTTACATTCATTTATAAGATTAGCATTAGTTATGGTATGTATTGATATTTTTATATATAAACTGTGGTAAACATCTGCTGTAGTATTACAATTTACAGAAATATTTATTTGCTTATAGGTATAACACCAGTTTTTATAATACATAAACTAAACATTGTTTACATTGTTTATTATCTTCCTCAATACATATTTTCTATTTTACAAATTATGGAATGAAAATCTATTTTACACATAATTGCTGATATTTGTTTAAAGTCCAATGGCAAAGCATATTTTAGCAAATTCTATTTTTCTTTATTTTCTCGATATCCTTTATCCACTGAAGTACATATCTACTAGTAGAACTATGAAAACTTCAAAGCTGCTGATTTCCTTTTCTGTACCATTGTGTGACTTCATTTTGAATTCTTAAATCTACAAAATGAATACAGAATGAACAAACTAGTCTTTGTGACCACATTCAGACATTACACATTTTTTGCACTACATGCTTTAAAAGAGAAACCAAATACAGCCTCGTAATGTTTTTAAACAAGATATATATGTTTTATCAGGTGGATGTTGTTTCGGATTTAATACAGCAGTCACGACAAATTCAACGATAAGCATCATTATATCAAGACTACCAATAACGCTACTGTAGAATGCTTCTGATAAACCTCTTATTATTTTACCTTGTGTCGTTTCAATAATGAGTTAAACAATAATCAGACTATTTGCTATTACACTTATATAAGATCTGATATTTACGGAAGTGCTTTGCGCTGTTTTTTAACACTTTAGTAACTAGAATTCAATTAAAATGATGTATTATTGAGACAGAAAACCACTGTTATATTGATATGTAATGTTTAAAGTCAACATACGATTTTCAAACCTAAACAAGATTAAGATCCAATTCTCCCCTAGTTTAAAAAAGGAAGACTTTTACAGAGTTTTTTGATAAATGATCATATCTCAAATCTACAAAATTTATGGCAGCATTTTATCGCATTCTACGCGCACTCCTTAAGAAAAGTGTTGTTCTGTCGCACATTGTTCTATATCTTAATTATTAGTACTTCTATAAAGGATACCACACAGCTGATTCCCAAGCATTACTACTCCAATAAATTCTATTTGATTGTTTTAAATATTAAATTAAAGCTACATTTACATTTTGTGTGATGCATGAGTGTTAACGATCACATGTGGTCATATAAACTTCATTTAAATGTTGGTGGATTGTTGTCTCATTGACAAACATACTAGACTTATTTTTCAAATGCGTGCACTTTTTGTTATATACTAATGCCTTTTCAGAACACTTTTCGTTTACTAGTTTAACAATAAATCACAGGATTATAAATATAGCCTTACATCATCACACATTGGATATATGCACCCAGCGAAACATTTTTCTCCATTGATGAATTCAAATACAGATTCCGCGCATGTACCTGGCAGTGGTCGAGCGCAATCTCGGATTGGTCCACATGGATCTTTCTCTACAAATACAACATCACTATCAATATCTAATCTGTTTTAAAACCAATAAATTGTCTCGTTAGTAAGCATTTAACTCAAAGTATCTGGTATATCATGTTTATAGTAAAAACATTATGCAATACGAATGTAGTCACAACGAAAATTACAAGTTTTTCATCCGAACATAGATTAATAATAGCATTTGTCTCTCATTTGTATAAACAAATATTGAATAAGATTTTCTGATTTCTTGACATACAAGTTTTCCCGATGACTATTTGGAGGTTATATCTGTCTATTAAAAGTTAGAGGTTTAGCCTGTAACAAATCAGGAATATAAAAGTATATTTTTTTGTTATCAAAAAAACTATAACCCGTCCATTTTTTTTGGTATTGATTGATTTTTGGTTGAATGACGTCGAGTGGCAAATATTGCATGCATATGAGGATGAAAATAAAATAACAATATAAACAATAGAGGACCCCCTGGATGAAAGCCATAGAAATTTTGACTGCCATGGGAGAACATCGGATATTTAGCAACAACAAAAAATCAATTGGTCAATATAAAACATTCCATACTCACTGATGCCTTTACATAGCCGTTCACATTTCCTTTTGTTTTTAAAACTATTCTTATTGCGTTTTCCTCCTCTATATATAAACTTTTCACACTTCATACTTTCGACATTGTAAAACCATCTTGGGATAGACAATGGACCTGTCCCACTTATTTTTGGCAGTGTGCAAACTGAAAATCAAAAAAAGTATCGATTAACTTAGGAATCATATTTTGATCCCATCGACATCCGTTGATGTCAAAACGTATAACTTAGTGGAAACAATGGTTTACCAATATTTTAATCTCAGGAATAAATAAGCGGGAAATTTAGTGCAACTAAACCATTGCATTAATGCTACAATTTAACCGGTGGTGACATTCCTTTTGTTTTATCCTTACAAGTTTCAATAATAATTAGTCTGAATATCAGTCCAATAATTTTTGTTCTTCACTGGTTGGGATTCGAAATCATGCTAATGCAATATCGTGGCACCAAATCGTCTTGCACTATGCCCGACGAGCTATACCACTCTACCACCTAGCTTTTTTTGATTTTTTGCAGCCCAAACAGAAGTGATTGACAGCATTTATGGTTTACTTCGTCGATCAATCAAAAGAACATACTAGTATATCAACGAATATTGAACTTCTTCTTTCGTAATAAATACATTTAGAAGGCCCAATGTGAAAAAAATAAACCTTTATCAAAATCACATAGAAGTGTGTAAGATAACTTGTATTATTGATTGAATGTTTTCCCCTCTGATTTAACAAATCAGAAAGGAATCAATTCATTTACTATCAAAGGTAATGTGAAAAAGTGGTGGCACGAAAAGTACATGTAAAGATTATCATAAACAGATGGTATTCAAAACCTTAAACTTAAGAACTACATACTACCTGGCTTCATAAATGCATAGATCAAAGTCGATGATACATAGCTTTAATTGTCAAATAAGGGAAACTCATGTTTAAATGAAAACACAGAACATTAAGTGCACAGTGACAAATATGGTTTAAGATAACTGGCTGATACGAAATGGGAACACCCTTCGACAGGATAATGGGATGTTCATGATTTGTTAAATGAAACCTATATTCACCATTCAGATACGTAAGGAGTTATTATTCAAGGTTTAAATGGTCATCCTGGCAACTGTATAGAAGATCCGTCATGTGCATTGTAGTGCAGGTATACAAAAACATCATTTTATAAACGCTGAAGAACTAGGACGATGAAAAATCATAAAAGGGTCAAATGTACAGGAATATTATGTAACGAATGAAAATGAAACCACCAAGACCAAGTAACAGAACCCATTCTCCAGTATATGACGCCTGTATTAGAAACAAACAGACGGACTTTTTTTCTACTGAGTGACGCCAACGTCATAGGATGGGGTTAAGTAATAAGAAAATCGATCAATTTGCAAAAGTAAACACAATATAATATAATACTTAACTCCAATGTAGATTAAAAAGGGGGAGGTCCATATTAAATTGAAGCAAGTTGACAAGAAACAAAACACCAACTGCCATATCCCTAGTGAGGCATTCTCAAAAGAAAGCTAACCTAGCTAAACCACAAATATATGAAAATTTATTAAAATGTAACGAGAACTTTTGGAAGGTTGGTTGACATTGAAGGCACTTTGTCGGGAGTGTGTGTGTATTTATAAATAAATCAATATTTTCCTTAACAATTTATCAATACACACAACCGTCTAAAAGACTTCTAGACAATTGTAAACTATTGTCATTACCTGATCCGTAGTTTACCCTTAACTTCTAGTGTTTTATGTGTTGCATCACATTAATAAGAAGAAGACGTTCTATTTGAAATATTAATATTTATTACGAGGCTCACATCATATGGTTATATTAAATAGTAAGCCAAAAAATTGTCCTGGGACATTTTATCTGTTTGCACAAATAAAAGTATGTCTTTAAATATGTTCACGGTAATGTTATATGAAAAAGAAAAAGAACTATCTCTAGCGTATGAGTTACAATTTACCTCGTTTCTTGCAGGTAGTAAGACAGTTTTTTTTTCGTTTTGAAATTGTTTTCGTTCCCACCACAACCACCATAAAAAAACTTTTTACATCGACCAGTTTTTACATCAAAATCAAATCTTGGCAACCTCGCATGACATGGTCCAACCACTTTTGGAAGGTCGCAAATATTCTCACTCGAATATATACCAACAACCTTTAATGATCGAATACACATTAAGTGGCTAGACAGGACTGCAAAGTTATTAAGTAAGAAGCCATGACATATAAATTTTAGATATTTTTATTTATAGTTTCTTTTTTTCTTTGTTCACATAATTATTTGTTTGTTTTTAAAGTCATTACGATTACAGCACAATGTTAACTGCTGTACTCCTTTTCGACATGTGTGCCTGCATATCTGTTTGTAATGGTCACTCATTGTTTTCAACATAATGGAATTGTTTGCGACTGTCATTGTGAGAGGTTTAGCTACGTAGCTAACTACAATACTTAATAATTTTCTACAGAAGGAAAAGTCATAAATACGAGAGTTGTTTTCAGTCGTATGATATTGTCATTTGATAATGGACTTTCCGTTTAAAATTTTCCTTGGAGCTCTTTTGTTATTTAACATTTTATTCTTTAAATTACATTAATCTGTTGATTTACATGTCGATTCACAATCCCTTAGTCAAATCTACAGTTACAGGAGATTGGTGTTTTGAGGTCTCTTTTTCATGTAATTCTTAGATGTTTTCTTTTCGTACTTGTACATCAAATATTTGCCTTTGAGCATTATCGATCTATTCTGTATAATGCATCTTTATATTTACATTTGATGTATTTTACTAAGCTATATCAGTAAATTTTTAAATGAAACACGTTATTTTGCAGTTATGCTAGGCATAATACTTCATTCTTTCATAAGGAAAATTCCTTCAAGAACGCATTACAGTCACTTTATTCGTAAAGGTCAAAACACAAAAGATTGTAATTCCATGTTCGCTTCATGTGACTAAAACGACTCAAAGGAATCATATCTACTCCCAATTTTGATTTATTTTTTAGTTTTCATGCAGTA
Organism: Mytilus edulis; assembly: GCA_019925275.1. Classification (NCBI taxonomy): domain Eukaryota; kingdom Metazoa; phylum Mollusca; class Bivalvia; order Mytilida; family Mytilidae; genus Mytilus; species Mytilus edulis. The sequence continues at coordinate 59,069,934 of CM034354.1, read as the reverse complement.
AACTATAGAAATGTGTAATGGTTTTGAATCATGTCATAATGCAACAATAATGGTAGCAAGTTACATGGCATAATTTTTCCAAAAGTGACACACCATAGTCATAGCATGTAAGCACATCACCGTTATAATATACATTTAAACGAGGGACGAAAAATACCAGAGGGACAGTCAAACTTATAGATCTTTAGGTATAGGAATAATGTTGACTGTATACCTTAACGCCTCGGTCACACCTTAACGTTTATCACGAACGGATGCGGAACGGATAACTGTTTTTCAATCCGTTCAAGTCCGTTAGACGTCCGTTCTTATCCGTTAGACTTCCGTCCATATCCGTTTCATTTCCGTTATGTTTGTGCATGTTCACAACTTTGAACGGACATCCAACGGAAGTGTACGTTGAACGTCCGGTAGGCGTCCGTTTTGTACTGTAGTCGTCCGTTTGGTTTCTGTTCTGTATCCGGTTATTTGTCCGTTAGAGGTCTGGTAGACAAGTTCCCCAAAGGACTTCTACTAGATGTATAACGAATAAAATGGATGTTTAACGAATGTGAAACGGACTTCTACCAGACGTATAACGGATAAAACGGATATTTGACGGATCTCAAATGGATAAATGCAAATTGACAATTAATTTCGCGTCAGAAATGCCAATTATTAGTATGTCATATTTCTTGAGTGTCATGCATTCTTATTATTCATAATTCATCTTAAAGTAAGGGCACTTCTTCACTATAACGCAGCTCTTATTCAGGACACCAACTACCCTTTGGTGGCATTTTGAAGAACAAACCAAAACCAGTTACACAGAAACTTTTTGAATATTTATGCCATTTACATGTATTATTATTGTTGCCTTTATTTTTCAATATATCTTGTTCGTTCGTTTTATCCGTTAGGTGTCCATTTTATGCGGTACTCGTCTGTTAAATGTACATTCGACATCCGTTCTGTCCGGAACGTTTCCGTTTCTCGTACGTTGCATATCCGGTGTGTGTTCGTTATGCATTCGTTACGCATCCGTTTAGTTTTGTCAGTACATCAACAGACCCCCAACTGATAACAATTTTGTCAACGGAGCACTTTTATTTTCATCCGTTAGGTGTCCGTTCGTGCTATCCTGTAAGGTGTGACCACAGCTTATAACATCTGTTGAAAACTCACAAGAGTCAATATAAGGTAACATTTTAAGCTGCACATTTGTTTATGAAATAGACCAAACTTACCAAAACGAGAAAAACAATACTCAGTTGAAAAAAGCGCATCCTGCTTCAGAAAATCACAATAAACATTCACTATTATATTATAAAATGCACATGTAAGTAATAAGGTACAAATAAGCTGATTTGCAACACATGTCTTTTTCAATATATATATATATATATATATATACTGATTTATTAAAGCCCATACAGTTTTTAATCTTCTTTAGTATTAATTTGACATCAGCAAAAACTGGATAAATCACATGTTACTTGAAAATTAGGAAACTTTGGGTTGGTGACAGTTGGTGTTAAAGTTATAGGAAGTCTAGGAAGAATCATATTTATGGATATATGTCTAAAAATTTGCCAATACATCAATCTTTCTCTTAAGAATATAAATGAGGAGAATGAACCCTTTAAGCATTGGTTACAGTAAAAGTACTATAAAGTGGCAATCAGAAACTCCACAATCAGTAATGTTAAAGTGAATGTTAAAGAAAAAGAACAGGTTTATGGTAACTAAGACTATTGGGAAACATATATAGTCGACTGGTCTGAATTGTTACCTGTTGCAATATGTTGATGGGTGTAACATGTTTAACTCGTCACATTATGTATGTATGTGCCTGTCCCAAGTCAGGAGTCTGTAATCCAGTGGCTGTCGATTGTTTATGTGTTACATATTTGTTGTTCGTTTTTTTTATATAGATAAGGCTGTAAGTTTTCTCGTTGGAATTGTTTTACATTTTCAATTCGGGGCCTTGTATAGCTGACTATGCGGTATGGGATTTTTTTCATTGTTGAAGGCCAGTATGGTGACCTATAGTTGGTAATTTCTGTGTCATTTTGGTCTCTTGTGGAGAGTTGTCTCATTGGCAATTATACCACATCTTCTTTTTTTAGTTAATGATAATTTTGGGGTTTCCAGCATTTATTTTGTAGTAGTGACGATCTTGCTGCTTTATGAGTTCATGCAATTCCCTAAGATATTGTTTGTAACCTTTATATGTATCTCCGTAATCGATAAATACGATTTCATCATCAGTAATAATTTTTATAGTGCCAAAGTAGTCACAAAAGGACTAAAAATATAGGAAAGTGCGGACGAGTAATCGTATCTTTCAAACAAATGGCATTCTAACAATATTCTGATTGTTATTAACGTACCCCGTAGACCTGACTTCAGAGCTTGTTATACCCTCCTAACCTGTCAGTAGATCAGCAAACAGTACTAAAGTTTATTTCACCGGATGTCTATTTCTCTCATTTTATTCTTGAGGTCAAAGTTATACAAACGTTGAAGAGCTAATCTACCCTGAAGCGATCACAGGTATAGCCAGAATTTTTCATCAAGACAAAATATATATCATTTCCTAGTTTAAACTCATATTGAAACAATATCCATATTTCTCCCGTACTGGCTACTGTGCTGGTATAATGCCCTCGTTGACTGACAATACAGATCCATTTTTTTTATAACTTAATTTCACTGCACTTTGTTACTGTGCATTTTGACATAAATGTGTCTTCATTTACTTGAAGCCAACATATTTCGACAACCAGACTTTAAAGACATGTAGGAAAGCTGTTAAAACACGAAAAGGCAACATGCGTTCCCAAAACACTAACAAGTAATCAGATCGTTGCTTGATTTAGATATTTTTCTTCATACATATGTTATAGCAATAATAATAATAATAAACAGATATGTCAATAGTACACGAATGCCCCATCTGCACAATCATTTTCTTAGTTTTATGAATCGTGACATTGGTGTTTTAAATCTCATTTGGCATTAACATTAGAAAGATCATATCATAGGGAACATGTGTATTAAGGTTCATGTTGATTGGACCTCAACTTCATCAAAAACTACCTCGACCAAAAACTTTAACATAAAGTGGGACAGACAGACAAACGGACGGACAAACGAAAGGATGAACGGACGAACGGACTCACAGACCAGAAAACATAATTCCAATAAATGAGGCATACATATCGTATTACAGCAAATAGTATGCAATCATTTTCTCTACTTTAATGGTAAAATCGATGGACTGAAAGTATTTGGACTGGTGATGCTCAATCCACCAACAGATCATCGACCAAGCTGTATAAGTAACCTTAACAGTATCAACTGTAAATGCACAAGAAATTATGTTAGAAAATAAACATCTGTCATCAGGTAATATCGTTTCAATTGCAAAATATGTTAATCATTTATTTTCTAATTTGTGCAGCTCAAACGAATATGAATTATATAATGAATAAACAAACAAAAATCAGATATGTGTGTATAGAAATGTGATATGCCTTTACAATATTTATCAAAAAAGATTATTCACACTAATGGCATTTTTACTATGATTTTGGCATATAAACATGATAAAGTTTATGCATAATATGTATACAAAAGAGAAAAAATATATATTTGTTTAAAAACCTATGTAAACAATAATCAGCACAGAAAATGTAGACAAATGGTAAAAGATACATTGTAATAACAAACTGCTGCTACACAAACTAAAAGATACACTTCTTAGAAATCCAAATGATTAAAGGATTCCATAAGTATGTCAAGATATAGATTAAGAAGCCTGGTTTGACCTTAATGAGTTTCCTATGCTAGGGAAAAATAGTTTAGGTTTATCAAATCAAAACTGACAAACAACACATGTGCGTTGTATAAGCACACATACGTGTTTATGGAAAACGATCATTTGCCTGTCACAACATCATTTGATATTTTTTATGAATGTATAACCATGCCTTGTTACCTTGACATAACCATTACAAAAAAAAGTAACGTGGTTTCTGATCGAGAGAAAATACATGTAAAACTTGTTTTTGTTTTAGTTCTAACTCATTAGGATTTTACTTATCGAGCAATGCCATAACAAAGTGCAATTAAACGTACACATATGCAGGTTTTGCATGACATTTAAGGAATGACTGTAATATTTTTTCCGTCTATGAAGAAATAACATAAAAAAAATTGATGCACACTAAATAACGCGCGTAGTGGGTTATTTAACAGTGTGCACCACATTTTTTATGTTATTTCGAACAGACAGAAAAAATATTACAGTCATTTCTTATAATTTAATTCTAAATTCCATTTTAAACCGTAGAAAACCATAAAAAAAACGTTGATGACGTCACAGTCACATGACTAAATTATGTCTATGGGCTCATAACAAAATAACGTCAGCCAATCAGAAGACACGTTACATCCAAAATTAAATTATATTTCTATAATAAGTTTATTTGTATTGACTGCTTTCATTGATGTTTTTTTTTTCTCTTCAAATTACACTCTTTCTGGATATGTGAATTTTAGCCACTGACTTATCACGGTTAATAAGCGGGCACCGTAGACATTATATTGATTATAAGTAATTGACACGTAAGGAAATATTTCAGTTAAGTATAATGTATATAAAGAGTAAAATCTCAAGAATACTGAACTGAAAATTTAAAACGGAAAGTCCCTAATTTTAAATGACAAAACAAAAAGCTAAACACATCAAACGAATGGATAACAACTGTCATATTCCTGACTTGGTACAGGCATTTGCTCCTGTAAAAAATGATTGATTGAACCTGGTTTTATAGCAAGCTAAACCTCTCACTTCTATTATAGTCGCATCAAAATTCCAGTTTTATATGAAAAATAATTTAATTTGAATCAGTTTTAATCACAATCACTTCATGTTGATCTATAGCGTCGACACAAAATTTTCGACATCCAAATTTACAGCATTTTCGTCTCCCATCACACTGTCCATCTAAAAGACATTCAGACGGTCTAATTATAGAACAATTTCGTGGTCGCGGATCTTCAGGGCAATCCCCGTTTTTTGGCTCTAAAATCGAAAGATGTATGATGTTTATATAAAGAATAAAATATAAACATGTCTCTAAAACAATGAACATAACAACTTTCTTATAAGTTGTAGCAGAAAGCGGGCGAAAAGAGAATACAAATCAAGAGACTAGAAACATTTTAGTTTTCATTAAAAAAATTCTAAAGCATAGCAAAAATTATCTTTTCATGGATACCGAAAACAAGTAAAAAAATTAATCAATGATACAATGAATTCAATATTGAACGTTAAAATCATGATTATTCCACTGCGCTTTAAATATCCAGTTATGATGAGTGGCAGATGATTCAAATCATAGTTTTGCTTGTTCATAAATTAAAAAAAATGTTTTCAACAATAAAAGTACCCATATCTGTCTAATACAGTTGCATACGATTTTTCGATTGAAGTTCTTTGCACACACTATACTTATTCATTTGTTCTTGTGAAAGCTTTACAAAATGCAAGTTCGGTTGACAAAATCTTTTAACATACATGAAAACACCCTTTTTAACTATCTTTGTTATTCTTTACAAATATTTATAAAGAATAATTGTCACAAGTGTATCATTTCTAGAAAAAAAGCAAATGTCGTAACTATAAAAATATAAAAAAACAGGGGATGATACAAGAATTTGAAGGCACATTTTTCGGTATATATGACTGAATCGTAAAACGTACCTAAAACTGGATCCCGACAACATCCTTGTTGGCAACACAGTTGATCACCTGTACACTGTTGGTCGTTAATACATCTAGAATGACATAAAAGCAATGGAGGAATACTTGGACAGGAGCCCTGAAAACATGTAAAAATTAATTTGGCATTTAAGAAAAGAAAAAAAACCCAACACATGTCCATAAAATACAAGTAAATTAGCACAGTGAAAACTGAAAGCAAAACGAAATGTAGTTAGTATTTATAAATTTTAGTTGACATACATGAAGTTTTATTAAAAATGAAATGTCTTCAAACAATAAGGAAACTATGATGGATTGTGGTTTGACACCTATTTCAGAACAATTGATTTTTTGATGGTCATTTAAAAAAAAAAATTATGAATAAGAATTGATTGCATACAAAGAACATTCGATCTTCGACAGGTAAACTTTCATCCTGCTAACTCAAAGTGACATAAAAATCCAAAGATACAAGGCCTCGATACTTTGGTACTTGCAGTGACTCAGAGCTACTTAATAGCCGGTAAATACTAATGTAAAAACTTGTTCCCTCAGACCAAAGCATCAATCAGTACAAATTCATTTGATATAATGTAAAGACTTAAAACGCAAGAACTAGAAAACAAAAAATCAATCTAAAGAAACATGGAAACCAAAAAAGGTAAAACTGAAATGCTATCTTTTGAAAATATGATCACAGAACAACAGTAAACAGTGAATGTATATTGCATATTGTAGAATGTAGAACATGCTTTATAAATATGATATGACAGCTTTATATACTAAAGGTTTAACTGTTAAAATTCATTTATTTTCACGAAAGCTGCTTTTATCAGAAATTTTATTCTAGACATTAGGGTTTAATTTTTAAATTGCCATTCATTGTTTTGTCAGTCTACATTATTGAATAAGGTTTGTAATGACCTTTTTACGTGGTCTGTCTGTGCTTTACAAAAAAATGTATGAAGAAATATTGAAGAATGATTCAATTGTATAATTTCGATTCCCTCATCTTCTTTTGTAGTGACAGTCCGCTTATATCGAAAAGTCTTAGTCTGTCACTGCGAACTTCTATCATAATAGAAAATAACGTGTTTAAAATGTACATATGCATGACTTTATCAATAAACTAAATGTCTACATCTTATAGAGCCTGTAAATTAGGCTATTGTTCGGCAATATATACAAGTCATCTGCACGTCACCCCAAAACACCTTATAATAATACCAAAATATCACCTTTTTACATTTTGGATAAGTGCAACCAGTAAAGCATTTCTCTCCATTAATTATTTCATAAATAGAGCCCGCACATACATCTGGCGGAGGGGGAGCGCAACCTGGATTTGGTCCACATGGATTTTTCTCTAGAATATTCAGAAAAAGACATGTTTATGTCATGTGTCTGTAAATTTACATATGCGTATTGTAGCGACTATAATAAATGCTAACATGTATCAATCTATATGAACAATTGCGGCAACGATTAAACATATCGGACACAAAGGATTTTTTTCACTTTTAACAAACACATTTGAAAATACCAACAAGTGTATTAATTGGTTGCTTTAATTAAGGTGAACATCTTACCCAGGGCACTTTGAATCTTTTTTTTAAATACTAAAAAATTACATGTGTTCCATAGTAGAGGTTGCTTGTGTTGTTTGGTCTGTGTGTCTGTTCCTCCGCCCGTCTGTGTGTCCGTCTGTTCCATTTCAGGTTAAAAGGTTTTGACAAGGTAGAAAGGAATTTGACAAGAAGGTTGAAGTCCAATCAATTTGAAACTTAGGACACATACTAAAAGTGACCTGATTTTGATATTTCAATGCTAAATTAGAGTTTTTACCCAAATGTTACATTTTATGGAACATAGAAAAAATATAAATCGAGTTGAACATCCGTTTGCTATGGACTTATACTTGTCTTTTATGGTATTCTAAATTATTGTGAGACATATATATTTATGTATGCATCACTGCTGGTGATCCGATTGTTGAATTGTCACTGGTTCAGACGTACTTTTTTATTTCTGTGACTGTATTTTGCATTAATTTGTAGGAACCTTCACAAAAGATGATTCAGCTGTTCTGTAACAATTCTATCGTTATGCCTTTTATTTCATATATTGAATTACGACGCTAAATTAAAAACTGACGAGGAAACGTAACACACGGCCACTGACAGATTTATTATTGTGAGGCCTAGGTGGCCGAGTGGTTTAGAGTGTTGGATACAGTGCAAGGCGTTTCAGAAGCATTAATTCGAATTTATTCGAAAAGTAAATTCACAGATATGACATTGTTGGGATGATGTCTAGCCGAATTATGTATTATATTTCTTTAAAACTCTACATAGCATTACACCAATTGCCAACACAATTAATTGGCGTTCAGGTCTAATGCAAATATCGGCGTCTAAGGTTGTTTTTATCGGATTCCTCTCTCCTTTTATAAGCAGGAGTGAATATTTGTGTGTATGTTTAAATGAGTGCTCATATTTTATAAAAACCTAAACCCAAACGGTTCAACATGTTATTATATGTATATACTTTATAGTGTTGCCTTTCAGACCTTCGATTTTTTTACCTTCAGGGGCCGGTTGTTCAACTTGTCGTTAAGTCTAATGCTGTCGTTAAAATATGCTAACGCTTAGTTAAATTTTAACGCATGGTTAATCCTGTTGTTCATCTCTACATTAGATTTAACGCAACGTTAAACTGTCGATAACTTCTATGAAATTTAACGCTGCTATAGACCTTCGTTAAATACTTAACGAAGAGTTATAATTTATAAAATGGCTGCTCTAATAATGGTACCTAAGCAAAGAAAAGAGAGAAGCACCAGAGGAATGGTTTCACATTTAAACAATTTGACTGACAATAAAATGAGGATAAGATATAGGTCTGGAAGAGACTCTATAGCCTACATATGTTATATGGTGGGAGATAAATTGAGAAGATCTACAGCAAAGGAAACTGCTCTAACAGTGGAACAACAAGTATGCATAGCCTTGAGGTTTTATGCCTCTGTGTCATTTTTAAAAGTAATTGGAGATACAATGGGCTACGACAAAGCAACTGTATCTAGAGCACTGCATGGTGTTACCAAATGCTTTACTTGATGTGAAAGACAACTTCATCCAGTGGCCAAAATACATCGATTCTAAAAACAGGATGAAGTGTGGTTTCCACAGACAAATGAAGTTCCCAAATGTTTTGGGGTACATTGATTGCACACACACATCAAGATACAAGGGCCATCAGGACGAGATAGCAATTTTGATGACATTGTATAAATAATCGACGATTTTTTTTTTATGGCCACAAAGTTGCATAAAATCGGAGAGAATAACTAATAGCATTTAAAGATTTATTATTTTAACATATTCACAGAAGAGTATAAATTAGTTACTGATACATACCAAGTACACTTTCAACTCCTTAAGAGCTTTGAAAGAAGCTGAGTTTTTACAAAGGTCTATTGTTCTTTTAATGGCCAGACTCATTTATTTTGGCTGTAGACCACCACCAGTAGCCCTCTGCTCTTTGTTACGTTTGTTAAAGACCTTTTTAGCCTCCTTCTTGGTGTTAGCCCACGTGTCTTTACAGTCTTTGGGAGACCAGTTAGCAACACCCAGAGCACTGACCAAGATGGAAATCCTGCTCCAGACAGCAGTCTTTCTGAAATTGGTTATACCATCCCCAAACTTTTCATTTATCACTTTGTAATTTTTTTGCACTTGAACTTGAATTACATTTTATTCTTCTTGGGTAAAGTTAGGTTTTCTGTCCCATTGTGTTTTAGCAGCAGATTTGTCAGCCATGTTGAAGTAAATATTAACAAACCAATGCATTGTTGGTAACAAGAATAATCTCTGAACTTTAGTTTAATATTTAACGATTGGTTAAATTACTTAACGTCATTGTTAACTAACGACGGCGTTTAACAAAGTTGAACAACACCATTTTAACCATGGGTTAAGTAACGATACATTAGAGCATTTAACGACACGTTAAACTTAACGCTTAAATTAAGTTAACGACAAGTTGAACAACCGGGCCCATATGTTTTGTCTTTCTTTCTAAGGAAAGCTATTGTGTTATTGACAAATGACTTAACTCATTTCAGTCAGCAATTCTACATTTAAGTGGATTATCATTGATATGGTTAGGATTATGCAATAACTGTTTTCTTAAAACCTTGTATTGCAGAAATTTTCTACCAAAGGAATATTTTATATTATCTGTATTTGTAATCTTTTTAGAACTTATTGGTCCTCAATGCTGTTTAACTTTTGTACTTCATTTCAATTATCAAATTGTTTTTTGTTCTCCAGTGTCATTTATGATTCTTTTGAAGATACAATACGCATCTTGCGTACAAAATGCAATCCTTGTATCTATTTGTACATACTAATAAATTTAAAATTGAAAATATGTTATAATATACTCACTGACACCCTTACAAACCCTCTCGCATCGTTGTCTGGTTCTAAAGTGATTCGTGTTACTCCTCTTTTCCCTACCATACCTATACCTTTCACATGCCATTGACTCGGCATTATAAAACCACCCTGGTCGGAAAGCTGGTATAGGTAATGTAGTAACTTTTGGAAATGTACACACTTAAAAATATTTTGATTAATTTTAGTTACAAATCGCTACTGTCACAATATCACTGTCAATGACGAGTTATGCTCACGAGTTAAACGCATTCAAATCATTTTATCATCGACATGTAATATTATCCTAATAAAAAAACATAGCATTTAACCAAAGAAACGCAAAACGTATTGAAAATTTTATTAAACTGTGTTACTTACTTACTTATGTGTAAGTGGAAAACATGTAAAAAAAAAAGAAAAAATATTGCTCATCGAAATTGCTATGTAAACAACAGTATACAAATTAAATGTTACACGTATGACATGTATAAGATGGTATACAACTTATTTACCTTTATGAGCAATTGCTCATTGCAAACGTTGGATGAAATATTCTCCTGGTGGATAGCATACACCCGTATAGTTTGCATTTTACATTGACATGATTTATAATTGAACAGATCAAAACTGTAAATTCACTTGAGGTGTTGAAACAAACTGTTTTGTTTTCGAAATTATAATGATTTTCTACGCAAGGAATGAATTACATTAGATGTTTTTTTAGCAAAACTTTATGACTCTGAATGCTTAAGATGCTGTTCAATTTCTTATTGTGTTTACAACAACGTTTTAGAACGACGGTTACGGGTCTTTTTATAGCCGTTACGCCTATTTGGAGTACATGATTGTAATCATTTGCCGTATATAGAGTTTACTTTCCCACATGCATGAATTATGGTAAAAGCGGCTGAAGTCTTCGTTGTATTTACTTCTCAACTGCTTTGTCATTTATCGTAGAAAAGCATATGCAAAGACAATATATAGTTATAGATATGTGCCGGTATTAAAAGCTCATCGAAGTTAAATTGGAATATATGATTGTTTTAAAAAAGCTCTGACACTGTGTACTTGATAAATTTAAGATTCGGTTGTATCACCTTAATTTAGAAATCCAATTTTGTTTGATAATTTTCAAAACAATATAAGGATAATGAATGTTAAATGAAGATGCCAAACAACTATAAACTAAATAACACATGTTAACTGATAAACTCTACAACTCTGAATATCCAATAAGACGCTTAGTGAATATATAGAAACATTAACAATAATTATTTGAGTGACCTTATCAAGCATACGAAATACCAGTACCTCGTTTTCTGCATGCTGTTACACAATCTCGTCTCGTTTTGAAATTGTTATTGTTGCCCTCACAACCACTATATAAGAACCTTTTACACTGCCCAGTTATACTTTGATAATAAAATCTTTTTATCGATGCTTTACATGGACCAACAACGTCCGGAAGGTCGCAAATATTATCACTCGATACTACACCAATTTTCTGCAATGATGATAATGATTATGTTAAACGAAATGCTTCTATTTTTTAGCCATTCTGTTCATTTGGTAGTTTTCTGTTTTGATTTCTGATTTATAATAGTAAAACCTTCATAGTCATATTAATTTACAACTTGAAAATGTAAAACAGCCGTTTATAAATGTTACATTAACCAATTAAGAAGATCAAACGTAAACCGGATGGTATCGAAAAGGTAAATGACTCCAGCGATGCATACACAATACTTAGAGCCAATCTTGAATCAGTTAAGTATCACTATCAACACGGCGACATATTACATTATAATCGCCTATCTAGCAATTTAAAACATTGTGTTAGTTAACTGAGACACCAACATCAAATCTGGAAACCAATTTTTGATGGTGAGTTTTATTGCCTTAAATGAAGAGGTCAGACGTTCTTTCTAATACTCTTATTCAGAGAGTTTCGCGTGATAAGTACACTTTGAAAATACGGTGTTCTAAGAATATGCTCGAGCGATACATATCAGTCGAAATAAAAGGTTTGTATATATGATTCCCAGTCCATACAGTCGTACGAACTGTTTTGCAGTGTGGAGAAGGTACTTATAAAGCATACATGTATCCTGGTAGACCGATAATTATGGTTAATTTCTTATGAACTTGCTTTATTCTATTTTGTCATTTATTTAAGATTTCTTTTCATAATAAAAAAAAGTGCTACCTGTTTAGCTCCTTAAGTACATGGAGCATGCTTGTTTAACGTATTTTCTTAGTTTTTGGTAGTCAAATGCACATTTTGATAAAATTTACACTATGGACACTATATAAGCTGTGTATTCATATTTCGACTGAAAAAAAAATCGGATAGTTCCGGAGTTATCTCACACTTGAAGCATGCTGCAGGCATATTTAACAATTATTGGGGACTACCCAATGATTTTTTTCTCGTGATAAACAAAAGACAATTTGAATTATGTAGAAAACACAACGTATTGGCGAAGCTTACATACGTAAAAAGGAAAAATACAGCCCAACCTTTGAACTGTGTGTAAGACACTATGACAGTAATTGTAAAAAGATGAATTTTAGACGAAGAAGATTTACTATTGTGATGTATGTATTGCCCTTCCAGTATGTATATATATATGACTTATACTGATGATGTTTTCTGCCATGATGTTGATGCTTTTCTATCATAGTAGAATTACGTAAAAAGTAAAATCACAAAAATACTGAACTTAGAGGAAGATCAATTGTAATGTACAATAAAAGTAATATTCGAACGTTCATCATATTCTTAATTGACGCATTCAATGCACTATTCAGTATTTCGTATGAAATATTTGATGCTAAAAAGTTACTAAATGAGTTATATACCGTTTAAGGTTTCATATCGTGGCATGTGAAAAATGTAAAAACAAACAATTAAAAATCACCGTCAGTAATACGTTGTGAACAGGTATGATCAAAATTATAACAAACTTACCAAGGCGAGAAACAGGAAAATCATTTGAAGACTTGATTGCATCCTAAATTAAAAATATGAGCAACTTCACAGAATACAATGTGTATAATATGCACTTTTTCGAATTATACAAATAAGGTACGAGTAAGCGGATTGGCAACATATGTAGTTTAAATATCATATAATGCCGATCTGATAAAATATATTTCTGAACGATTTGTGTTCGTTCTATAGGTCAATATTATAAAAAGGAAGGAAAATGTTTAATGACAATGTCTTGGTTTAAAAGTGCTCTATAAATCCGTCTTTCTTTGCTAATTATTACAATATTATCCACGATTTTTGATGCGATTCCTGATGCTTAAGTAGACGTGTAAATATGCAAAACCTTATAGTTTTGAGATATCCATCGTTTCCACTGAATTTCATTCGATTAGTATGACATAATTGTTTTCTCTTATTTACTTTGACAGAGTACATCTACACATTCTCAAATCAACATATATGACAGGACAGTGACAATGCATCAAAACAGTAAAATACAATACATTTTAAGTAGTTTCTCAAAAGTCTTTAACATATATTACATTACGGTTTTGGTATAAATAGTTATCAAAGGTACCAGGATTACAATTTAGTACGCCAGACGCGCGTTTCGCCAAATACGGCTTAAGAAAATCCTTAGTTTTTCGAAAAATTCAAAGTTTTGTAAACAGGAAATTTATAAAAATTACCACATGATTGATATTCATGTCAACACCGAAATTCCACGTGATATTGACAAACATAACTTATCGATCTGAACGTTTTTCACCGTCCAATTTTTGGTCGTTATACGATATGATGTTGAAAAGGGCATTAGACGAAAGTAATCATATTATTTGTTTGGGTGATCTAAACAAAAATTTTCTTCTCAACCTTCCTAACTGTATCAGTGATATAATAAGTATAAATGGCCTATTTAATACAATTAGCGATGCTACTCATTTTGATTCTCGAACTGGATCGTTGTCCTTATTAGACCCAATATTGATAACTGATTCCATTCGATTTATGGACTCGGGTATTATACCTATCAATAGAGACATAAGTGATCATGAAGGTACTTACATAACAGTCAGAAGCGGTTTCAGTAACTCGAAGAGTTTCAAACGTACAATATGGGACTATAAAAGGGGGGATTATAATTTAATGAAACAGATGGTTTCAGAGGTCGAATGGAATAAATTACTGGATAATGATATTAGCATCCATGAATCTTGCAATATATTTACGGACAAATTTTTAAAAGTGACTGAATCTTGCATTCCGAAAAAAGAAGTAAGTATTAGATCTAATGATAAAATTTGGTTTAATTCAAATCTCCGTAAAGAAATAAGAAAACGAGACAGGTTTCGTAAAATATTTATAAAAAATAAAAGCATGACCAACGAAAAGAAATTTAAAAACCAAAGGAATCGAGTGAATAATTTAAAGAAACAAATTAAACAAAACTTTTATGAAAATATTAATGAAAACTTAAATGAACTAAAGCAAACGAATAGTAGAGTATATTGGAAAATAATAAACTCCTTATTAAAAGAAGACAGATCTTCAAATGATATTCCACCGATGCAAAACCCTAGTAATAATTTTGAATTTTCTTATGATGCAAAAGAAAAAGTTGATATTCTAAATAGATATTTTTGTTCAATAGCCAGTCTAGATGAAGAAAACAAAAATTGCCCGAGTTCGATGATAGAGGTATTTACATTTTGTCTGAAATTACAGTAACTTTAGAAGACGTTAAAGATATTATTTCTACTTTAGATCCAAATAAAGCTGTTGGTCCTGACAAAATTAATAATCGAATGCTTATAGCAGTAAAAAATGAAATTGCACTTCCCTTATGTATTCTTTTGAACAAATCGCTCTCTCAAAATATATTTCCTAAAGATTGGAAATTGGCATATGTTATTCCTTTATTTAAAAATGGAGATAAGTCAATGCCGTGTAATTATAGACCAGTATCACTTCTTTCTTGCGTACGCAAGGTACTAGAAAAAATAATATATAAACATATATTCAATCATTTAGTTTCTAATAAACTTTTGTATAAATTTCAGTCTGGTTTCCTACCCGGCTGCTCTACTTTTCATCAACTAATTGAGATGTATCATTCTATCGTATATGCTTTAGACAATAAATTCTATACAAGTTTAACCTTTGCCGATGTAAGCAAGGCATTCGATCGAGTATGGATAAGGGGTCTACTTCTTAAGTTAGAAAGATATGGTATGAAAGGTAATCTGTTATTATGGATCGAAAGTTACTATACAAATAGAACTCAGAGGGTAGTATTAAAAGATGCGACTTCAGAATTATGTAATCTTAAAGCTGGTGTTCCACAGGGTTCGGTATTGGGTCCTCTTTTATTTTTAATATTCATTTATGCCATTGCAGATGATATGTTTGGATTAAGTAGAATGTTTGCAGACGATACATCTATTGGACATACTGCTCCAGATGAAACTACTCTCCAATCTATGATAAATATCGATCTACAAAATATTTATTCCTGGGCAAATGATTGGCTAGTTAAATTCAATCCAAATAAAACTAATATTATGTTATTTAGTAACAAAAATTCAAAAAATAACTTGATTTTTCATTTTGGCGGAGTTCAGGTAGATACGGTTACTAGTCATAAACACTTAGGCATATTTTTTAGCAGTGACTGTAAGTGGACCAAACATGTTGATTCTTTAATAGAAAAGGTATCAAAACAATTAAATGTTCTTAGACGTTTGAAATTCCGACTAAAAAGGGAATATTTAGAAAGAATATATTTAACTTGAATAAGGCCTGTTCTAGAATATTCTTCTAAAGTTTGGAATAATTGTGGTCAGTTGAATTCTGAAAGATTAGAAAAATTACAACTGGAAGCAGCACGTATTGTCACTGGTCTAACAAGCTATGCTAGCACTCAATCACTTTATTTAGAGACGGGATGGGAAAAAATAAAGATTAGACGGGAAGTGAAGAAATTAACTTTATTGTACAAAATTATGAAAAAGGACGCCCCAGAATACATATTAGATTTAATACCCCCTACAGTTGCAGAAAGGAACAACTACAATCTACGAAGCAGTCAAAATATATACCAAACCTCTAGCAGACTGTCTCTTTATCAGGAATCATTTATTCCATCTAGTATCAAACTATGGAATTCGCTCGATTTAACATGTTTAAGTATTAGAAATGAACTTTCTTTAAATATGTTTAAATTAAAAATTAAACAGAAATATTTTAAAAACAAATCACCCCCTACATATTTCAATATTGGCGCTAGATATTTAAATGTTTTATACGCAAGATTAAGAAACAAATGCAGTGCCCTAAACATGGATCTGTATCATGCAAATATTAAACCTAACGCAATGTGTCAATGTGGTTATTTATATGAAAATGCTCAACATTATTTCCTCTCGTGTAAAAATTATACAGTGCAAAGGAATAAATTATTTTTTGAACTTAGAAAAGAAAATATACCTACCGACTTTGAACAATTAATGTACGGCAATGCTTTGTTTAATATGAACATACACACGCTAATTTTTATAAAAGTGCAGAATTATATTAAAGAGACCAATCGCTTTTCATAGTTTATAAACATTATGGTTAAATATATACCAATAACAATGTTATTACTTTTTGTCGACTTCGAATGAAATTGTTCATTTTTTCCGAAGACATGGATCATCAATTCGATTTTATTATCCATCAATTGACAACAGCACTTTAATTTAATTGTTCAAAATACAATAAAAACTTACCTTTTGAGTGACTATTTATTCCAAAGATTAAAACAACCTATTAGGTAGGTCTTTCATAAAAATTTACGGTCAACTCGACTTTTAGGAATCGATGAACCATGTCGTATAAATTCTTGTTAATTTCATGTCTTCATATTAATATTGTTTATGGTGTTATTATTATGTATTTCATATTTGTTCGGATATGTATTATTTGTATGTAATGGAGAAGACGTTCTAAGTTGCAAAACTTGTGTCCAATCCTATTGTCAATGTTTTTTTTGGACAATAAAATATGTTTAAACTCAACCGAAGTGTTGACTACTGGACTGGTGATACCCTCGGGGACGAAACGTCCACCAGCAGTGGCATCGACCCAGTGGTGTAAATAAGTATCAAAGGTACCAGGATTATAATTTAGTACGCCAGACGCGCGTTTCGTCTACATAAGACTCATCAGTGACGCTCATATCAAAATATTATAAACCCAAACAAGAACAAAGTTGAAGAGCATTTTGAATCCAAAATTCCAAAATGTTGGGCCAAATACGGCTAAGGTTATCTATTCCTGGCATAAGAAAATCCTTAGTTTTTTCGAAAAATTCAAAGTTTTATAAACATATTGTTGGTCATTCACATCTATGTCCTGAACGTATCTTTTAAATTTAATTGACTTTTTGGAGCAATGGCGATTGTAGCAATATAGTTTGCAAAGACACGTGTGTATTGTTGAACATCCAATGGATCCATGGATGATTTAACACTCTGGCAATAAATCTTTAAAAGAGAAAATAATAAATTCTTCGCCATTGTCATTCTGTAAAATTTTGCGGGCACCAAAAAAAGACGATATATGTCAAGAATCTACACCGCAACCTCTGTCGCCAGTTTCAAAGGCAGAGGAACCACACATTTTGTAAACCTAGATGTACTTAAAAAGTAAGTATTTCTCGTTTCTGTTTTTTTTATATCGATTAGACCATTGGTTTTCCTGTTTGAATGCTTTTATACTAGTATTTCGTTCGAACTCTTTATAGCTTGCAGCTTGGTGTGAGCCAAGGCTCCGTGTTGAAGACCATACCTTGACCTACAACGGTTTACTTTTATTAATTGTGACTTAAATAGACAGTTGTTTAAATGGCACTCATATTACATTATTCTATATATTTTGATTTTTTTCTTTTAAAATCCTTGGTTTCTAGACTTTAATAGTTATTTGTTTAAGTTATGGTATATACACCATTTTGAATTCTACCTTCATATTAAACTGTGAGTTAATCTTCTGTACATTTTGTTAAATTTTTTGGAATTTGTTTTTTTTTTGTATCGCTTTTATATCTTGGCTGAACACAAATGCTCATGTGAAGGAGATGAAATATGTGAAGGAAAATGTGCAGTCTTTTTTTTTATTTTGCTGTTTGTTATTACTGTCTGTATTACTGGATACAAGATCTATTCCATCTTGAGAGTGACTTATTGTAGCCAATGACTAGATACTTTAATTCAAAGAAGGGTAGAAATGAAAACATTTAAAGAGCAAAAGAAAACATATTACGATTTCCAAAAAGAAAGAAATATATCAATTTTCAGCATCATTTATCATAGCTAATTAATTATTAATGGTACATGTTCATCTTTTGGGTCAACACAAAATTTATGACATGAAAATCTGCAACATTTTCGTTTTCCACCACATTGACTATCTGATTGGCATTCGGAAGCTCTTATCAAACACTGTAAAGGTTGTGGATCTTCGGGGCAATCACCCCTTTTCGGTTCTGAAAATAAAATAAATATTTTGTTTTAAATTTGGCTAAAGATATAAAATCAATGAATGTTAAAGATACAAAATTTAAAAAATGCTAAAGATGCAAAGATCAAATAATGCTAAAGATACAAAAGCAGCAAACATAATACATGTAATATGTTTCCAAAAATAAGCAACGGACGAAGGATAGGGACAATGGAGAGGGACAATGGAGTCCATAGACTTTTATAATTTTCAGTAAAACACACAAGATATGTAACAATATCCTATTCGTTGACAATTCAACCATTGGGAGAGAATGAACCTGAGTCAATTACAGTGAAAATGTACAGGCACAAAAATTAATGACAACATGATATTTTATACTGGCTCTATATCAATGTACATGTTGAGGTATCTAAAACGGTCTTTTACATTTTTTGTTTTGCAAATAAGAGACTATTAACCATAGTAGTCTTTCAATCATATCATAATTAAACAATATAGGGCATAACCCTTTGAAAAGTTTATATGCCTTTTATCTATTTGATTGTTCGTCATAAATCATAACACAAAAATTGAATATGCTGGTACGATAGTTTTATTAGTAAGTCTAGGGTCATCCATCATTAAGGGTAGCAAAAGAGGAATTTAAAAGTCAAATGATAACTTATTATAATCCTGGTACCTTTGATAACTATTTACACCACTGGGTCGATGCCACTGCTGGTGAACGTTTCGTCCCCGAGGGTATCACCAGCCCAGTAGTCAACATTTCGGTGTTGACATGAATATCAATGATGTGGTCATTTTTATAAATTTCCTGTTTACAAAACTTTGAATTTTACGAAAAACTAAGGATTTTCTTATCCCAGACATAGATTACCTTAGCCGTATTTGGCACCACTTTTTGAAATTTTGGATCCTCAATGCTCTTCAACTTTGTACTTGTTTGGCTTTATACATATTTGGATATGAGCGTGACTAATGAGTGTTATGTAGATGAAACGCGCGTCTGGCGTACAAAATTATAATCCTGGTACCTTCGATAACTATTTACACCACTGGGTCGATGCCACTGCTGGTGGACGTTTCGTCCCCGAGGGTATCACCAGCCCAGTAGTCAACATTTCGGTGTTGACATGAATATCAATAATGTGGTCATTTTTATAAATTTCCTGTTTACAAAACTTTGAATTTTACGAAAAACTAAGGATTTTCTTATCCCAGTCATAGATTACCTTAGCCGTATTTGGCTCCACTTTTTGGAATTTTTGGATCCTCAATGCTCTTCAACTTTGTACTTGTTTGGCTTTATAAATATTTGGATATGAGCGTCACTGATGAGTGTTATGTAGACGAAACGCGCGTCTGGCGTACAAAATTATAATCCTGGTACCTCTGATAACTATCAATGTTATGAGTTCTATCGTGATATAAATTTAAAGTTCAAAGTATAATTACCATGAATGGTTAGAAAAACACAACACGGTTATTTCGTATAAATAATACTCCCCAAAGATGCTATGTCAAATCCGTGTTATATCGAAGTAATTTAATTAGCAAAATTGACAAAACAAAGCAGAATAGATATAGATGTGCCGATTTAGCTAGGGTCATCCATCATTAAGGGTAGCAAAAGAGGAATTTAAAAGTCAAATGATAACTTACTAATAAAACTATCGTACCAGTTATTATAATTTCAGAATAGCAACTTTGACTAGTGTGTTTGCTTTAAACACTTAAAATACATAAACAATTTACCTAGTATTGGATCTCGACAACATCGTTGTTGGCAGCAGAGTTGATCACCCGTACATTGCTCGTCGTTTCCCCGGTTGCATTTTGAACTACATGGAATTACTGTGGGGTCAGTAGGACAAGTACCCTTACAATAAATTATATCGGTAAACAAAGTGGAATATGATGTATTGAAATATGTGTGATAGAAAAATGTAAAACACAAATATCGTGAATAACCTCCACTTCAATGTGTTGAAAAGGTGAACATTATTCTAGCATGATTTGTGTCAATTGATGTCATCACAATTCCATTCTGTTTTCTATTTGAATGTGACATACCAGAAAGAGACTGTATGATTTGGCTACTCTTACAGAACATCGTAGATTACTCAAGATTGTGTTTGAACGCCGTCTGTAGTTTTTCTTCAAATTGTTTATCCGACAGGTATGCATTTTTTTTTGTCTGTTTCGGTTTTCTCCGTTACTTCTTCTTTTTCATTGTCAATTTACGTATGTCCGCCTTCTTTTTAAAAGACTTTTGTTTGTATGTATTTTGTTACATTTTTTACTTAAACACGTGCCTTATGGTACAATTGCTACTGTTCATATTGTTCCTTCAAATGGATCAAGGGTACCACGTTTAAAATTGGAACGTCGGAATACCTTTCGCAAAACCAAGTCAATAACGAAGTGAAAGAAAGCAGAATATTTCACTTTTAAGTTAAGTGTTTTTGTCTTTGAAAAGAAATGATTAACTAACTTGAGGAATCATCAACACTTGTACAGAGAAGCAACCAGGGCATGTTTAAATATTTTTGAAATTACAATTTGTTAATACAAGAATGTACGTGTTCATTGTATTTAAATTATTCCTCTCTCAATATATTCACCTGTTTACACCTGGGATATGTGCACCCGATGAAACATCTCACTCCATTCACGATTTCATATATAGATCCAGGACAAATACCTGGCGGGGGCGCAGGACATCCTGGGTGTGGTTTACATGGATATTCCTCTAGAAATATAATTTGTCTTAATAGGTTCAAACAGCAGCGATTGTACACCAGAAAGTAAAATTACATTAGTTCAGTTGTTTTTAATTTTTAAGAACAACTTTTCTGATAAAAAATATGATTAATCTGCATATAACTTTAAATATTGTTGAACGAGAACTTGAGTAATCTTTTTTTATAAATTAATATTTTTATCTATATAATCGAGTTGTATATGTGCTCCTTTGAAACAGGGGAAATAGTATATGCAAGAATGATTGTTGGCTTAAAATGATAGTTGTATGATGTAAATATACTGATATCGGCAACAGGTAATAGTCGGAGATTAATGTGCACCCTTGTGTGCAATATTTCAATCGTTAAAAGCAATGCTTATACGACCGAATTTGGAAATTTTTATTTTTCCTTGTGCTTTTGGTTTGTTGTTTTATCAACTTATAAACCCATTTTTTTAAATTCCTTTTCATAACAAATATTGTTTTAAGTGTACTCACTAACGCCATTACAAAGTCGCTCACATCGTCTTTTGGTTCTAAAGTTATTCCTATTACCCTCTATTTCACCAAACATAAACCTTTCACACTTCATTGACGTGACATTGTAAAACCATCCTGGTCTAGAAGATTGACCTTCTCCAATAAACATTGGTAACGTGCACACTAAAACATATACATTTCAATAATGCTGACAATATTCATTTCATTATATATCTAAACTATTGGAATGTCTTATAAAAGTAAGTTCGCAAACACGCTGATCTTCGAGGAAATTAAAAACGGATGTCATTTATCAGATGTCAAAATCGAAATCTCAACCACAAGGTAAACACATCAAACGAATGGATAACAACTTGTTATAGTCCGATTTGGTACATGCATTTTCTTTATCAGAAAATTGTGGATTAATCCTGGTGTTATAGCTATCTAACCCTCTCACTTGTATAACAAAATAAACATCATATCATCGGCATATATTGGTATCAAAATCAAATGCACATCATCTTATCAAAGCCATGCGTTTAAAACCCTTACAATTTCTATCATCAAGAGG
This sequence comes from Mytilus edulis, assembly GCA_019925275.1. NCBI lineage: Eukaryota > Metazoa > Mollusca > Bivalvia > Mytilida > Mytilidae > Mytilus > Mytilus edulis. Next base: position 59,047,440 of record CM034354.1, on the reverse strand, counting down.
TGTGTCTAGACAAAATTTAGCCAAGGCTCCGTGTTGAAAGTCGTACTTCGACCTTTGATTGAATATTTTTTACACATTTACATGTATGCTATAAAAATATTATTACCACCATGTCTTATGGTTCAATCTTCTTAAATTGCATTAGCTACAATTTTGATCAAAATTAAGATTAACGATGCGTTTTCAAGTTTCAACTTCTAATAAGTGCCTAATACTAAAATAAATTTCGTTACTAGAAGCAGGTTTGGTAAATACTGTAAAAATCAGTTCACAAACATTGCTGAAGTATTATTGATTTGCAAGTAATAAGTCAACTTCATTTATGATGAATTCATGTGACCCTAGATTTAACTTTTAGCCGAATAAAACATTACGTATGTACTATGCTTGCTAAGCTATTAAAAAGAAAAGGATGTCAAAAAGAAAGTGAAACAAGGCTTAACCACTTTGTTGACTGATTCCTATAACATGTATAAGGTAAAACGATGATAAATATAATTTTGAAATCATCCAGTAAGAAAATTGTAAACGCTAGTGTTCATTACCTACAAGTATTTGTGTTTTAATTTATGTTTATGTCAGTTTATATGACAGTCGACAGTTTTCGAAGGCCATCTTGTTGGTTAAAATGCTTAAGATGGCACATAAACTTAAATATACAATAATGATTATACATATACATGTCATTGATTACTAATATTGTGAATTACTTATAATACTTTTTGTTCTTCGAGTATACGGTTTGATATATCACAAATCAAATATGAGAATTTGAGTATACTTTTGAAAAAAAAATTGACAGCAAATACACCTCTAAGTGTTCGTCTGGTTCATTATTTAGCTGCGGTGCAATTTTTCTTAGGAAAGCACATGTACAAATATCATTATAGGTTTTTGTTATTATCATGTTTTAGGGGAAAATGTTAAGGGCACTAAATGTGCCAGGACAACGTCCGAGATTAAAAGCGGTCTATAAATCCATCATGTTTAGATGATTTATTTAGTAAAGAATGTTAATCATGTCTAAATGATATTTTTTTTCTCTCTCTAAGTACACCCTAAGTGTTTGCCCAGTTCATTATTAAGCTGCGATCCCTTTTTTCATAGGAAAGCACATGTACAAATTTCATTATGAGTTTTTATTAATATGAAAAGGATACGCAAATCATGTTATTCGATTTCGTTAATGTTTAAAAAAATATATAAGTATTTCGACTCTTTAAAACTCCAGTATAAACTTTCGGTTCATAATCATGTTTATATCTCTTCAAATAAGTTACCTGTAATTTTTTGTGATTTCTACTGCTTAAAAGTACAGTTGTGTTTGGACAAATTATGCTATATTATATGATTACCGCATATCGATACACATAAACACTGCATAGTTGAAAGACATATATAAATACCTCGTTTTTTGCATGCAGTAACACACTCTTTTCTCGTTTCGAAATTATTATAGTTGCCCTCGCAACCACCATAGAAGAATCTTTTACACCGCCCAGTCTGTACATCATAGTGAAATCTTTTTATCGATGCTTTACATGGACCAACAACTTTTGGAAGGTCGCAAACATTATCACTCAATATTAAACCAACTACCTTTAATGATATTAAGAATTATGCCAAATGAAATGTTCAAGTGTTAATTTGATTAAATTTGATTTAATTTGTTTGCCCATACCGCATAGTCAGCTATAAAAGGCCCCGAAATGACAAATATAAAACAATCCTAACTAGACAACTATCGGCCAAATTTATGTACAAAAATATATACTTTTGAATGTATCTCTTAATTGAAACAATATAGCATGCATATTTTATAAATGGAGTGGTCGATTAATTGGTAAAAGTTTTCTTGATAATCACCAGGTACACTTCGTTATGTGAGGAAATAGATTAATTACTTTTTATATGGTAAGCGCAGCTGTGGAACTTTTTTTCAACTAAATGAAAGCATGTGTAATACAAACTATTTTAGATGAATAACTGATTTCAAGGCATTTGCGTTTGATGTATTTATGATGCATTATTTGCAGTAGTTAGTGTACTGTATGAGTTGTTGGTATGCCTTATAAATACATAATCGATGCCAATCCGATATTTTAGACTAATTTTACAAAGAAATATCATCATAGCGTGTATAAAAGTCCTAAAAAATTATATATCAAAGTCAGTATAACGTTGTAAATGGTGATAATCAACAAACTTACGAAGGCGAGAAATATGAAAATCAGCTGTAGACTTGACTGCATCCTGAATGATAAAATCAACACCGATCCAGAAAAAAACAAGAATACAATATTCACTTTTAAATATTAAAAGCTGTATATTATACAGATGAGGTTTGAATAAGCGGATTAGCAACATATGTAGTTTTATGTATCATATAATGCAGGTATAAAAAAATATAACATAGTCAACTTCCTTTTGATGTCGTTTTGTGTTCATTTTATATGTCAAAATAATGTAAAGAGCACCAAACGTTCTAGGACAACGTCTAGGATAAAAAGTGGTTTAACAATCCATATTGTTTTGATGTTTTATTAAGTAATAATGTCAATTTTACAATGCGTAAGAATTGCAAACAAATGTCATTGACTGTTGTGTGTTTTATATGTAAGTAAAACACCAAAATATAAACTTCTTTCATATTTAACTTGTTTCAGTTTCTTCAGGATTTATTCTAAATTAGCAATTCATTTATTGGAAAATCAGAAATAAAGATATAAAAAAATATCGTTGAGAGTATGATACCTTTTCAAACCTATCATCAGTAGAACAGTCAAGTATTTTTCCCAGACGGTATTACAACCCAGTAGTCAGCACTTCTGTGTTGACACGAAGTATCATTGATATGGTCATTAATTTTATTTAATTGTTTACAATACTCTGAATTTTTTGACATAGTCAGGCTGCTATACCTCAGAATTGGAGTACCTGAGCTGTATTAAAAAAAAAATTGGGTCCTTAATGCTCTTCAACTTCGTACTTTTTTTGGGCATGTTTAACATTTTTGTATTTACAACCACTGGGTCAATGCCACTGCTGGTGGAGATTTTGTTCCCCGAGGGTAACACAAGCCCGGTTGTCAGCACTTCTGTGTTGACATGAATTATCGTTGATTTTGTCATAATTATAAATTAACTTTTTACAAAACTTTTAATTTTAGAAATAATGAGGCTTTCCTGCCTCAGGAATATATTACCTTAGCTGTATTTGGCAAAAAATTTAGAAAATTTTAGTCCTCAATGCTCTTCAACTTCGCACTTCATTTGGCATTTTTAACTTTTTTTTTATTCGAGCGTCACTGGTGAGTAGACGAAACGCGCGTCTAGCGCAAATACAGATTTCAATCCTAGTATCTATGATGAGTTTATTTACTGGGAATCTCATGACTATATGTTTCATCACGGATGAAGCTTGTAAGAGTCAAGCTTATGTTACTTAATATGTTTGTTATGCACTCCTGTCGATCTTTTGATAGTTTAAGCAAAGCTTTCACATATAACCAAAACTGTAAAGCTTGCACATGTCACCCAAACTGAAAAGCTTTAACATGTCCGCCAAACTGCAAAGTTTTCACATGTATGTCAGCCAACTTGCAAAGCTTTTACATGTCAGCCAAACTGCAAAACTTCAACATATCACCCGATCTGCAAAACGTTCACATGTGATCCAAGCTAAAAGCGTTTACATGTCACCCAAATTGCAAAGTGTTCACATGCAATATCAGTTTCAGAAGGTTGGAGAGAGTTCTTGTTTTCAGTAATCCATATTGGAAACAATAAAAGACATATTTAACATATTTATTGTTTATTACAACCCTGTTTACACTCTATTCTAAAAGTTTAATCCTTTTATTACGCTTATG